>JAMPIV010021389.1:7500-155000 GCA_024509875.1 Oreohelix idahoensis
TCTATTATCCTGGCCTGGTTTCACATTACTTTTCTTAGTCGTTAGGTTGTAGAGGTTTGGAAGTGAGAGAGCGCCAGACCCTCCTATCAGCTGTCTTCCTCCTCTTCTCCCATTCTTCAGACATGGCCAAACCATCTTAGTTGGGACTGTTCTATTTGGGTCTGCAGCGGATGGGATTTTAGGCCTTGACGGATCGTCTGGTTGCGGACCATGTCTCTTCTTGTTACTTCAACCACTTTCCTCAGATACCTCATTTCTGAGGTGTGGATCTGGCTTTTGTGGGTTGTAGTCATTGCCCACGACTCGCATCCATATGTCAAGACTGGGACATAGGTGGAGCGGTATACAGCCATCATCGTTTTCTTACCAACCTCTTTCTTGCTGAGGAATCCACGATTTATGGCCTGAAAAAGTCTCCCAGCCGCTGCTTTTCGAGTGGCCAACTCTTCTTTGATGCCTCCCTTTCGGTCTATAATAGCTCCGAGATATTTAAAGTGGTCGACCTGCTCCAGGACCTGTTCTCCCAACTTAATCTGATGTTTTCTTTCTTCTCGTGATATCACCATGGATTTTGTTTTAGAGCTGCTTATGACCATCCCTCTCTTCTCCAGCCCTTCCTTCCAGACTTGCAGGTTGGATTGGAGATGTGCCTCTGATTTAGCAATCAGGGCAACATCATCAGTAAATGCCAGCTCCGAAATATAGACCTGTCTCATCTTCCAGTACCCCACTGAATACTTTCTTGTTCTCTCCTTACATGCCTTGATGACATCGTCCATAAGGAGTATGAAGAGGTAAGGTGATAGGATATCACCTTGTCTTACACCAGTGGTGGTCCTGAACTCTTCGGACTTATGGTTTGCTGTCCTCACATAATTTCTGCAAGACTTGTAGAAGCTCTGTATAGCATGAATCAGAGGTGCTGGAATATTCTTCCTTGCCAAACAGTCCCAAAGTTTGCTCCATGGGAACTTTGTCAAACGCCTTTTCCAGATCTATGAAACAAAGATGGATCTCACTCTTATACTCAAGGGCCTTTTGACTCAGCTGTCTGAGTGTGAAGATTAGATCTTGAGTACTTCGGTTTGCTCGGAATCCGCACTGGATCTCATCCAATTGTGGCTCAGCTAGGCGTCGGAGTCTCTGCTCTAGGATTCTAGAGTAGATTTTACCAGGGACACTGAGAAGGGATATGCCTCTATGGTTTCCACATTGTCGATTGTCACCCTTTTTGAAAATTGGTGTTATGATGGCAATCTCCCAATCCTTTGGTATGGTCTTGTTGCACCATGCTGCCTGTAGGTCCTTTAAGAGTAATAGGTCGCCTGATGCTCCCATGTACTTAACCATTTCTGGTGTTATACCATCATGCCCTGCTGCTTTGCCCATCTTGATTTTCTCTAGTGCTGCCCTCAGTTCTTCCATCTTTATGTCATCTTCACCATCATTGGTTTTCTCTTCTGTGCCAGTGGTTATCATTTCTGATGCTTCACCATGCTCACCATCCAGTAGTTCTGAGAAATATTTTTTCCATCTTTCCATTACTTCCTTCGGGGCAGTAAGCAATTTGCCTTGCTTGTCCTTTATAAATTTGAGAGGGCATTGTTTTTCCTTCCTCATGTTCTTTGGGGTCTTATAGAACAATTTCTGGTTTTCTTGTGCATCTTTTTCTAGCTTTTCTCCAAATTCTTCCCAGGACTTCTGTTTTGCTGCTAGCACTTTGTTCTTTGCTTCTGTTCTGAGTGTCACATATTCTCTATATTTTTCCATTTGTCCTGTTGTGTTTTTAGCTCCCAAGTATTGTTTCCATGCCATTTTCTTCTCTCTTATTTTCTCTTTGACTTCCTCTGTCCACCAAGGTGTCCTCTTTCTCTGGTTCCCAAGTCGGACTTCACCGCATGCTTCTGCAGCAGCTGTCTTTATGATATCCTTGAATTTATTCCAGAGGGTTTCCAAGTCATCAGGTCGTTCTTCTGTGTTGCTCACTGCTGTAGCAATAAGCCCCTGATATCTGGTCTTAATTTCTGGCTCTCTCAGCTTGTAGGTCCTAATGCTCATTTCTCCTGCTCGTTTACTTGGTTTCTTGCGTGATGTTGGGCAGTTCCTAGGCTGAGCAACTCTTTCGTTTGATTGTTAGCAGGTTATATATATATATATATATATATATATATATATATATATATATATATATATATATATATATATATATATATATATATATATATATACACACATACAGTGCAGTCCACAAGCGTGTCACATAATCATTGGGTCGATCTCTTTTCCTCTACGGCAGTATTAGTTACATTTTTGTTTGTGTACTAAATTACTTGCATTTCCGTGGTCGGCCCTTTTCTTTTCATTCTATCAAGCAAATATTTTGTACTTTCAAATCATCTTACAATCCTTTCAGTGATACGTCGTCATGTCTGTTTGTTTACCTGTTCATCCCTGCTGGAAAAGAAGACGGATGAGATAGTATTAACCGACAATCATGTTGGGAAATTTCGGGTGGGCCCGACATCAGGCTACGGATTAGCACTAAAATCGCCCTGCGAATTTGTTTAGTCGCTGATAAGGCTGATGTGCCTTCCTCGACCAGATGAGTAAACGAAGAATTTTCTTTGTGCAAGCGACGGGTAGTTAGATTACTCGCCTGCGCGACACATTTCTGGACAGATAAAAATGACCTAATTGTTTCCGGTATACCTTGTTACAAAGACATTACTTTATATGAAAGTAATATGTAGTTATTTGTAAACATTGCAGAGGGAGGATCGGATGCTTTTATTCCATTTTGGGAGACATGACTTCTGCAGTAACGTGCAGAAATTTTCACGAGGAAATAATTTGAATTTCCCCACAAAACACGCATGTTTGAAACGATTGGCAGACATTCGGAATGAAGGCGCAACACCCTTCCGATTGGAGCCCTGCTTCTGCTGCTTCTTCTTCTTCTTCTTCTGCGTTTGTCCTAAAAAGGACGTTTGTTACGTTGTGTCGCCGTTACAGAAAAGCTGCGATATTTGCGCCCTTCGACCCGACAAATCCGTTTTTGGCATGGCATTTTTGGGACCGGGTTAGCCTTCCTTCTTTGATCCCTACTCTCTAAGCCAGACTGTGGAATGGGAAAAAACAAAAAACAAATAGTAATGCGTCTTACAAGGAGAAAGGACAGGAAAAACCTACGTTGCGGCCACAAGGCCTTCGTCAGGGACCGACAAACAAGACAGGAGGGAAAGAAAGAAAATGAGAATTAAGTAGAGAACATGAAACTATAAAAATAAGAGAAAAATAACTCCCTTGTGTCCAGTCACATGTCCAGTCACAGAAGCAAGATGGCTGCCACTAAACCGGAAAACGGAAGTCGAAAGTACATTGAAAACAAAAAATAAGAAACAATGAAAATAAGGACCGGAAAAGAGTGAGGAAAAAAAAAATAATAATAATAATAATAATATATATAAAGTGAGGGAAAAGCGATTAAAAAAAATAAAATAAAATATATGGATATAAATGAAAAATAATAAAACTAAATAAATACAAAAAAAAAAAAAATAATAATAAAAAGAAAAATATATATATATATATATATATATATATATATATATATATATATAATATATATATATATATATATATATATATATATATATATATATATATATATATATATATATATATATATATATATATATATATATATATATATATATATATATATAAAATAAAATAATTTAAAAAAAAAAAAAGGTGATCACATCAAAGTAGACAGTCATAATACAATAGGGACTAGATAGAGAAAGGCGTCTCAGACAAAAGAATGTTGGGTATTCAAGCCGTGTGGTTTAAGGCAACCCATAAGATGGATGAGGCGTTGTTCCTGGCGAAACCGACTGTTGGCGTCCGAGGAACAGGATCTGATAGCTGTCACCTGGATGTCAGTGGCACCGTGGTGGTCCGGGCCATTGAAGTGGATGGCCACAGGTGTAGATTTAAACTGAGAGATGTCGTAGAGGTGTCTGCAGAATCAATCGCCCAGTCGTGTGCCCGTTTGGCCGATGTAAGTAATGGTGCAACGTTTGCATATAATAGCATAGATGACGTTGCGTGACTCACATGTGAAGCCATGTGTGATGGTGAACTTGGCGTTAGGGAACGAGACTGAACGTGTTTCGATAACATACTGACATGTTTTACATCGTGTTCGGTTACATGGCTTGGTCCCAAAGTGGCCATCGTTGACGGTTTTCAAACGGCTGTGGACTAGGAGGTCCCTCAAATTTTTATCCCGTCTATATGCCAGCAAGGGTGGCTCACTAAACACTTCCCGCGCCTTTGGGTCAGCTTGGAGGAGAGGAAGGTGACGATACAGGATCCTTTTGACAGCAGTGTTGTGAGGGTGATAGGTCATTATTAACTTGACTCTATCAGAGGAGGTGTTATGGCGGGGTTTGAGGGCCTCTAGACGTGAGATAGGGAGAACACGCTCTAAGGCAGAGGTAAGAACATCCTCTGGATACTGTCTGTTACGAAAGAAGTCCAACATTTCTTGTGCTCGGCATAGAAAGTTGTCATCATCTTGGCATAACCGACGGAGACGGAGAAGTTGTGAGAAAGGCAAGGAGTCACGACAAGCCGGAGGATGAGAGGAAGTATAAAGGAGGTAACTGTGTGCATCGGTGGGTTTGTAGTACACCGAAGTGGTGAGGTGGGGGGGGGGGGGGGAGTGATGGTGACAACGATGTCGAGGAAATTAACAGAGACAGTGGAGATGTGAGAGGTGAATTGGATCGCAGGGTGGAAGTTGTTAATGAAGTTAATGAACCTAGATAGGTCAACCTCTGGCATATCAGTTAGACCTATGCCATCATCTATGTATCTAAGATACATCAATGGAAAAGGTCCAGGATACTGCTGCCACACCTGATACTCCAGGTAGCCCATGAAGAGGCAGGCATAACTGGGACCCATCTTGGTGCCCATGGCGACTCCACTAATTTGGTCAAAGAACTGTCCATTGAACTCAAAGGAATTGAGTCGAAGGACAAGTTCTGCAAGGCGCAGGAGAGTTACTGTAGCAATAGAGGGGTGCGTGCGCTGGTCCAGGAAAAACTGGAGAGCACGGAGACCATCAGAGTGAGGAATGGAAGTGTAAAGCGAGCAAACATCTAACAGAAATAAACGGTAGGTACAGTCTGGGGAAAGCTGGATAGAGGAAAAAGTAGTAAGAGCATGTTTGTGTCCTTTAAGAAGGAAGGAAGCTGCTCTACAATAGGCTGGAAGATGCCATCGAGGAAGTCTGATATATGTTCAGTAGGGCAGGCACAGGCAGAGACAATGGGTCTCCCAAGGTTAGAGGGTTTGTGAATTTTGGGAAGCATATAAAACACAGGCTTACCCAGACAACTATTGTCAATACGGAGATGAGAAGCGCTAGAAGGTAAGGACTTATGAGCGATAAAACTTTTGATGGTGTCATGGACCAGACGATTGTTGAGGACTGTCGCATCATTGTCACGGCGCTGGTAGAAGGAGCTGTTGGTGAGCTGCTTATTACCTTCTTCGAGGTACAGGTCCTTGCGCCATACCACAATGGCACCTCCTTTGTCCGCTGGTTTGATAACAATGTCAACTCTGCGGCAGAGCTTCGAGAGGGCATGAGACTCATCAGAAGAAAGGTTGGAATAACGCAGGCGTTGAGGTTGGAGTTGCTGAATGTCATGGAGGGTTTTCTGAATATATAAATCCAGAGCATGGGAAGCCCCAGGAGAGGGTGTAAAATTTTTATTCTTGGGAGGAGCGAAGCGTGCAAAGGCATCATCTGATTCAGCCTGCGATCTCTGAGGATCATCATTGTTGTGGAAATGGAACTGAAGTCGCAGACGGCGATGAAACCGATGAACATCTTGGAGGAGATTGTACTGATCAGAGGATGGTTGGAGAGGGACAAAGTGCAAGCCCTTGCTGAGGACCGAAAGCTCACCCTCAGAGAGGGCAAGATCATCGGGAATACAAACAACCTGGGAACGAGATGGAGTAGAGGAGGCAGGGACAGTATCAGGGGTAGGACAGAGGCGGGAAAGTTTGTCCTTTTTGTGGGCGGATAAAAAATCATACAGTTGTCGGTTGAGGGTATGGATAATAATGCGGATAATGGGGAAGGCAGGAAAGTAGCTGGAGGTGAGACTACGTAAGCGGAGTAGAAGTTGAGACTGCTGAGCACTGATATCTGCCAGGAGGCGGGAATGGATAGCTGCGACAGCCCGCATACGCTGGAACCCACATGTGGTCTCGATGCGCTGTAAGAGGCGATGTTCGCGAGGGTGAAGTAGGCCAGCCGAGGGGTGGAAGTGAGAAGTGAAGCCATGAGGGAGAACTTTAAGGCGGAGGCAGGTGCGGATAAAGTAGAGATGGCAAGTGAATCTAGTTTTCTTGAATGTAACAAATGCAAAATCAATTGCAGTGCGAGATATATCAGGTGGTAAGAGGCTGAAGGAGGTGGTTATAGAAGACCGAAGTGAATTAATGAAGTGTTTCAGTGAAGGCATAGTGGCAAATCGAGTGAGACCACACACAAAAATAAAAAAATAAATAAATAGAATATAAAAATAATATAATTTATAGATACAAAGAATAAATAAAAAATAATAAACAATGAAAGTAGGTGAATGAATCGAAAGTAAGAGAGGAGATAAAAGTGAAAAGTGAGCAAACAGGTAGACAATGCAGTCAGTTATGGGGTATGATATAAGTATATGAGGAGAACTGCCGTAAGACGGGGGTAAAACAGTGGAATGGGAAAAAAAATAGTAATGCGTCTTACAAGGAGAAAGGACAGGAAAAACCTACGTTGCGGCCACAAGGCCTTCGTCAGGGACCGACAAACAAGACAGGAGGGAAAGAAAGAAAATGAGAATTAAGTAGAGAACATGAAACTATAAAAATAAGAGAAAAATAACTCCCTTGTGTCCAGTCACATGTCCAGTCACAGAAGCAAGATGGCTGCCACTAAACCGGAAAACGGAAGTCGAAAGTACATTGAAAACAAAAAATAAGAAACAATGAAAATAAGGACCGGAAAAGAGTGAGGAAAAAAAATAATAATAATAATAATATATATATATATATATATAAAGTGAGGGAAAAGCGATTAAAAAAAATAAAATAAAATAAAATAAATGGATATAAATAAAAAATAATAAAACTAAATAAATACAAAAACAAAAAAACAAAAAAAAATTAATAAAAAGAAAAAGAAAAAAAGAAAAAAAATATATATATATATATATATATATATATATATATATATATATATATATATATATATATATATATATATATATATATATATATATATATATATATATATATATATATATATATATATATATATATATATATATATATATATATATATATATATATATATATATATATATATATATATATATATATATATATATATATATATAAATATATATATATATATATATATATAAATTTAAAAAAAAAAAAAAAAAAAGGTGATCACATCAAAGTAGACAGTCATAATACAATAGGGACTAGATAGAGAAAGGCGTCTCAGACAAAAGAATGTTGGGTATTCAAGCCGTGTGGTTTAAGGCAACCCATAAGATGGATGAGGTGTTGTTCCTGGCGAAACCGACTGTTGGCGTCCGAGGAACAGGATCTGATAGCTGTCACCTGGATGTCAGTGGCACCGTGGTGGTCCGGGCCATTGAAGTGGATGGCCACAGGTGTGGATTTAAACAGAGATGTCGTAGAGGTGTCTGCAGAATCGGTCACCCAGTCGTGTGCCCGTTTGGCCGATGTAAGTAATGGTGCAACGTTTGCATATAATAGCATAGATGACGTTGCGTGACTCACATGTGAAGCCATGTGTGATGGTGAACTTGGCGTTAGGGAACGAGACTGAACGTGTTTCGATAACATACTGACATGTTTTACATCGTGTTCGGTTACATGGCTTGGTCCCAAAGTGGCCATCGTTGACGGAAGCCAGACTGCAGTGATGCAGCCTGTTTCTAGGACCACCACTTGGAGGTGGAGTAGGGTCTTGGTGAGCTCTGGTTTGCTGACCCTGACGCATGCAATCAAACTATGGGTCGCTTACTGCATTCCTCACTTTTGATGCATCTTCGGTCCCAAGCCCTGCTTAACATCGTAACAAACAAATGCGGGAGAAGACAAGCAATATAACCTGACACTTCAGCCAGAGTAGAACACTATGAAAATTCACTTGCACCAAGAAGACAACCAGACCTTGCCAGAGTTAAGACTAAAATCAGCTTTCATATATTAGAACGGAGCTTGTTTGAGCATTTTCAGTACTTAAAAGCCCAGGAAAAACTATACGATTTTAACACGGAAAACCGGAATCTGAATGAACTGAAAAACAAGTCAAATCGGGAATTATTGTTAAAGTAACAACAACCCAGACCAAGTGTAAGCGGTCTCTACAAGTGCCTTTATTTCTCTAAGCCATCAGTCTGTGAGCTTAATGATTGGCGTAAGTTGTACATTTTGAATTCTATATTTTTTTCATTATTAACATGTGAATTAATCATTATATTGACATGTGAAGATTAATATGTGAAAATTGCTAGTGGATGTCCAAGTCATTTGAGGCTAGCAACCTCAGCATATAGAATGATGATTTCATGAACCACCACTGCCAAGGCTGGTGACTGGTTTATCGCGAGTTTCTTATAAAGAACAAAAATCAGAGGTAGTCCCAAGTTCCATATGGAGCAAGGAGGGAATGATGAAAGAAATGATGTACATACTTGTTATATTATTAACCTTTTCAACCAAATGTAAATGTAAAACATATTCACTCTAAATGTAATGAAAGTTTACAACCTTTTCAACCGATGTAAATGTAAACATATTCAAACTATATTGTTAACATTTCCAACTAAAGTTAAATATAAAACTATTCATTTTAAATGTAAAGGTAGTTTTCCGCCCACTGGTGTTAAGACTACGTCTCAGAGAGGGTAAAAATTCTGAAGATAGATGGGATTGTGGAACAGGAAGATGGAGACACATAAGTATGTGTCGGGAATCTCAGTACTCAGAAGGTATTTGTTTCTCTTCTTTTGCCATACTAGTTGGTGGTACCAGTTGAGTACTATTTCTGGAACAAGTGAGGGTATAAGTGGCCTGAAGTCGACGCTAGACACCATCATCAGACGGATCTTAGAGACCTGGGACCAGCTTTGCAGTTACTCCATGATTCTACTTGGAACGTGCTACAACTCTTAATATTGACCAGGAACGTGAGCAATCCAATCACCTTTCTACGAAGAACCAAAACACCAGCGAGAGCAGAAACCTCATTGGGAGCTAAGTAATCAAATAAAAGCTGCCAAGTGAAACTTCCCCTTATATAATTCCTCATTACCATCATTTGATGATGATCAATTTTTGTTAAAGAATATTCAATTTTTAATAACTGTTAAAACCTAAGTAATTATTAAATTTGTTATTTATATTTATCCAAATTTAAAGTTGATTTAATCATTTTAAATGTGTTGTATCCGTATGTCTCAGACAATTTAATAAATACACTCAAACAGAGCTATAAATAATTCATTCATTCATAACCCTCCACTCCCAAAGGAGCATAGGCCTTCAACAAACACATGCCAAGTCCTCCTGTCACGTGCCATCATCTCAAGTTCTTTCCATGTTCTCCTCATCATTTTCACCTCTGTTTCCAACTCTCTTCTCCATGTACTTCTTGGTCTTCCTCTGCCTCTCTTGCCCTGGGGGTTCCAGAACAAGGACTGCCTTGTAATGCTATCAACAGGTTTCCTCAGTGTGTGTCCTATCCATCGCCATCGTCTTCTTCTAATCTCTTGTTCCACTGGCACTTGTCCAGTTCTTGTCATCAGTTCCACATTGGTAACCTTGTCATACCATTTTAATCCCTCTATTCTACGCAAGCACCCATTTATGAAAGTCTGTAGCTTTTTGGTTGTTGTCTTTGTTGTTCTCCATGTCTCCGAGCCATACAATAGGACTGACTTCACATTTGAGTTGAAGATTCTTATTTTCGTGTTGGATCCTATTTCTCTTGATCTCCATATATTTCCCAATGCAATGAAAGCTCCTCTTGCTTTTTGTATTCTTATTTTGATATCGCTATCTGTCCCTCCAACTTTGTCTATATTACTGCCAAGATATGTGTATGATTCTACATCTTGTATTGGCGTTTCTTCAAGTTCAACCCTGTTTTCATTACCTGCATTTATTCTCATTATTTTTGTCTTTTCCCTGTGTATTTTCAGACCCAATTGCTGTGACCTCTCATCGAGTGTTTTCAATTTGTCCTGCATCTGATTACGGTTATGGGACAGGAGAGCCAAATCATCAGCAAAATCCAGATCATCCAACTGCTTAGTCAGAGTCCACTGGATTCCATTTCTGTTGTGTGTTGTCGATGATCTCATAACCCAATCTATTGCCAGCAAGAAAAGAAATGGAGACAAGAGGCATCCCTGTCGCACTCCTGTTCTTATCCCAAATGGTTCTGTAAGCTGTCCTTCATGAAGAACTCTGCACGTCATGTCTTCATAGGTTTTCTTTATTAAATTAATGATTTTCAGGGGAACTCCATAATGCCTCATCAATTTCCAAAGTGATTCTCTGTCCACACTGTCAAATGCTTTTTCGTAGTCACAAATCCGATGTATAGTGGTGAATTCCATTCCAGACTTTGTTCAACTATTATTCTCAAAGTGGCTATCTGGTCTGTACATGATCTGTTTTGTCGAAAACCTGCTTGTTCATCTCTCAATTTCTTGTCTATGGACTCCTTTAATCTCTCAAGGATAATCCTGTTCAATACCTTTCCTGGCACTGATAGTAACATTATTCCTCTATAATTTGTGCACTCTTGTAGATTTCCCTTCTTAGGCAACTTAACCAGATATCCTTCCTTCCATTCTGCTGGTATCTCTTCTTTTTCCCAGACTTTACCAAGTAATTTATATAACATCTCTGTAGCCGTGTCGATATCTGCTTTGATGGCCCTGCTGGAATGCCATCAGGTCCAGACGCTTTTCCATCTCTTAGAAGCTTTATGGCTTTCTTTATTTCTTCCTTCGTTGGTCTTTCACCGTTAATTTGTAGCTCTTCTTCTGCTGGCTGGATGTCCGGCGGGTTTTGTGGAGCTGGTCTATTGAGAAGGTCCCCAAAATATTCTGTCCACCTCTTCATTTGCTCTTGTATATTGCTGAGCAGTTTCCCATTCTTATCTTTTATGAGGCAACTTGTTTGCTTGTATTTCCCTGTTAGCTTCTTTGTGCTGCTATACAGTTCTCTCATATTTCCTTTGGCTGCAGCAGCTATAAATAATAATAAGAGGAAATTCGCTGAATTAACTCAGCTGGGGGCTTGAACAAGCTATTATAAGATTATATAATCCTTCACAAAAGTTGTCGGCAGATCCTAGAGTTAACGTGCTCAACCAGTGCTGCATTGTTCTCGTTTTTCTGAATATCTTGTGAAAACTCCCTGGAGGTAGAAGCATCATTATCCTTCTACCTACAACTCTGCCAAGAGTAATCTTGTGCGAAGTTAGACACTTTTGAAGACCTTCAGTTACTCTTGAGTTTTGGCCACTGTTGTACCACTACTGCAGAGCTAAGGGGAGGCAACCCGTGATAAAGCGGAACTCGTGTAAAACGAATGTCGCTTAAGCAGAAGCATTTCTGAAGGTCCCGCCCGTCCGAATGGTCTTCTTTGGCTGTGCCTTAAAAAACCTCGGTTAAGTCGAATTCTGATCACTAAAACTTTCGTATAATTCGAAGTAATTTTTCTGTCCCAACTCAAATTTGGACTCGCATAAGTAGAAGTTCTGCCTTTATTGCTTAACTCACAGTGCTACGTGGCCATACATAATTTTTTGGGAAGCTTTTAATAACAGTTTATTAAACGTCCGAGCTTCCGTCAGTACACTATAACGCCAAGATTCATTCAAACAGCAAGCTCGTAATTATTAGGCCGACTGAAGGAACGCTGGTTCACCTCGGTTGTCAAGGAAAGCAATGTGACTACGCATTTGAGATCTGAAGATAAACAAAGAATGAAACTAGAGGCATGTGAATAGTAAATAATAAACATAAACCAGAATTTGGCAGACACTCGTGCGATAGAAGGAACGAAAACACTAGGAGCTGCGCTAGCGTAGTGGTTACAATACCGCTCTTGCGACCGGGTGATTCGGGATCAAACCCGGGCGACGGCATTTGAGGATTTTTCGTCGACCGGGAATTGGACTGGATTAACTCGAGACCTTGCGAAAACATTTGAAGAAGTGTCGTCGACCAGACGGCATTTGAGGATTTTTCGTCGACCGGGAATTGGACTGGATTAACTCGAGACCTGGCGAGGACATTTGAAGGAGTGTCGTCGACCAGGGATTGGCGGCTCCTGAGCCGACCCAGCTGTAATGGGTACCTCCGAAATCGGCGAGTATCTGCCTGAATGGCGAGGGACACCTGTCTCTGTACAAGAAAAGGGATACTCACGTAAAATCAATGTCAGGTTAGACATTAACAATAACCTGAGATTTCGCCTCGAGTATTAGCAGGCGTACGAAAAAAAAAAAAAACAGAACAGTACCTAGTCAGACGTAGTAACTCTTAAATCGGCTTACTTGTCCTGGCAATAGTTATCGTTTTAGGAATCCGTGTAAGAACTGCTAGCAGAGCCCGCAGAAAATTCAAGCCAAAACGCGATTCGAACGTTTTTACACTTTTTACTAGCAAATAATTAGACACTATATTTTAGGCTTCGCTAAATTGCTTTTGAAAACTTCCGAAGGTGTAGAAATAGAAACTTCAAATCAAAATACCTGTTTTCGAATGATTAAAATGGGACCCAAAGATGCAGCAATAGAGAATGCAGTCAGCGACCCATAGCTTGACTGCTTGCGTCAGGGTCAGCGAACCAGAGCTGACCAAGACCCTCCTCCACCTCCACGTGATGGTCCTGGAAATAGGCTGCATCACTGCAGTCTGGCTGAGAGAGTAGGTATCGAAGAGGGAAGGCAAACCCGGTCCCAAAAAATGCCGTGCTGAAGTCGGATGTGTCGGCCGAAAGGCGCAGATATCGCAGCTTAGGCGTAAACAGACACGACGCAACCACCGTCCTTTTCAAGACGAACGAAGAAGAAGGATTAAATTATTTGCTTCATGTTCTATCTCTTGTTCTGACGTAATATATCGATCTTTAAGCAGAATTCAAATAAGCAGAATTTCGGACAAGTGGAAGTAATTTAGATGGTGACAGGGTCTTCTACATATCCGCGCAGCATTATATATATATATATAAATGTATAAACTCAAATTTACTCTTGCTGTGTTTGAGTGTTTCCACACCCTTTCGCTGATCGCTATCAAAATATGCCATGGGCGCTACAGATATATAAGTATACTTTATTAAATAGGCTTCGGAGGGAAATTGTACATAAGTATTGATTTCTTCATCAGCAATGAACGTACGAATATTCCAAAATCGTAGTCACCAGTATTTTCCACATATTATAAAACATGCGACCTTGATGGCGTAACATACAGATTCGTACGCAGCGGATTGGATGCATTTGGGACCTAAGACGCGTCAACAGTGAGGAATGCAGTTAGTGACCCATAGCTAGACTGCTTGCGTCAGGGTCAGCGAACCAGAGCTGACCAAGACCCTACTCCACCTCCAAGTGGTGGTCCTGGAAACAGGCTGCATCACTGCAGTCTGGCTGAGTGAGTAGGGATCGAAGAGGGAAGGCTAACCCAGTCCCAAAAATGCCGTGCTGAAGTCGGATGTGTTGGCCGAAAGGCGCAAATATTGCAGCTTCGCTGTAAACGGACACAACGCAACCAACGTCCTTTTCAGGACGAACGAAGAAGAAGAAGAAAAAGGATGCGTTGGATATTATCTTTATTGTGATTTTTAAGGTTGTCATTAAATTAATCAATCAAAACTCTTTAGTTCCCCATGGAGCATAGGCCTTCAACAAACACGTGCCAAGTCCTCCTGTCACGTGCCATCAGCTCACGTTCCTTCCATATCTTCCTCAAATTTTAAGTTCTATCTCCAGTTCTTCAAGTGTTGTTGGTGTATCTCTGTCTATTTTACACAAGGGGTTCCAGATCAAGGACTGCTTTGTGATGCTATCATAAGGTTTCCTCAATGTGTGTCTTATCCATCGCCAGCGTCTTCTTCTCAACTCTTGTTCCACTGGTACTTGTCTGATTCGTGTCATCAGTTCCACATTGGTGACTCTCTAGCGATATGGCATAAAATTATGCACTTATATGGAGTTATATGTATAAATATGGTATATGTGCGAATAAATGAATACCTGGCTTTCGTAGACTACATTTTAAACTATTCATTCATACATACAGTAATACAAAATAATAAATCATCCACATCTGCACAAAAATGACAGCTTTGTCAAACACCATGAGGCAAAATAGTTTCATTTTAACAATGCCGGGAAAATTGACAGTGTATATACAGTAGTTTATTTTCATTTCTTGTGTGCTTTTTCTAAATGTGCAAAGAAATTTTCAATTGTGATAAAAACTTTCTTTATAACCAGAAGCAACTGAAATGTTCCTACATTATATATAAATGGATGTACTTTAGGAGTTGTACTACTTTAAAATGTTATTTCACATTTTTTAGCGCCCCCCTCCCTTGCATCGATCAAACGTGAACCTGCCTTGTCCTAAGTCTCGTAAATTTCGGAGACGGAGTCGGAACATTTACTTTTACCGACTACGACTACACTAAAAAAAGACCGACTCCACGACTCCGACTACACAGCTCTGGTTATAGCAATAACAAAAAACAGCAACAACAGCAAATATGATTGGGCAGAATAAACTCTGGGACGTTTGAACTGTTTAGTGTGCTGTGGATTACCGTGTATATACTGGCAGTACTACGACCACAACTCTTGTGAAAACATAAATTGTACAGAACTTTTTTGTATCTGTTAAATCTGTCACTCGGCAGGGAGAGAATACACAGGGATTGTGACACTCACGCAATCAAGTCAAGCTTCTGTAAATGAGTCTTTCTTCTTCTTCTTATTTGATCCTTAGCCGCCGACCGTCAAAGCAGTCAGTGGCCATCACGCCTAGTGGCGTCTTGTAGGGCAACAACAAATTGATTCCACTTTGCTCGGTCGGCGGCCATCCTTCGTACAGTGCCCCAATTCTGGTTCATTCTTTGCATCTCAGCCTCCACAGTCCTCCGCCAAGTTGTTTTTGGTTGGCCTCTCTTTCGTTTTCTTTCAGGAGTCCATAGTATAGCTGTTCTTGTGATGGCATCAGGGTCTCTTCTGAGGACATGGCCAACCCAGCTCCAGCGTCTGCCAGCTATGATGGTGTGCATGTCCACTTGCTTGCTACCAGTAAGCAGATCTTGGTTGGTGATGGTATTCGGCCAAAAGATTCGGTGAATTTTTCTTAGGCATGTTGTGTGAATTAAGACTGTATGAGAGCTGTGTACTTTCTGTGCTTCTCTATGGTGCGGAATGTTGGAGAGTAACAGAGAAGGAAATGTCGAAACTGTCCTCCTTCCACACAATCTGCCTAAGGAAAATTCTCCGAATCTTTTCGTCGAATACCATCAGCAACCAAGAACTACTTATTCGGAGTAACCAGGAGGACATGCACACCATCATAGCTGGCAGACGCTGGAGTTGGGTTGGCCATGTCCTCAGAAGGGACCCTGATACCATCACAAGAACAGCTATGCTATGGACCCCCGAGGGAAAGCGAAAGAGAGGCCGACCAAAAACAACTTGGCGGAGAACTGTGGATGCTGAAATGCAAAGAATGAACCAGAGTTTAGGCACTGTACGAAGGATGGCCGCCGACCGAGCAAAGTGGAATCAATTTGTTGCTGCCCTACAAAACGCCACTAGGCGTGAAGGCCGTTGACTGCTTTGACTGTTGGTGGTTATGGATCAAAGAAGAAGATGTTGTGTGAAAAGAGGACAATTTCGACGTTTCCTTCTCTGTAACTCTCCAGTTTTCCGCACCATAGAGAAGCACAGAAAGCACACAGCTCTGATATAATCTTAATTTTGTGCTTGTGCTGTATTGAGAGGACTTCCAGATGTTGTTTAGGCTAAAAAAGGCTGTTCTTGCTTTGTTCATTCTGTTGTTGATGTCTTTGCTTGCCCCGCCGTCTGGTGTTACTATGCATCCTAGGTATGTGAAGATGTCCTTCTGTACCAGTTGCTGATTCCTTACTGATATGGGCTCATGGTTGCTCACATTAAGCGTCATGACCTCTGACTTCTTTAAATTGATGTTCAAGCCCACCTGCTGGCTATACTTATTAAGTCTATCCGTTTTTTCCTGGATGTGTTGATGTGAATGTGTTAGCAGTGCAATGTCATCTGCATATTCCAGATCTTCCAATGTAGAAAATGTAGTCCATCATGTAGTTACAGTTGGTCCAGCCCTTCTTAGTTTCACTTTCAGTTTTGCTACTACTAAATGGTGATCCCTTCCCACATCTACACCTCTTCTTACCTTCACATCTTGTAATGCATGTCTCCATCTACCGTTAACCATGATGTGGTCTATTTGGATTCTGTCCCGACAATTTGGTGATTCCCATGTTAATTTGTGAATTTCTTTATTTTGGAAAAGTGTTCCTCCAATGACCAGGTTGTTAATGCTACAGAAACGTATTAATTTATCCCCATTTTCGTTTGCTGTTCCGCTGCCGCATTTCCCCATTACTCTTTCATTATATGTATTGTGTGTACCAACTTTCGCATTTAGGTCTCCCATTACTATAATAAGATCGTATCTTGATGTGTCTTCCATTTCTTTCTGCAGTTGTTGATAGAATTCATCCTTGACCTCTTCCTCGCTATCATTCGTTGGTGCGTAGCATTGTATTATTGTAGTATTGGTGAATCTCCCTCTCAATCTTAATCTTATTAGTCTGTTGTTGATGGGTTTCCATCCCAGTAATGCCCTTTCTATTCCTTTCTATAGAATAATGGCTACGCCTTCATTGTGCTGTCCATCCTCTCTTCCAGAGTAAAGTACTGTTTCTCCTGTTGCTGTTTTAACTTTTCCTGCCCCTGTCCATCTGCTCTCGCTTATCCCTAGAATGTGTAACCTATAGTTTCTCATTTCTGCCTGTTTTAGTTTTCCCGTCTCGTTCATTGTTCTGACATTCCAAAATCCTATTCTTGTATCATGTTTTGCGGTCAGATCATCCGTTTTCATGTCAGTGGCTTCCTTTCGGCTTTCACCACTGACAGTCATACGAGCCTCAGACTCCGGATGTCCATCCCGCAGCAAAGTTTGTTCATTTGTTGTTGCTTCCGTAACTTCATTGTTTTTTACATAGACAGGGGTGTCAGCCCTATGCTAAAACCCCCAACCTGGAGGACCAGGGTGTCTGCTTTAGTCTGACCCCTGCCCGCGCAAACCTGTCCAGCTTGGAAGAACCTTCCAGGAGTAAAACTCCCGCTGGCATAGCTCTGGGGGTAATCAGGGTACGCAAGCCGCCACACCTCGACAAGGTATTAACACCGGTGATGGCAGAAATGTGTCTTTGAACCTTGTAAAAAGGCCATCCCCATAGCAGATACGGTCGTAGAGGAGTGAAGTGTTCGAGACTTCACCATACTAGGTCCAGCATCGAGAGGTGGGGGTGGGGGTGAGCAGGTCCATTCTTCGCTGCTTTTCCTTCCCTAACTCAAAGTCAAGTGCCCATTTACAGCTAGGTACACTGGAGTGTGTCGGTACCGTGATTCGAACCCTGTCCCTTTGCCGTGAGAGACCAGCGCTCTAACTACTCAGTCAATCGGACGCATGTGAACCATGAACCATGAACAACAAGCTAATCGAGTGTGCAGATCGCATTTATTACGCGAATCGTCCATTCCGACCACTCACTCACATTCCGCTGTAAATTATTGTAATTGATAATGAACGATGATTTGGATGTTGTATTTTGTTTAATATTAACACAACAATAATTACATTTCTGATTATTAATGTGATTAAACATGACATCTTTGCTGATTATTCGGTAATTCATTCTTTTCCCTTTTCACGCTCTAAAGAGCATGAAGCCAGCACAACAGCAGACAGACTGCATCAAAGCATTCATATGTGGTTTCTGTAACTTCTTGTATCCCATATATAAAATCCCAACTTTTTCTGTCAGTGCGTAACACTAAGGGATGCAACTTTGGTTGAAAGTTAGACATTAATTGTATTGTCTCCCTTATATGTCTTCTTCTTCTTTGATCATTAGCCGCCGACCGTCAAAGCAGTCAGTGGCCATCACGCCTAGTGGCGTCTTGTAGGGCAAAAATAAATTGATTCCACTTTGTTCGGTCGGCGGCCACCCCTCGCACAGTGCCCAAACTCTGGTTCACTCCTCGCATCCCAGCCTCCACAGCCCTCCGCCAGGCCGCTTTCGGACGGCCTCTCCCTCGCCCTCCCTCAGGGGTCCAAAGCATAGCTGTTCTTGTGATGGCATCGGGGTCTCTTCTGAGAACATGGCCAACCCAGCTCCAGTCCCTTATATGTACTCTCCCGAAAATAGTAACACTTACCAAATAAGAATGCGCAAATGACGATGTGCACAAAGATACGAGTATATTTATAGAATGTGTGATCCCATATACACACATTGGGATCCTGGCTGCTGCTACGTAGTGCGTGTACTGTAGTGATGCTCAGTGGTTTTTAAAAAAAATACTTTTGAATAATTAAAATTGCCGTTAGGTATTGGTGCTTTTGAATGTAATTCCCGTCTTATGACGGGCTTTTACAGTAGTTAAATGATGAAGTTATTAGCCCTGTGCACAACCACAAAGCCCCGTGTAATCCCGGGAAGGGGGGGGGGGGATCTCTGAGGAGACAGAGAAAAGAATATTCCCACTGCTTCCTCTGGCATGTCGTAAGAGGGAAATAATAAAATGAGGTTGGGCATGAGGCTGGTAACCTCATCATGTAAAACATTTCCACAGATGCAACTACTGCACGAGCACACGACTACTGCACGAGCACACAACTACTGCACGAGCACACGACTACTGCACGAGCACACGACTACTGCACGAGCACACGACTACTGCACGAGCACACGACTACTGCACGACCACACGACTACTGCACGAGCACACGACTACTGCACGAGCACACGACTACTGCACGAGCACACAACTACTGCACGAGCACACAACTACTGCACGAGCCCACGACTACTGCACGAGCACACGACTACTGCACGAGCACACAACTACTGCACGAGCACACAACTACTGCACGAGCACACGACTACTGCACGAGCACACGAATCCTATGGAGCAGGCTTTCTACAAGGGGACCAGCTATAGTGGTGACTATAAGGAGCGAAAGTGGATACTATGATGACAACTTCATGTTTACGACAGGTTTAAGGTTTTTTTTGGCTTGGTGCTGACCACATCACCCCCTAGTGTGCCGATGGTCAAGAAAATATGGGCCTAACGCCATATTCCCAATATGCCTCAATGGACAATGTAACGGGAACCTTGACCTTTTACCCTTAAGGTCGTTGTAGTCCTATTACTTCTAAGTCTTCTTAGAGATACCTGGACAGTACACAGGGCTGGTGATTATTATTGCCTTTAAGTTAATAATAATAATGATTGACAGGGGTCGGAGTGGCTAAGAGGTATGGCGTCCGACTGTAACACAAAAGGTACCGCGTTCGGTTCCCAGTGCAGGGAATATATTTTATTGAACCAATGGGTCTTAATGATGTCATACTCCCCCAAGATCTCATGAGTCGTGAGATAGGATGCCTAGTCTTCTCGGATAAGGGCGAACAATAGGGGGGTTCAGTGGGCAAGGTGCGCACGTTAAAAATACCTCAGCAGTTTGAAATCGTGAAGAGTAGACCATACGGCCGCTGCCCTGGCAAAATTTATAAAATTAGTAAAATATACCAACCTCAATAATATTTATTGATTGTGTGATTTCCTCACGGTAGAAGGGGAACGACTAAGTAAGTAAGTAATTTCCGTATACACACTTTGGGATTTTCGCCGGTGCTACGGAGTTCGTGCGCTGTGCTAAGATCCTCCTTGTGTGATCCAAGGGAGGAGATCGGAGCACTGATGGAGTTGTCCGTGTACAATGAAGATAGTGCTTAAAACCAAACCAAACCAATTGGAGCTGGGGGGTAGGGGGGGGGGAGGAGGAAGGGAGTTTCACAATACCTCGCACCCTCTTGCAAAATCCTTAGGCCTGATTCTGTCTTCACCGCCAACAAAGTTTACAATCAATCATATTTCCGAATACCAGATATTTTATTGGGATTCTCTATAGGAAACTAGGGGATGTGAAAAGCGGGGGAGGTTTAATCTCCAGACTTCACGACACTTTGAAAAATTGCTAGGTCAAGCTCTAACTCTACCGCAAAATTTAAAAAAAAATGGAAAAAAATCAAGCGTAATTTCCGAAAACCAGACTCGGGGGATTTTGTTGGGATTACTTATCAGTAATGGGGGAGAGGGGAATCATGAGCCCTTTCAAAACCTTGAAAAATCACTAGGTCTGACTCTGATATATATATATCTATACTTACTTAGTCGTTTCTTTTCTATCATGAGGTGTAAAGGTTTATATATAAATATAAAATCATTCATATCTCTGAGAAACCAGTCTCTAGTGATGTGTGGGTATTCTGTATAGTGCAGGGAGGTGTGACCACGGGACGTCTCACCACCTTGAAAATCGCTAGGTCCGACTCTGACTCCACTGTCAGCAAGGTTAAAAAAAAAAAGAAAAAAGAAATTATATTTCTGAAAAAAAAAACATCTCTGGTGACTTGAATTCTCTATAGGGGAGCGGAAGGGAGGATCAAGAGACCTCTCACAACCCGTAGGTCCAACTCTGACTCCGCGGCCAACAAGGTATAAATCCAATCACATTTCCAAAAACCAGTCTCTAGTGTTTTTATGGGATTCTCTATCAGAGGGCGGATCAAGAGATCTCTCACTTGAAGTATACCCGCTAGTTCTCTGTCCATTGGACTCCACCGCCATTATCATCAGCGGCCATCTCCACAATGAAGGTCGTCTGCAATGGATCTCCAACGTCTTCTGTCTCTGTCTTGATAGTGCACTCTGATAGACTCTTTCCTGTTCATCTCTTGGTGTTATCTTCCCACGTACAGCGCTGTCTTCCTCTTGCACGTTTGCCTTCAACTCTGCTTTCTATTATGTTCTTCAGTGTCCGGTGTTCAGTATTTTTACATGCCCAAAATATTCAACCTGTCTAATTTTGATCTCCTTCATTAATTTTGTTTTCATTTCTAGGTTTTCTAGGATTTGTTTTCTTCTCTTTCCAGGAGACGCGCCACATTCTCTGATTCCCACCGCCAACAAGGCATAAAATCAATATATTTCCGAACACCAGTCTCTGGAGATTTTGTTGGGTTTCTCTATCAGTGTTTTTTGCCAAGTTGCGGCTTCCATTTAATCAAACGAGATTTTGGGGAAGTAGTCCCGAAGTCTGGCACAAGTCACTATTTAAACACGTACCGGAACCTTAAACATGGCGCCACTTCCAAGGAGCGTCTTTTACGAACGTGACGTAAGGTTTGTCCAGGAAAGCAAACCATTAACCAAAAAAAACAAAAAAACAAAAACCACAATCACTTGATGCCAGAAAATGAGAAATCGTTAAAGAAAAAAGGAAATCCGAACCGGGTTTGCATCAACCTTATTATCTAGCTCCCAACTACAATTTTCACCCATGTGTTACTAGGAGCCGAAAGGGGAGAAAAGAATAGTAACACTTTTCCCTACAATGCAATTCGTACAACGCGACTAAGGAAGGTTGAGCACGGAGACGGTTACCCCATCCTGTGAAAAGTTAATTAAAACCACACAAATTTCAACAAAAAATATAGACACGTCAACCAAAGAAAATAAGCAAATTCAGTCTCCCAAGACAAGAAGATCCTCAGGTAAGGAGGCGCATGACGCAACCGAAAGAAAACCGAAAGTTACTGACACACTTTTCTTCGACTGAAATCACCAGAGTTGAGCACTTGGAGAAGAAAACTGTAGATAAACATGAAGGGGATGATGACATGGAAACCCCTTGAGATGATGCCACGGGACATGAACAATTCAGCACGTGCTGCTGAAGGCCTATGCTGCTTAGGGATCTGAAGGGAGATAATGATGAACTAAAGGGAGATAATGATGAACTATGATTTTACCTTCTTAATTATTTTAAAAATAATTATGTAACCAAGCGCAATAGATCCCTTTCCTCTGTCTATTGTATGTTAGTCGTGTAGCCATATAGAGTAGTGTTATGTAAGGAAAATTATACAGGTTGATTTATTGGAGTGAAGATATAACAATTTAAGAAGTGGATGTGACTTTTCCGTCACATTGTATATTGCGTGCAAATTATGACAACACGTAGTAATATGACGTAAAAACGGATAGTTTATTGCAGTGGTTCTCGAACATTTTTCTCTGGGCCACACTTTCGGAATGAAAATTTTGTTAGCGCCACACTGAACACACTGGATTTTTTATTTGGGAAGAAATACCTTCAAAAACAAACAAAAAAATCAACTCGTATCAGTGCTTTATTCGTAACATAGAACATAATACCTTTATAAAATGATCATGAGATATCCAGAAAGTATAAAATAATAAAATGAAGTTCTATAGCAGATACAGCCGTAGGGGAGTGAAGTGTTAGAGACTTCACTAAACTAGTTCCAGCATCGAGAGGTGGTGTCACCAGTTCTCTTCCTCACTGCCTTTTCCTTCCCTAACTCAAATGCAAAGTCAGGTACTCATTTTATAAAATAATACAGCTACATAAAAACATGATTCATTCACAAAATACACAAATTCAATGAGAAGTGTGAGCTTGTATTTGTCGGGCAATCTCATTCATATTTGGTCTGAGACAAACAAACTCTCATCTCATCAACACGAAGAAGCCTTTCTCTTTTTTTTTGGTTTTTCATATTTGTTAGAGCTGAAAATCCCTGTTCACAACACTATGTCGCGAAGAACTGTATCTATTTGATACAAAATAAATTATATTACTGGATAAAATCTGAAATATTCTGGAAAATTCTATGGGTTTCTATACATATATTTCCTAAATTATATCACAGGTAATAAATAAATAAATAAAATAAATAAGAAAATGATCGTTACATTTATTTTTGGTAAATGAATTTGTTGAAAATCTCTCTAAATCCGTAATTGTCTTTGAATATTCCGGCCACACCTGCCAACCTCTCGCACCACACCAGTGTGGCGCACCACCCCGTTTGGGAACCACTGGTTTATTGGCTGATTGGTCACAAGTAACATCATTTGACATGAGCTATTGAGCAACAGTCCTTCAGTGCTAAAGAAGAAAGAAAAACTTTTCAAAAGTGTGTGCCTGCTTGCGCAGTATACAAAGATTGAAATGGAATGATAAGATCACCAATGGGGAACTGATGGAAATAACCAGACAAATACCAGTGGAACGGGAGGTAGGGAGAAGACACCGTCTTTGGATAGGACACATATTAAGAAAATTAGTTAATAGGGCAACAAGGCAGTGGTTGTTCTGGAATTCACAGGGCAAGGAAAATAGAGGGAGACCAAAAACTCGTGGAGAAGAAAGCTGGAGACAGACATGAAAAGATCTTGAATGATGGCACAGGACAGGAAGGCTTGGAATGTTTTTTTGTTGAGGAACCTTTACTATAATGGAAGATGAAAGATTTTGATGATGCTGCTGATGATGATGATTCTTTACTTATATCTTCCTGTTTTGCCATCACGCCAAGTAGGAAAATGTATTCTTCGTTCTTATTCGTGTTCTCTTGACTAGCCTCAAACTTTTCGTCAAACGGGATTTTTTTCACCTGGACTCATTAGCTATGCAACCTTTCCACGCAGATGGTCAACACGTTTGCTGATTAATATGTGGACAGTTTATCTACCGTTCATTCTGGTCATCGCATTGATTTAAGGAGAGATTAAATCACGCCCATGGACATCTCCTGAGCAATCATATGCAGGTATTTTCATTAACTTGGCCAGTGGAGGGCGTTGCCAGCATCAAACGATAGTAGTGACCACGATCAAAGACACTGGGGGAGATCTCAGGAAGGACTGGCGGCATGCTATCAAAGGCAGTAGTGGTCCCTGAAACGAGCGACGCAAGTTTCCTGCCGGTATTTCGCATCTCGGTGTTAAACACGAAACCGATCGCAGTGGGAGCGAACGGGAAAGCCGGCGCAAGCAGCGAGCGAAGATACGAGAGACCAGGGGCGGCTTCTCTCTTTAGTCTGGCGGTCAGATCCCCAAAAGTCTTCTGAGATAAAAAAAAGTGTCAAATTTCTCATGTCCCCCCCAATCTTGCATTCCAGTTGTAGATATACAGACCATGAAGAAATGCATGTTATCACTCGTTGGCCAGAACTTGACAGAAGCACTAGCGATATTGAAATCTTGTTATAGATTTTCCCCTGGATTTTCATATATATATTTGCAGTGAATTCTATTCTGTGCAAAACGGTAAAATATAACTGTGTCTAGTGATCAGTGGTCTAGTTCATTCATTCTATTTCACTGGATATTGTGTTAATTTAAATTTATTAAATTAAACCATCTCAATAGTTCCCAGTTGTAAATGTAATGTTATACCTGTTATATTATTTCCAAAAATAATAGAGGCTTAAATGTTAAAGTAACTTTTAAAGTCGCGAAGGAATTTATAATTAATAAATTTAGTTAAGTCCTATATATATATAGATGTGGGTTTTAACCATTAGAACTCGCGCAGTGTTTATTAAATACATAATTAAATACGCGAGGGTATATATATAGTCTTAACGGGTAATTCATCGCGCTTTAGAATGTTATTTGATTTTTTCGGTATATTACATGTCTTTTTCTTTCATACAGAGTGATCGTAACCTTTGCGATCCCAGCATTAAGAAAGCAATAGAGAAATCATACAGAGTCCTTTTCAGACTCGGTTCTTAACTTCCAGATATATTGATGGAACATTTTTAAATATAATTCTTGTGGCGGTCCGATGCGACCTAGCTATCAATTACATGAAAGAAAGCACCCCCAAGAACTTTTTTTAAATAAATCATCAAATTTAATTACAATCTGTAATATAAACTGGAAGATGAACAGTGCCAGTAGCGATAATTTATTTACTGCTCTACTGTGAGAGAATACATATTTACCTGACTGTGACTGAGCCTAATTTTTCCTCACTGGATTTAAACCATACCGGTCAGTTGCTATCATCACGCCTTGAAGGAATTTTACCTCCAGCAGCGAAATTAAAGAGACCTCATTTTCACTCCTGTATTGAATTGTGTCAGTGCCATCCCATAGACTCCTTTTATATAATAAAAACATAAGAACTCTGAGTCTTCAAGTCCGGCGATTAGTGGGAATATTCGCTATCAGCAAACCTCGCTACATCTGGGGCGGGACATCGAAGTACTAGACATTTTCACGTGTCAAGAGTAATTGTTGTTTATATAATTCTATGGATTGTCTGATGCTGCAATCGGTAAGTGTGTGTGTGTGTGTATATGAGTGTGGATCCTCACGCGCGTGCATGAATGACAGGAAATCTAATTGTTTTTTTGCAAACCATTTGTTAACTTGCCTACCGGGCAATACATTTTCTGTATACCCCGCATTGTTCCTTTAAGTGGGATATTTTGTTAACTCTGTTTAACCCCCTCCCTTTCAATTGCTTAGTAAAGGGAAGAACAATTTGGGATAACAGGTTTTTTTCTACCACCCATACCTAGTATCGTAACCCCTCTTTCAGAGTAATTAACTTCACTGTTAGGTTACATTACCTATGTTCCTGATAACTATCTATCTTTGGACTGGGTTCATCTTTGTCTAATAAGCGGGAAGGGCTTAGTCGATACCAATCTTCTTCACCCCCTCCCCACCTTGTTATTTGCATTTTCTGTACTTATGATAATTTTATGTAACACTTGATATTTGTTTGTGATTTGATTTTTTGGGGGTTAATAAACATCATAAACCTAGGTAGCACTGTGTTGGAAATACCCAAAGCCCAACATTTCCCCTATTTGTTAAATATAGTTGTATCCACGTGCGTCTGTGTGTTTGAAGCACCAAATCGGTGTGAGCGCAGGTGTGTGTCTGGAAACTGGCAAATAATTGTTTGACCAGGAGGGATGAAGAGTAGATTGAGAAAAACGATTTGTCGTAAATAAGTCTGTCTTTTCTCTCCCCAGCACACTGTGAAGCAACTATTTACTCTGTAACCTTTCTATCACTGAGATTTCATCATCATTCTCCACTCTAAACCGGACCACTATCTCTAAGACTCTTTATCTCAAAATAAATTTACGACAGAGCCCCAGGCATAATTTTTTGGCTTTGACTTTGTTGACTGCATACAGAAGGATCTCACTGTGGACCCAGTGATATGCAAGGGAAGCTGACGTGTGGCTCTGTGCATGACGTGAGAATTCCTTGGGAGAGCCCAGAACCAGAGCACAGTATTTTAGCTCTGCATATTTGGAGAGCCCCCTTGGATGGCGGGGAATGCACTGTATGCCATGCACTTTTTACTCCTAGCTTGGGACCAGATGTGACGATCCTGTAAGTGCAAGCCAAGCTGTAGAAACTGGAGCTCATGACTTCAACACGTTTCGGAATGGCAGAAAAGCCACGAGAAAAGCCTAGATCTACAGTGTAGATAATACCAAGGAGTCTTCAACTTGGTATTGGCTGCTAAAGAGCAAGAAGCTCAGCAGCTCTAGTTAAACAACAACAACAACAACAAATCTCGTGCAGTTCACGACATAAGAAACTCTCTACAGAGCGATACAATACGTTGCAATCTGATCGGCAGAAATAGTCCCCCCGACGAACAAGTGTTTCAGCCCTTTCTTTCTTTGCACGCTGAAAAAAAGGGAGGGGGAGGGGATATGACTCCCAAGTGTCTACCTTCTATTGTTTTTTCCCACTTGAGCTGGCAATTGAACCCACTTCACCTTGGATCAAACTTTCAACTTCAATCCTGGTTTTATCCATGCTGCCAGCTTGAGGCAATTGAGAAAGTAACCACTATGTTGTTGTCATGAAGTACGTTTGTTCTTTTTTCACTCCTCTCCAGCATTATTACTTTACCATTCTGATCATATGCTGGTTCTTCCAGTATTCATTATTTACACTCTTATCTTTCAAGTGGTTCTTATCACATCATGTTGTACCTATCAAACACCCCTCTCTCCTGGTTATTTTCTCCTTTTTTAACCGCGACACTTAGCGAAGGAGCGAACTTGCCACATTGACTTTTCACTTATCGCGAGCTCCATACGGAGTAAAAGTCTACACAAAGCGACACACCATTGTTAACCCAAACTTTTTGTCTGGCAAGATACACGAAACCCTTTTGTCGCATGATAAGACTCGTAGTTTGCACAAATGACGTGCCTAAATATACGGCAGATCTCACTGGGATGTAGGAAATGACAATATTGTTGAAGGTTAAGACACGGGCAGTGATGTAATACTTCCGGTAGTTGGACTTTGTTTTGATAAACTATTATAAGAAAATAACATCTGAGAGGAGATTATTAGTGATAAATCTGTGAATGAGTGAGTTTGTAAACGTGACAGGCGAAACAGAAAAAGCAAGACCTTATATGGTAATGGAGTGTGATAATCAGACGTAAAGGATAATATCTTATGTTGTCATGCAGTAATGTTCAGAATGAGAGGAGGGTAGTGCCGTCTTCCTGTCCTGTGCCATCCGCTCAAGTTTTTTTCCATGTTTTCCTCATCATTTTCACCCAATAGGACTGACTTCATATTGTGTGTAAATAAGTAACCAGAAAGAGCTATTAGATTAATAGTTGCTGAATCACATTCAGATATGGGCTCAGAAATACGAGCGAAAATATATTACCTCACAGAAGGTCCAGCAGAACAATAAGTTCATGACAGCGTATGTGAGCTCAGTTGTAATGCTTGCTTTTCTTTAAAATCCTGAGAAGCTCCTTTAAAATATAAGCATCATTCATCAATTTTTATCTCTGCCAAGAGAAATCTTGAGCGAATGTTGATACCTTTGAAGACGCTTTATTTTTATATTCCAAAGTTTGGTCATTGTTGGACCACTACTGAAGAGCAGAGGATACAATACCGTTACAAAAACAAAGCACTACTTCGACTTCACGCATAAGTTATAAGGCGACCAATATAACGTTATGTAGAAACCACCGAAATAAGTGCCCGGGTCTTTGGCGCAGGAATCATGCAATAAAGGCCGGTTTTAGTGGCAGCTCTATGCTCCGTTAGGAGCCTAAAATACATGAATGAAGGATTTAATAATTAGTTAATTAATGAATGACATGGACCTCTATACAGAGCGCTACAGAAGATAGCCATCTGACAATCAGAAGCTGATGCCCTTTCATCTCCTTTACAGTCTAAGAGGAGGGAGTGCGGGCCAACGGCGAGGGCCAGCCCACTTGGGTCGTGACTCCCAAGTGTCCTCCTGCTGGTGAGTTGTTTCCGCCGGCGAAAGAAATGAACCCACTTGATCTTGGCTGCAACTTCAAAATTCACTCCTGGTTTTATCCATCCTGAAAACTTGAGGCATTTCTGACATTAACAAAGTTTGTTGTATATAAACTCCTTATCATAAATTAAATAGCCCGTTGTAATTGCATAGCCCAGAGCAATTCCATAGCTCCTCGCGATTCCATGGCCGACAACGATTCCTACCTCCTTGCGATTCCAGAGACTATTGCGATTCCATCGCCATTAATATAGGCAACGTCGTTGTCTTTTTTTGTTTTTTCTCTTAATTCTCTTCATAATCATCACCATGTTTTTTCTTTCTCTTCTATAATCAAGCTCATCTTCTGCCTTTTATCGCTCTTCAATAATCACCATTATCTTCTACTGTACTTCCCACCTCATCTTGTTTATTTGTAACCAATGCTTTATTCTTCCCACTTGGTTACTTTCTCTCATTCATTAACCTCCCTTTCATATTTTCATGCCTTTCTTCTTATACTTCTGTCTTTTCTTCGTTGATCTTCTCTATATAAAGTCTTCCCTATAATTTTAGCTAATTCTTTCAGTACCGTTTCTATTCTCTGTACTTGTATTTCAATTTTCTTCCATTCTGTTTCTTTAAATCTCATAAATTCGTTCTTTCCTTTCATAATCTTTTCCTCGTTCCGATGCGACTTATTCTGAATCTGTGCAATAGTTATTGTCTATATTCTATAAATTACATGAACTCCAGTCTTTACCGTCGGATCGATTTTGGCCAACTAAAATAGCGCCTGTCTGCTCTAACATTCTCACAGCCATCTTAAGAGCCGACAAGATTTCAAGGCTCGGATTGGAATCCACTTCTATCTCTTCTTATTTATCTTTCTACACACAAATGACACACACAATTCGTTTAACAGGTCATTTCTTTCTATTTTAACGACAAGTTGTCTGTTGATGCGCATTTGAAATGTCTATTTGTAAATCAAAACTACTAGCATTCAATCATTCAATCAATATTCTTTTGCTCCCCAAGGAGCATAGGGCTTCGACAAACACATGCCAAGTGCTCCTGTCACGTGCCATCAACTCAAGGTCGTTCCATTTCTTCCTCATCATTTTTCATTTCTGTCTCCAGTTCTCTTCTCCGTGTGTCCATCCGTCAACCTCGACATCTCTTACCCCGGGAATTTAAAAAGAAGAGCTCCCTGATTATGCTATCAACAGGTTTCCTCAATATATGTCCTATCCATCGCCAGCTTCTTCTTCTCATCTCTTGTTCCATTGATACTTTTCTGGTTCTTGTCATCAGTTCTGCATTAGTGATCTTGTCACATCACTTGAGTCTTTCTATTCTATGCAAGCATATATTTATGACACTCTGTAACTTTCTGGTGTCAAGAAACCAGCAAAGAAAGTTAAAAAAAAAAAAACACAGCGATCATAGTGCGGTCAGCAAATGTATGGGTACGAGAGTTCGAGATTTCACAAGAAAAGATAACATATATCAACAGGATACTCCCGGGTCAATACATGACGATTAGACTTGAATTTGCTGAAGGTTCACGCACTGGTACTTGTCTGGTTCTTGTCATCAGTTCCACGTTGGTTACCTTGTCATACCATTTCAATCCGTCTATTCTAAGCAAGCACTCATTTATGAAAGTCTGTATCTTCTTGGTTGTTGTCTTCGTTGTTCTCCATGTTTCAGAGCTACACAATAGGACTGACTTGACATTTGAGTTGAAGATTCTTTGTGTTTTTAATGGAATGCAATTACCAGAAAAGAATACAAACTTTTTATAAATTAGTTATCATTATCATCATCATTTTAATTTGCACTTCTTTCAGAGCAAAAGCCGTGGTAGAGCAATGGTTAGTGCACTGGCTTCCTAGCTCGGTGGTCCATGGTTCGATCCCCAGTTGAGGTGAGATTTTTTTAGACCGCAAACGGCTCTGGGGTCAACCCAGCCTCATGAATTGGGTACCAGAGTAACTCTGGGAAAGTTAAGGCAGCCGACGTGATGCTGACCACATCACCCCTAGTGTGCCGATGGTCAAGAAAATATGGGCCTAACACCATATTCCCAATATGGCTCAATGGGCGTGTAACTGGATGCCTTCTTACAGAACATGGAGACCCCACTTGCATCTGGTTCTCCCCCGGCACGAAGCCTGTACCAAACATTCACATGCTCTTGTTAGCGGTAATTTCGGTGGCAACTCGTTTTAGATGATGAGGTGCCAGCACCATGCACAACTTCATATTCGTCGCATTGTACGACATGCATGAGGGTACAGTGGTCTTATTCTTTATTTGCATCTTTAGAGACATCAGGAAATATACGAGGGCTTTTTTATTATAAATGAATGCCTGGGCTGAATAGAAGAATTAAGATGGTATGACAAGATCACAAATGTATAACTGATGACAAGATCACCAGTGTGGAACTGATGACGAGATCACCAGTGTGGAACTGATGACATGATCACTAATGCAAAACTGATATCACGATCACTAATGCGGAACTGATGAAAAGATCACTAATGTGGAACTGATATCAAGATCACTAACGCGGAACTGATGACAAGAACCAGACAAATACAAGTGGAACAATATGCGAAGTTAAGGCCCTGGCGTAGGATTGAACACATTGGAAAAACTAGCTGATAGGGTTGCCTCCCCTTCCTCTCTGCAGTAGTGGTCTAACAGTGGTCAAAACCTAGAGTATCTAATGTGGGTCTTCAAAGGTGTCTACCTTCGCACAAGATTACTCTTGGCAGAGTTGTAGATAAACATTTATAACACATAAGGAAGGGAAACCCGAGGCCTGTAAACATTAAATAAATATTATATTAAATATTCAAAGCCATTGTTGTCTGTTCCTATTTTCGCATTTAGTTCCCCCATCAAAATTGTGATGTCCTTTCTTTTCTTATTGTCCAAGACACTTTGTAGTCTAGTGTAAAAGTCTTCTTTCACAGATTCTTCTTTATCGTTTGTTGGTGCATAACACTGAATGATGTTTATATTTACTCTCATACCAATCCCAAAACGTATAACTGGCCAACTGTGCCAAAAGCATCACGTGTACAAATGCATGGATCCACGTAGAAAAGTTAATATGATTCATCATGAACATTAGGATCTTTACACGTTCAATGATTCCTATACCAATTGGTAATATTGTTCCGCTATCTCACACTTTATTCTCCATTAGGACACCAATCTTGTATCATGTATTTGACTGTAGGTTCCAATGGGAACATATTCCTAAACTGCAAGACATGCAGCGTACACTTCGAATTTCCACAGCGGAATAATCAATATTGCTAGGCCAAACAAAGGCACATCATCTGCGACTTACGTATAGCGACCACAAATTGTGCCAACACTTCTGAGCACTACATTTACTTCAATTATAAAACTCACATGTGGCATGCAAAAGATATTCGCCACATTACCCCGCCCTTCAAACTGAAAACTGCAAGTTTTCAGACACTGGTAAAACAATTTAATAACACCCAATCAGACTATCACGAAGTAAACTAATATAATATGAAATCAACTAATAAACCAAGCTATTATACTAAATATTCCAATTTGAATAGCATTAAGTTATTCCTAATAACCAAGTTAGCGCTCACTATGTTTATGGATCCTGCAAATAGTTCTATGAATCCAAGTAGTCAATGATATACCAAAAAAATATCACTCAGCAAATGTCTGAAAAGAACGCATGTAAAACTCAAAATTCTGAACTCCAGATGCATTCCTTAACATACACGGTAACTCGGATAGCGAAGCCAATGTGTGCATCTTGATAGGACGTCTGCAAGAACATTTTCTCTACCATTAATGGGTAAAACAGAGTAATCGTACGATTGTAGTAACGCGTACCGTGTTAATTTTGCGTTGAGTGGTTTCATCGACTTAAGAATAGTAAGGCCCTTTTGATTAGCCTGGATCACAAAATGCGATCCCAACAAATACCTGTCCAATTCCTTCAGACCCCACACGAGACCTAGAAGTTCATGCTCCACAATAGGATACCGTAATTCAGCCGCGTTCAGTTTCCGCCTGACGTATAATACTGGGTGATACTTGCCGTCGTGATGTTGCATTAAGCAGCCTCCGATGCCACGTAAAGACGCATCTGTCTTGAGGAGGAAAGGCATTTTAAATTTTGTATCTGTAACATGGGGCCACGAGAATAGCAATCCTTAATGTTGTGTAATGATTGGTCGCACTGATTAGTCCAGTTAATCTTGTCTGGCATACCTTTTTTGTCAGAGAGGATAGGACTGATGATAAAGTAGAAAACTGAGGAATGAACTTATGGTAAAAGTTAATGAGACCTAGCAAACTGTGAACTTGTTTCTTAGTGGTTGTACTTGCAAGATCTAAAATCCTCTTAACAGTAGAATCCTCAGGCTGAAACCTATGGTACCCTATTTTATGACCCAAGAACGAAATCTCTACACACTATGTACCTGCTATTTGATGGTACGTTACGGACTATCGTTTGAATCATTCTTTTCAACTTCCGGGAAATCTTACGAAACTGTATCAAGTCTCAACAAACTCACGTTGTAATTTTGAATAGAGATAAACATTGGATTGTTTTCCAGGAATGCAAATTGATAGGTAACTGATTGACTTATTGAGTCACAGTTGGTGGTAAACATGGCCACACTAGAATCCTTTATGCGGATTGGGAAGGAATTTGGTTACAAAGCTGATGCTTTGAGAGAATTTGCTATGGCTGAGTTAGCTAAAGCAAAACAAACAGAAGCTGAGAAAAACGTGAGGAAGCTGAAATAAGGGCTGAAATAAAACGTGAGAAAGCTGAACAAGACGCTAAAGATGAGAAGAAGAAAGCTGAACAGGAAGCTAAAGATGAGATAAAACGTATTGAAGAAGAAAAAAGACTGGTTGCAGAAAAGGAGAAACTGCAACAAAAAGAAGAGTTGTTAAGTCTTCGTATAGAAGAAGCAAAATTAAGAAATCAGACTGCTAACAATAGCAATAATGGTGATTCAAATACTACTACTTCTACATTACACAATAAAGATAATGATAGATTTAAATTACCAACATTTAACCAAAATATTGATGACATGTCATCCTACCTAGCAAGATACGAAAGTGTATGTGTAGCTAATAAACTAGATAAATCATTATGGGTTGGCAAACTTATATAGTTTTTGGCTGGAGATCCCATGACAGTGGTAACTAATATGGATGATTCACTTAAAAGTGACTATGATGCTGTCCGCAAGATCCTATTACAACGTTTTCAGCTTACCGAAGAAGGATATCGGGTGAAGTTTAAGACTATGATTCCAGAATCTGGGAAACATTTTTCAGAATTCATCTCTGGTCTATGTCTTGCGTTTAATAAATGGATCCAACTCTCAGGAATTGAGAAAACATATGACAAACTAATGGATCTAATACTGAGGGATAAGATGTTATCCTCAGTAAGCAAGCCATTTTGGTCTTTCTTACAAGAACGCAAGCCATCAGATTTATCATCTATGGAAACCCTAGCAAGACAATACTGCAAAGCACACCAGGGTGCATGTATTAGTAACAATCAACTTAAAGAAGCACTTCCGGTTGCTGCAGTTACAATTTGGAACAATAACGGCAGATTCAGAGCTCAAAGCCGAGACAGAAACTTCATACATAGAAGGTATAACGATAATAATAATTTTCACAGAAGTAACAATTATTACCGGAATGATAATTCAAATAGAGGTCAACAACCATATTGAAATCAGTCACCTCAATTTCGATACAACAACAACTTTAATAATAATAATAATGGTCAACAAGGATTCAACTTTAGAAGACAAAATAATTTCATTCCTCAGAATAATAATTGGAATAATAACAACCAGCACTATAGAAATAGAAGTAATAGTCAAAATGGTAGAAATCAGAGTAACTATGTTGATCGCCAAAGGCAACGATCTTCATCTCGAGGGCCAAGGAGGTCCGAACATAATGCAGGGGCGGCATTTACAGTTAGTACACATGAGGGTAATCATGATGTAAATAATCAGGTTCACTCAGCTGCGTGTTGTTCATTTAATTTTGATGTTCCTGATAGTTGCTAAGAATGCATAACTCTATTCCAGAAAGATAGTACTACAAGGCTGAAGTGCGGACATCCTCATCCAGCAGTTGGTCTATCGATGGTTCATGACAGAACGGGTACACTGGTGTTCAACAAGGGTTTTATCAACGGTAGTCCAGTATCAGTACTCAAGGATTCTGTGTCGACAACGATTGGTGTTAGACAATCGCTTGTTCCACCTTCCTGCTCTACAGGGAAGAGCATTAAGTGCATAACCTTCGGGGGAACAATACAGTTTTACATCACAGCTATTGTTAATGTTAACACACCTTTCTTTACAGGAAATGTTACTGTATGCTTATTGAAAAATCCCATTGTGGATTTGACAGTTGGTCGCATTCATGGTAGTAAAGATTGCTCACCTGAAGAAATCGAGGAGTGGGAGAGACAGCACAACGTTACTGCACACGCAGGCTTTGCTATAATAATAATAATAATAATAAATTCTTTAAGCGCCAAACACGGCGCATAAGGCAGAAACCAGTGCTCTCCAGGTTGTTCGTTGTGACGCCACTCCTCTTAGCTCTTGCACATTATTTAGGCCCAACGTTCTTCCTTCTCTTATTATTGTTCTTCTGAGTGTTTCTTTTGGTCTTCCTTTTTTCCGCTTACCCTCAGGAACCCAAGTGAGCGCCTGTAGTGGTATTCTGTTGTTTTGCATTCGTAGGACATGACCGATATATGACCATCGTCTTTTCTATGGCTCATTTAAATTCCAGCAATTATCATGCTTGTATCACAGTATGTTCCAACTTTGGGCTCTGTACCAATGTGGAGGTTGATGAGGATACTCCTCATACTGATGACAACAATGGCATCATACTTGATAATCCTATAAATAAAGATTTTAACGCTACATGTACAGCAGTTGTCACTGGCATTGACAATGTTGTACCTAATCCTATGATGTACCTGTACATGAGTACGCGTCTGTTACAACTACAACCATGCACACATATTTTTTCTTATATTGGTGTTCTCTTTTCACCAGTATGCTATTGTCCTGCCGTGTGTCATGCACTCATTTAATTAGACGGGTGTCTGTCTATAATCACACACATTGTTTTTGTGGGATGGTGTGGGTTATCCTTTTCCTTTTTGTCTTTAATGCGATGTCTGGTGCTCATTGCACTACTCATGAGACACTGATGGTTCATTCCACCACTGACATGCCTATGCATGTCATGTCACATTCTGAGATGACTCAGGACACACAGTCATCGTTTGAGTATGTGAGTAATCTTCGTCGAACAATTTCAGATGCTGAACCACATCCATTGCTTGACAATCTACTTGCTCGTCTATCTACTACTATTTTCTTTACAAAAATAGATCTCACTAAGGGATACTGGCAGATTCCGTTAACGGATCAAGCCAAACCTTTAACTGCGTTTTCGACTCCACGTGGATTATACCAGTGGAATGTTATGCCTTTTGGGCTCATGAACGCCCTACTACATTCATTCGCATGATGCGACAAATCTTATCTCAGAGAGATGATATCATTACTTATATTGACGATATCTGCTTATTTAGTTCGTCTTTTGATGAACATTTTGTGGGACTTAGTTCTTTATTAGATACTCTACGAGTACATCATTTGACTGCAAGACCTACTTAAGTCCAGATTGCTTTTAAAGAAATCACTTTTCATGGACATACTGTTGGGTCGGGTAAGATTCAAACTATACCTCAAAATGTATCTCAAATCCTTAACCTGTCAATCCAGACTACAAAGAAACAAGTGCGCAGTTTGTTAGGATTAGTCTAGTATTACAGCAGATTTATTCCAAATGTGTCCAGTATTACGTATGTATAATCGTCCCTATTGCGCAAGGGAATGCCTATGAAGGTAATCTGGTCGGAAAATTGTCAGTTGTCATTTAACAAAATTTTACATGTTTTTTCCAAACCTCCTATTCTGAGGCTACCTGATATTGCCAAAATATATATTCTCCAAACATATGCGAGTAATTTCGGCTTAGCAGCCAGTTTGCTGCAAGAACATGAGGGAATTTTACATCCTACGCTGTATATATCCAGGAAGCTGTCAGAAACGAAACGAAAATACACTGTCATCGACAAAGAACTTCTGCGAGTTGTTTGGGCAATACAGAAATTGGAGAGATACCTGCTTGGAGCGCCCTTCATAATCCAGACTGACCAGAAAGTGGTCGCTTCTCTCAGAAAGGCTGATCATAAAAACGCAAAATTAGCACGTTTCGCTATATTGTTACAACCATTTGACTTTCAAATCCCACCTATTCCAGGATCTGACAATGGGGTCGCAGACTCGTTATCAAGAAACCCGTCATCAATACTCGAAAACTAAATATTGTACAATCAAAATATCTATGAATCCAAGACAGTCGTTATCAAACGTACGTTTCCTAAAGTCATTTTCATCTCAAACCATCAACAATGCACGTTGCATACGTTTCGTGATTTCCGACGATATTATCGCTGTATATCTTATTGAACATTTGAAAAAATCTACATACATATGATGATCGATTTTTTCGCCAAACATAACATGGCGTAACTTTCTACTAGTGTTTCTGAACCTTGACTTCCAAAGATGGATTAAAGTAATGATCACAAATCTTTTTCATGTCCAGCGTCATTGGGACTTTTCGGTATAGACAATTCGGGTCTATTACAGAAGGAAATCTGTACAGTTACAAGATACCTCCGTCAATGCATTATTTACAAGAAAGTACATTCTTACGTCGAATTGCTTGCCGGCAATTTCCTATGATGCATATAAACGTTGAACGATTTGTGATACGATGACTACATTTACGTTGGTGATTTACACACTATGTACCTGCTATTTGATGGTACGTTACGGACTATCATGTGAATTATTCTTTTCAACTTCCGGGAAATCTTACGAAACTATATCAAGTCTCAACAAACTTACGTTGGGACCCTCCATTGGTACCTAATTTTGAATAGAGATAAACATTGGATTGTTTTCCAGGAATGTCTACCACATAATTTAGTGCATTCTACCTGAACGTATTGATCGAACATGAATTGAACTGTTTTACAACTATACGTTCCATGGATTCTATTCACATATCAAGATTCGACGGAACCGACGAAACACTCGGACCGATTTTAACTACAGTGACTATTTGAACAGTCGAGAAAAATAACTTTAAATATTTCTTGATCGGACATTGTGATGTTCTTCACTTTATGGAGGATTTTTCCTGCAACTGTATATTAATGAACATTTGTTTAATGTATGTATGTGATGAAGTACATTGATACAGCGATAAAATCATTAATTATATGTAATAAAGTCAAAATACTATGAGTAGAAATAATAATAGTATAGCTGTAACGGGTCTTCTTCCCCCCCCCCGCCAGTCATCGCATTGAGATAGAAGTAGTCAAAAACCTTATTGCCGCGCTGGTGTTATTGGACTTTATAACGCGCCGGTCAAGGGTTAACGATAAAAATTTGAAAAATCTACAAGCGTAGTGGTTCCAGGAAAGATAGAAAGAATAAAACACACGAACGCATAAGATTGAGAGAGCGGACACATGCTGCCGGCTTGTCAAGTGTTAGATGCTTGAATTAGCTACTCAGGCCGACAGTGCGAGACGATACCGTTAGCGTGTGTCGAAAACGATGTCGCGAGCTTTAAAAATTTAAAAATAAACCGCCAAGTCCAATACTTTTTCTAACAATAGGCACACTGTGGAAATATATATACACACACGCATAATTACTTCCTGCCGGGAAAGGGAAGATCTGCGATGATTTTTTATAACATTCAAGAAGTTGAGACTTAGAAAACAACGAACACCAAAATGGAAAATATATTGAATTCTTTATTAATAGGTTTAAGATCATAAAAGTTAGCTAGTCTTAGAGCTGGTCTTATCCTGATAAATAATATGCTTTCGAATAAAAAATCCGACAGATAGAAATAAAGTTATGGACAAAAGGCTGTATTTGTTCGTACAGACAGACCAACACATGATCGGTTTTACTTTCACTAACGTTGACATTTTGACGCGTCCTTGAAAAAGGCAGGAAAAGGTTACATGTAGTCTGTTGTAGAAAGGGACAGACAAGGGGGAGAAAAATTATGGGATGGCGTAACACCAAATATATTTAGCAGTAGAAATCTAAGGATGAGAGAGGAAAAAAACTTGGTAGTGTCCAAAAATCAAGTCTGTTTTTGCTTTTAATTTCAAATTTCAAAATTGTCGTTCGTTCATTGGCCAAAGCCTTTCATATTATTGAGAAAATTCAAAGGCTTGACGCCATTTGTAGAAGATAGTCCCTAGAGCAGGACGTTGTGAATTTATGTGAAAAGTGATTAGCCTTATTAAAACAAATATATATTAACTAAAAGGCATCACAGTTCAGCCAGCAGTATATCTGGAATCTGCTATTCAACGTACCTGTGTTTTTTTCTTTGAATTTCTGGTAAGACCGACATTATCCATATATATTATGTTTAAAAATGTGAGTGAGAGATGCTGCCATCACGACTGTAAGTAATCAGGTCCCAAGCTGATTTAGGCAGGGCATGAAGGTATAATTATGCTATAACACATTGCCAGTTTTGTAAATGCACATGTTTTGTGAAATAAAAAGGTTTTCTTAGGTGACCAGAGGGACACAGCTCACCTATCCTATTGTATGGCAGAAAAGACAGATTAATAATATTATTGCAGATGCAGTACCGCCTTTGTAGGAGAGACATGTGAACAACACTGGTACACTGTGGAATGGATGTGCTGGATTGGTCCATTAGATATGACCCAGCTCTTTATTTCTTATGTATTCTCTTTTATATATATATATATATATATATATATATATATATATATATATATATATATATATATATATATATATATCTATATATATATATATATATATATATATATATATATATATAAAAGACAGTTGATGTAAGATATCAACAAGGAGACATTATTTCATTGTTGCAGGGGTTTTATCTGGCACTAGTCCGGTGCCAGATGTCTATGAGAAGCAGTGAGAAGTCGTTTCATGCACAGTAGTGACAGGGACCTGCAGAGTCTACCCTGTTACTTTTGGCCATTATCATAGCGAAATCGTGTGACACCAAGTTTACAGACTGTTCAAGTGTGCCCAGATAAGTAAAATATCTGGCACCCTAACTCTACATCAGCTTTAAGACCAGCCCCCCCCCCCCCCCTGTATAACAAGAATAAACTATTCCCCCAGAGAACCTAACAGTGACAGTGTATATTAAAGAGACTGGGAGTGATTGTAGAATCCCAACCCGCCATCCAGTGTTAGAAACCAGTAATAGACAAATTTTAGTAACACTATTAATATAGTTAAACAGTATTTGTTTGAACAATTGTCCATTTGGGTCTAAAATTTACATTTTGTATATATATCTTGAATTCTTTTCATTTTAAAGTCCTGACCAGAAGAATACTAGGTTCAGGACCAAATAAATCATACAGAAAATTATTAATTGTACAAATTTATCCCAGGTGTTATTTCCTTTAATCATAGACTTTAATACTTGTTTGTATAGATGTGTATTATTGTTAAAGTACCGTCACATCACACTTGCATATCCCTAGACATTAGACGTAGCTATAATTCATACTAGTCAAGAATAAGTCTGCTTGAGGCCATAAGGTGGTAGCAGCAAGGTACCCTGATAACTCAACCCTAATTTTGTTAGAATCAGGGACCTTCACAGCTGGCCTCATTCAGTACAATAAGGAAACATATCAACAACATTTCATAACAGCAAAATCCACCACAATGTAATCATAATATTACATTAATTTCATTAAGTTTAGATCTTTCAATTATTAATTTTATTTTACTTAATCTAATTATTATATTTAGTTGTTATGATTAATTAATAGTTATTAGGATTTTATTTTGTTACAAACAGACATAACTTAGGGTAAATTTTGTTAATTGTGTAAGGGAGATAAGGCATGTTTAATTTTCTTCAGTACATGATACACATACTTTCTTTCCTTCTGTTGTCTATATGTACTCTTACTATTCTGTTTATTTTGCTTACTTGTCTTTTCTGGTTGACTTCACAATAATTTTTCTTTACATTTGACATAATATTACACTACATTTCATACTTCACTTTATTTTTCAAACCTCTACACATTTAATAAGTCATATACTGCACCATCATCTATTTACAATATGTTGCGTGATAAATTCTCGCAACATCGTTTTATTACAATATCTATTTTATAACGCAAGGGCAACAACTGCTTGAAATTTATAGTCACTTTTCTCGGTAAGCATTTGTCTTCCCGCGTTGGTATTGAATGCAGTTAAGTTTTGAGCTGTGGTCTTTTTGCGCTGGACTGCGCATGACTGGTCTTGTTTTTTGGTCGATCGGTTTCCGCCCACCACTAGTGGAGTGAGCGATTTGAATGGCGAAAGAGATGCCTCGTTGAAGAGGGGATCTCCGCTATTTTTTTGTTCTGTCAGGGATGTGTAGTCCTCTTAATGGATATTTCGTTTATTCGAGATAATACCTCTAGTGTTTCCCACATGTCGGGAGGCGTGATATTTCTGTGTATTTCCTGAAGGCAAGGTAAATTGACTTTTCATTAACTCTATCGATTTTGGGTCGTGAGCGATTTCGATTCATAGCCTGTCTTCGAAAGTCGTCGTCACGAGATGTTTTTCCCAGCTCACATGTCGCTGTATTGTACTGCATCGGTTGATGCATGTCCCAAGGACCATTACTTGCTACTTTGTTAAATGAACTAGGTTTGGAAAACCTTTATTATCTAGAGGATATTTTTGAGGACATTATTTATACTTCGGCAGACGTGTCTGTCTTGCTGAAGTCAGACTAAGGAGAGTGAACTGATCTCATACATCTGGTTATCTCCTGGCTGTTATAGAAAAGGATGGAGTTTTTCACCTGACTACATTTACAGCACTATGAAATATAACATGCATCTGACTCATCATTGTAATGCTGTCTACCGTCTATTGCTGTATTGAATGTTGCTGTGACAATGACTGTTTGATGTGCCTACATATTCGCGTAACCATTTTGTCACTGTGGCGTCCACAATAAATAATGAAGAAAAACGTCAACGGCTGTTACAAGAATCATTGACTTTATACGTCGTGAGTTTACTGACGTCCTATGTGGATTGCCCTGTTATTTTTGTATGAACATTGTTTGACTGAACACATCTGCACACTACACAAAACCAGACATGCGGATACCATCCATCATCATATGGCATCACGCATCATTTGGTGGCCATAAGCTGGTTTGATTCTGGTACCAGCAAACACGGGGTCCCTTACCCACTTCATTTTCAACAAGAATTCATCAGCATCCTTCAAGAAATTAACATTCTTCAATACAGTCAACATCTTCAAAATTTTCAAAGTACTCGGCGTTGCCCGGTAAAAGTCAAAATTTCAACTTTTTGACGGAAACAAGAATTTGACAGTACCCGGCGTTGTTACATGTTGCCGGATAACTCGGACTGCTGTTATCTTTTACGCAAGTCAAGCAAGTTGCTGCTGTCAAGGTTCCAGTGCTGTCGTTTTTGTGAAGGTCAAGTGCCGGTTGAAACGGGTTGTTTTCTGAAGAAGGCCAAGTACCGATTTCCATCAACTTACTTTTGGATTAGAAGGTCAAGTGCCGAAACAACTCAACACACAGTATTTCAGAAGCTCTTGTACCATCGTGTTAGCAGTGGAAGCAGTTCAGATGTGCCATCATCGTTGGAGCTTCGCTCTTTAGGACGTTGATTGACATCCGTTTTTTCTGCTGTTCTACGATTGGAAGCCTATAAGTTAAGTGGCCTGTTTGTATGTAAACTGTGCCCTTATACTTCTGCTGAGTCTTCTGTGTATCATCTCATTCTATATGTTATATGTCTATATGTTATTTGTATATTTATATGTTTATATTTCAGCGGGTTCTCGGTTGGGTGGTGTCTCCGTTAGATTATGCCACGTCATAGAGGTCGTCTATTGTGAGCGTTTTCTGTAGGGTTTGCAAATTTCCGATACTGGAATTTGCTAAGCGACTTCTGTTGCTATTTATGTTAGCTGTGATGACATGTTTTAATATTGTTTTCGTTATTATTTCGCATTCTTTAGTTTTGTTTTGATTTGTTTGTATTTGTTAGCCTACTCTTGTCTATAATTTAGTTTCATACAACATTTTTGTTTATACACTGTGGTGTCATGTATTTTGTTTAATTATAGCGCAGATATCGTCACATTTTTTGTGATATTTCATTAATTTCTGCTTTATTTTTAGTTGATTTCTGCGAACGTTTTTGTATTGTTGCTGATCTTTGTTATTGTTTACATTGTTATTGTTTACATTGTTTGCATTGTTTACATTTTCAATGTTTACATTCTGCATGTGTTTACATAGTCATTGTTTACAGTTATAGTAATTAGTTAATGGGCTATGCTAATGCACTGTTACTACTACACTGATGATAAATGAATGATGAATAGTGTCGTGCACTATTGAATGAGAAGTGCACTTATGTTCAAGAATTGAGTGCTGATATTTCATATACAAGTTCTTTGATTGGAGACTTGTTTCCCACAGAGACTGGGATAATATAATGTGGTGTGAATATACAAGTGCTTAATTAAGACTTGTTACACTTAGGTTTGAAATAAATTAGTTAATTATTTCAGGTTTTGGACTCATATGTTAGACAACATGTCTACATTTGAGCACTTTATTGAGCAGGGTAAATTGCTTGGGAAGACTGGTGATAAGTTAGAAGAATTTGCAACTGCTCGATATGATAAAGCAATGGAAGCTGAACAAAAGAAACTGCAGATGCAGGTGGATGAAAAAAGATTCCAAATGGAAATGGAAAAACAAAAAAGGGAATCAGAAGCTGAGGAGAGAAAACTCCAGCTACAGCTAGAAGCTGAAAGATTTCAAAAAGAGGCTGAGAATAAAAGACTTGAAAAAGAGGCTGAAAATAAAAGACTTGAAAAAGAAGCTGAAAATGAAAGACTTCAAAAAGAGGCTCAGGCTGAGGAAAGAAGATTACAGAGAGAGTCTGATGAGAGGAAAGAGAAAGCAAAAATGGAACATGAAGAAAAGGTCTTAGCTTTAGAGTTGGAAAAAATTGAAATTGACGAGCATGAGTAATGGTAATGATTCAAACAAGGGTTCATCTTCTGGTAAGGCTAATAATGATACTTTTAAGATTAAGTTACCAACATTTAGTCCTTCCAGTGATGACATAATGTTCTATCTGGACAGATTTGAACAAGCATGTACAGCTCATAACATAGACAAAGCAAAATATGTTTATCAGTTATCAGGGATACTGACAGGTAAAGCTCTAAGTATATTAAATATGGTGGATGAACCTGACAAGAACAATTATGAGGTTGTCAGGGCCGCTTTGTTAAAGAAATATCAGCTTAACGAAGACGGCTATCGTCTACAATTTAAAAACATGTTACCTGAAAATGGAGTTGAATTCTCCGAGTTTATTGCAAGAATACGCATTACTTTCTCACGATGGGTTGAACTATCTAAGACGGAAAAAACTTATGAAGGACTTATGGACTTAATACTTAGAGACAAAGTCATGTCGTCTGTCAATGAGTCTTTCCTTGCTTTCCTTCATGAACGTAAACCTAAAACAATAAAAGAAATGGAAGATTTCTGTTGCCAATACGTAACTGCGCACCCACACATAACCATGGGTAATTCTAAGGTGAAAGATGGTTTACCAGTTGCTTCGGCAGCTCCGTATGGCCAAAACTTTGCTCGTAGATTCCAACAAAATTTTGATAGAAAGAGTAGCGGTAATTTCTGTCAAAATCATGGAAATCAATTTCATGGTGATTCTTCTTCGAAGAATTGGAGACAACCTGATAGTACTCGTTACTATCACCCTAATAATTATAAGCATTTCAAAAGAGGATATGGTAATAGAGGTTATTCCTGCCGAAGACCTCAGAACCAAACAAATAGATGTTCGCATCAATGTGAACATGATAGTAATCGTGGAAACTGGAATTCGAACCAGGATAACAATTACAATAGATACAATAATAACTGCAGAGATAATAATAACTCTGATAACTTCAGAGGTAATAATAGTCGGGGTAGATCTCAACACAAAAAAAAGAGATATCAGCAGGCTAATGCTGTACAACAGGAAACTGAGGGAGCCTGTAATCATGTTGTTGATAGTAAAAACTTTGACGCTGTCACTGGTTCTGCTTTTGACTTTGAGAGAGCAAACAAATGCCCCAATGCAGTACTTTATTCGAACCGGGTACCATAACTACTTTGAGTTGTGGTCACCCACTTCCCGCTCTTCCTGCTGCTGTTGCGCATGACGGGAGGGGTTCTTTAATTCTACATAAGGGTCTTGTTAATGATACTCCGGTCTCACTACTTTTCGATTCCGGATGCACCATTATTGGTGTTAGACAATCGCTTGTAGATCCATCTTGTGCTACAGGAAGGGTTATTAAATGTGTCACATTTGGCGGCACTCTAGAAAAATATCCTACTGCTGTAATTCGCATTGCCACTCCTTTCTTTACTGGAGATGTGCATGCTTGTCTCTTACCTAATCCTATTGCGGACCTTATTATTGGTCGTATTCACGGAGTTAGGGAGTGTACCCCACAGCAGATTGCTGCTTGGGAAGATAATAACATGCAAGCTACAAATGCAGTAGTTACAAGAGCACAAGCTCTACAAACACCCGAAACTTCACTGAATAGTGATAATGAAGTTGATAGCCAAGATAGTCACTTAGTAATCACTCGTGACTCTTTCATAAAATTGCAAGAAGAAGATCCCTCTTTAAAAAAATTCTTCGTTCTTGCGAAGAAAGGTGATCCGAATCAGGATACAAATAGAAAATCTTGGATTGCAATGAGAAACGGCGTACTTGTACGTATGGTACAAGATTCGACTACGTCGGCACATTGGCAAATTCTTGTTCCCAAGAGCATGAGAGTGCAAATATTACAACATGCTCATGACTCGCAATGTGCTGGACATATGGGTTTTTTCCCGTACGAAGTCGAGAGTCCTTGCGGCTTTCTTTTGGCCTTTTGTCAATAAGGACATTCGTATTTACTGCCGATCATGCAAGGTATGTCAGGAGGTCAAATCTAGAGGACCACGACATGCTGCGCCTATCCAGGCTGCTGACATTCCTATTCGGCCGTTTCAGAAAATGGCCATAGATATTATTGGCCCTTTTAAGGTCAAGTCGGCCAGAGGACATCAGTTTATCCTTACATGTGTCGATATGTGCACACGTTGGCCAGAGGCTATTCCTCTTAAGAGCATATCTACTACAGATATCGCAGATGCTCTTTGGTTGATATTTTCTCGCTTGGGGTTCCCCAGAGAAATATTGTCAGACCATGGCACTCAACTCATATCTGACACTATGTCACAGGTAATGTCTACCTTACATATTGAACGATCTCTCAGTAGTATCTACCATCCTATGTCTAATGGGTTAGTTGAGCGTCTGAATAGAACGCTCAAGACTTTGCTTGGTAAGATAACTGAAGATCATCCTCAAGATTGGGACAGGGTTTTACCCGCGGCTCTCTTTGCCTATAGAGAAGTCCCTAATGAACACACAGGATTTTCTCCCTTCGAACTTGTCTTTGGCGCGCGTCCACGCGGCCCTATGTCTTTATTACACGATCTCATCACTGCCGATGATATTAGCGATGAAACTCAATCCTCATATGAGTATGTCATTGCTCTTAGACAAAAGATCATTGAGGCATGTAAGCTAGCAACTGCTTCATCAGAAATTGCTAAAGAGAAGGCAAGACAGTTTGCTAACAAGAATAGATGTCTACGACAACTTTGTCCAGGTGACAAAGCATTCGTCCTACTCCCCAGTAGGGAAAATAGACTTCTTATTGCATGGAAAGGTCCGTATGCAATAGTCTCTCGGATTTCCGATGTTGACTATGTGGTCGATATTGATGGAAAGCATAAAACTTTCCACATAAACATGCTTTCGGAATTTCACGAACGTCCGGACTATTTGCTGCCTATTTTCCAGGCAACGGATGATGCTCCTGCACCTCACGGTCATTATTCATCCCTGTCTGTCATACAGGATGAGGAATCTACCTTCTCTGATGTTAATCTTCCCCTTCCAGTGGTTCCATTACATTCTACGGAATCTTGGAAAAACGTTTCTGTTTCTCCTAATCTTTCTGGTGACGAACATCGACAAGTCTCGTCGATGTTACAAACATTTCAGGATGTTCTCACTGACATTCCTGGACACACAGATGTCATAGAACATGACATAATTCTTACCGACAATAATCCAATTAGGGTTAGGCCTTATCCTATTCCTATACACTTTCAGTCGCAAGTGGAAAAGGAATTGGATGAAATGATTCAATTAAATATAATTGAACCATCGACTTCACCATATTCTTCTTCCATGGTTATTGTCCGGAAGAAGGATAAGAACATACGAATTTGTGTTGATTATCGCAAATTGAATCAGGTCACAAAGTTCGATGCTGAACCGATGCCTTTGTTAGAAGATCTACTGATTAGACTTTCTAATTCTAGATTCTTCACTAAACTTGACTTGTCTAAAGGTTATTGGCAAGTGCCTTTAGCAGAGCATGCCAAACCTCTTACTGCTTTTTCTACACCTAGGGGTCTATTTCAATGGAATGTTATGCCTTTTGGTCTCATGAACGCCCCTGCCACTTTCGTTCGCATGATGCGTCGAATTCTGTCACATCGTTCGGATGTCATCTCATACTTAGATGACATCTGTCTCTTCAGTGATACCTGGGAAGATCACTATTTAGGGTTATATGACTTACTGTCCACTCTACGTGAGAATAATTTGACAGCGAAACCTTCTAAAGCTTTTGTTGGTTTTGGTGAAATCTCTTTCCTGGGTCATCGTGTTGGTCATGGTCTCTTGAAGACAGAAGACCACAATACTTCCAAAATACTGAACATCTCTGTTCCTAAAACGAAGAAACAAGTTAGGAGTCTCTTAGGTTTAATTCAATTTTATGGGAGATTTATTCCAAATTTATCTTCGATCATGGCACCTCTCTCAACATTGTTGAAGAAAGGTTCGCCTAATCTGGTCCGTTGGTCTGAAGAATGCCAATCTTCACTAGACCAAATCAAGAATATATTTTCTTCTCCTCCCATCTTAAGATTACCTACTCTTGATAGGACTTTTGTTCTTCGGAGTGATGCTTCATCCACTGGGATTGGAGCAGCACTGATGCAAGAATATGCAAATACTCTGCATCCTGTTATGTACATTTCTAGAAAACTAAATGCGGCAGAGAGGAACTACTCGGTTTTAGACCGTGAGTTGTTAGCGATGGTTTGGTCAATTCTAAAGCTACAAAGATTCCTCCTGGGCGCACATTTCATTCTAGAGACTGATCAGAAAGCTCTTACAGCTATTCAGACTAAGAATTTGAAGAGTTCGAGATCCACTCGATATGCTATAGCTCTTCAACCTTTTCACTTCACGGTACGAGCTATCCGTGGTGCGGATAATGTGATGGCTGACATTTTGTCTAGGTGCCCACATGACTCCAACTAATACTTCTGTCCTATATTTCCATATATTACAGAGTCATAACACACCTATATTTCTACAATAGATTAGCACATCTGTACTTACTTTATATGTACACACTATCGTGCTTTGTTGTCATCTTCTTCTGTTCGTTTTTTAAGATGATAGAGGAGGACTGAGTAGTTAATATAAGGGCCGTTAGTTTACTAAACAGCCACAATTATTAATAATGTATTGTACCTTATGAAGCATATTAGTTATTAATTAGCATTATATTGCTTGTACTTTCTCAGAATGTCATTGTTGAGCTGAGGACTTACCTTACTAGTATCAAGCATGACGAGTTCTAGATTGTGTACTTACCCTCGGAATACCAGAGCATATGTCCTGGATCGTCATGTAGTTTAACTTTACTATGTACTTATGTCATTACATGTCAAAGAATGTACTATTTAAATTTTCCTATCAGATTTGTACATCCATTTTTAAAGACAATATTAGAGTATGCTGTTTAATGATGATTATGGTAACTTGCATACGTATATTGTGTTTACATGCTAACGTGATGTGTGTTGGTGACACCTCCCCGATGTGAATATTTTTTGAGACATATTTATTTTTCTGTTGAGGTATATTTAGCCTCATGTTAGGCAATTTAATTAATTATCAGCGCATAATTCGTGCGTTTTGAGCCGCTTATCGTATGCTCTTTGATATTAAAAAAAAAAAAAATATGTTCCACATTTTTTTTAATCGGGAGGAGGTGGTGATATGTTGCGTGATAAATTCTCGCAACATCGTTTTATTACAATATCTATTTTATAACGCAAGGGCAACAACTGCTTGAAATTTATAGTCACTTTTCTCGGTAAGCATTTGTCTTCCCGCGTTGGTATTGAATGCAGTTAAGTTTTGAGCTGTGGTCTTTTTGCGCTGGACTGCGCATGACTGGTCTTGTTTTTTGGTCGATCGGTTTCCGCCCACCACTAGTGGAGTGAGCGATTTGAATGGCGAAAGAGATGCCTCGTTGAAGAGGGGATCTCCGCTATTTTTTTGTTCTGTCAGGGATGTGTAGTCCTCTTAATGGATATTTCGTTTATTCGAGATAATACCTCTAGTGTTTCCCACATGTCGGGAGGCGTGATATTTCTGTGTATTTCCTGAAGGCAAGGTAAATTGACTTTTCATTAACTCTATCGATTTTGGGTCGTGAGCGATTTCGATTCATAGCCTGTCTTCGAAAGTCGTCGTCACGAGATGTTTTCCCAGCTCACATGTCGCTGTATTGTACTGCATCGGTTGATGCATGTCCCAAGGACCATTACTTGCTACTTTGTTAAATGAACTAGGTTTGGAAAACCTTTATTATCTAGAGGATATTTTTGAGGACATTATTTATACTTCGGCAGACGTGTCTGTCTTGCTGAAGTCAGACTAAGGAGAGTGAACTGATCTCATACATCTGGTTATCTCCTGGCTGTTATAGAAAAGGATGGAGTTTTTCACCTGACTACATTTACAGCACTATGAAATATAACATGCATCTGACTCATCATTGTAATGCTGTCTACCGTCTATTGCTGTATTGAATGTTGCTGTGACAATGACTGTTTGATGTGCCTACATATTCGCGTAACCATTTTGTCACTGTGGCGTCCACAATAAATAATGAAGAAAAACGTCAACGGCTGTTACAAGAATCATTGACTTTATACGTCGTGAGTTTACTGACGTCCTATGTGGATTGCCCTGTTATTTTTGTATGAACATTGTTTGACTGAACACATCTGCACACTACACAAAACCAGACATGCGGATACCATCCATCATCATATGGCATCACGCATCACAATACAATTTATTTTAGACATCAATACATAATTCTTAGTTCAACTTAGTAAATTATTATATATGTTGTATTGACTGTTGACGATTAATTTCGTTAGGTAACATAGTATTTCTTAGATATGTTGTTCATTTCTTTGACATACTAGGTTTAGGACAACGACCTTAGACACTGTTTATTGTAAACATCTCTGGCCGTATGTCATATATTTTTCGCGATGTTTCCTTCAATTAATTACGACGTAAATTTTTGATGATATGGTCGAAAAAACCAATATAATTGCTTTTTCTATCCCACCGGGGGAAGAATTTGTTAAAGTAGATTATTATGTATTTTTACATGTTGACCTCACTTAGATCTGTTAACAGTTTAATCTACGCATTAGCATTTCTATTTGTAGTCAACATGAAATGTTTTGCACCATGTGGTATTTGTAAATGAACGCGATAGTGGGTGGACGTCTCAAGGCAATGATGACGTAGTGAGGTGCCGCGCTAATTGATTTAAACGGTCGATCTTGACATTTCGTTTTAGTAATCCATCAAAGCAAGACGTGATATGTTTCGCTCCCATGCGAATTGAGTTTTATGATAATTCTCCTACGAGGCATTGTTGTACGAAGGTCGCCTCAAGTATTTCATTGATGTCGAATGCAAGTATATTAGTTCAAGTGTAATTTATAAGAGGAGTCGTTAATTTTCTATAGCTATCAAGCATAATTCTACTATACATACTTTGGTTATCGCTACTTGGATGTTACGGATGCCGTCATCTTCAGTATATAAGCCGGAGCATGTGACGATACGTAAAGGACAGTAGGAGACGGATTGTTATGCATGTATGAACAAGATGCCATGTATTGAAACCGAGGAACTTGTCTTAAGTAAATAAATATGTATAATTGTGGACCCAAATCAGGCGTTTGGAGCTATTGAATACTCATAAAGTTCTTGATCACCCAAACCATTCGTTAACAAAGCACGATTGCTCATATGCACATACTTTCATCAGTTCTACAAATTACCAATAATAATAATCAAAACCACGCAACGCAACACCTAGCAAACTGTGAACTTGTTTCTTAGTGGTTGTACTTGCAAGATCTAAAATCCTCTTAACAGTAGAATCCTCAGGCTGAAACCTATGGTACCCTATTTTATGATGCAAGAACGAAATCTCCTGAAAACCAATTATAATTTTAGACGGTCGAGCTGTAAGATTGTAAGACCTGAGAGTATGCAATAATGAATGCAGACCCGAAATATGGTCTTCCCAAGTATCATGGACAAGACAAATGTCATCTATGTAGGTAATAATATCTGGTCTATTATCAAAAACCCGACGCATAATGCGAACAAACGTAGCCGGAGCATTCATCAAACAAAAACACATGACATTATAATGAAAAAGACCACAAGGTGTAGAAAAAGCCGTGAACGGTTTAGAAGCCTCAGTCATGGGAATTTGGCAATAGCCTTTCGATCAGTCTAATTTACTGAAAATTGTAGCCGACGATTGTTGTGGCAATAGGTCATCCAACAAAGGCATAGGTTTCGCGTCGGAAATAGTAACTCTATTGAGACGACGAAAGTCAATACATATCCTTACAGATGTATCCTTCTTACGCACTACCACTATAGGAAAAGCAAAAGGTGATTTATCGACCTGTTCCCTAAAATGTAATGGTATAGTGTATGGTCTCAGCGTAATCGGTGTGTAGTCAGTTAACTTTATGTCATGAGCTATAATATTTGTGTGTTCTGGTAGGTCCGTCAAAACATCTTGAAAGGACTGCAATAAATCCAAAACCTGATTCCTGCGTTCTATTGGCAAATCAGCACATATTGTCACATTTTTCCATGTTTCAGAAGCCTGAAGAGGTGCCAACGGAAAAGATGAAAGTACATCCTCAAAAATAGTTGGTTCTTCGTCAACCAAAGCAATCGATGTAATATGTTGTATTGATGGTTTTTCAACTGAATCATATATCAAGTGCAATTGTGCAGGTCATTATCACACACCGAGAAAGACAGTAGTTGTCTATTACAATTATAACGAAATCGTGTCCTGGCCTTAGCAGCTTCAGATGCGTCAGTCGCCACCTGACAAGCATCTATTAAGCATTAACGTAGATCAACTACATATTGATAAGAAGACTTTACATTGACATCCTGGTCTGAACCTATTAACAATCATTTCAGTATCGACATCGGATCTCTAGGGTTGGCACCAAATATAAGCAAACAATACCGCGGAAAGAACACGGTCCCAATCATGGGGACAACTAGTAGTAAACTTCCCCAATAACTGTTTTATTGTACCATTGAAGCGTTCTACTGACCCATTACTAGCTGGATTATGTATGGCTGATAGTGAATGATCAATGTGTAATGTATTTAACACTTGTGTCATAATACCTGAAAACAAACTGTATCCCTCTGTCTTACAGTATTTCATCAGGAAATACCAGGCGAGAAAATTAGCAATAGTGCGTCAGCCACAGAAATAGATGTAATATTCTTTTGAGGAATGGCTTCTGGCCAGCGTGTGCACATGTCAATGCACGTAAGAATATAACGAAATCCTCTTGCAGATGGCACTGATAAGGGCCCGATAATATCGACGGCCATTTTGGAGAACGGACGCACAGATATGTCTGTGGCCTGTAGTGGTGCCAAATTACGTTCGCACTTTCGCGCGACTTGCTGACAAATAACGCATGATCTGCAAAACATTTTGAAATTTTTCACATGTGGCGTGCAAAAGATATTCGTCACAATAAGATTCATATAACATTGATCGTAAACAAAAGATAAAGAACGGATGAGAAAAAATAAGGGATGGCACAGTGCAGGGAAGCAAAGATGGTCAAAGAAAAATTAAAGACTGAATCATGACTCGTCACAGACACTGAATACTTAGCAAATGGGCTATTATGATCTTTTTTCATAACATTATTTAGTTAACCAACAGACAACGATTACCAAAGTCATCGGTTTGGTTTGTTTTGGTTTTAAGGACTATATTCATTGCACACTCCACCAGTGCTAAAATCTCCTCTCTTAGATAACACAAGGAGGATCTCAGCACAGTGTACGAACGCCGTAGCACCGGCGAGAATTCCATTGTGTGTATATAAGAATCACACATTCTATAAATATTTGTGTGGTGGGCAGGTTTCTAGTTTTAAATTTTGTCAGGGTAGTGGCCTTATGACCTACTCTTTACGATTTCCAACTACCGAGGGGTTTTTATCGTGAGCCACTTGTACACGGCACCTCCTATTTATTCGTCCTTATCCGAGAAGGCTAGGCATCCGATCTCATTACCCAGGAGACCAAGGGAAATATGACATCATTAGGAACCACAAGTTCTGAAAATATATTAGTATAAATTATTTTCCTTCTACTGGGAATCGAACCCGGTAACTTTAGAATTCAAGGCGGACACCATACCTCTTAGCCACTCCGACCCCCCTGAAGAGGGATGATGATGGTTAAACAGAATTAAGAACACAAAACTCGTCACAATGCTGTAAAACACAAAATACACATGAGAAACATAAATAAACAAAGATATAGGAAACACATTATTATAACAGTGAGAATAAACTGCGCAGTTTCCAAAATAATGGAATAAAACATATAATAACGGGATGCCTTCTTACAGAAGATGCAGTGGGGTCTCCATGTTGTGTAAGAAGGCATCCAGTTATTATATGTTTTATTCATTATTTTGGAAACAGCACTGGGAATATGGTCTTTCACATGATATATGTCATAGGAGGTTATCAAAGGCGAAATAATCTGACAGGTTAGAGGTTACTTGAACCTTATGCTGATTACATAATAATCATAATAAAAATAATCACAATCTTCATAATCTTCATCCGCCTCCTCCTCCTCCTCATCATCATCATTATCATCCTCATCTTCATCATTCTCCTTTCTGCTCCCTGCGGAGCGTGGAGCAACTACTGCAGCTGGTCTACTTGCAGGTCTACTTGTCCATAAAGATGTATGTGCTATTGTAGCAGTGGATTCTGTAGCAATTTGTTTTAATTTGGTTTGGTTTTAAGGACTATCACACAACGCCATCAGTGCTCCGCTCTCCTCCCTTAGATCACACAAGGAGCATCTCAGCGCAGTGCACGAACTCCGTAGCACCTGTGAGAATTCCAATGTGTGTATATACTGTATAGGAATCACACATTCTATAAGTATTTTTGTGGTGCGTAGGTTTCCTAATTTTAAAATTTTGCCAGGGCAGCGGCCTTATGGCCTACTCTTTACGATTTTCCAACTGCCGTGGGATTCTTAACGTGCGCAACTTGCACAAGGGACCTCCTATTTTTTCGCCCTTATCCGAGAAGGCTAGGCATCCGATCTCCCTACCCATGAGACCAGCGGGGAGTATGACATAATTAGGACCACTGGTTCTGAAAAATATATTTCCATAAATTATAATCCCTCAACTGGGATTCGAATCCCGTACCTCTTGAATACGAGGTGGACGCTATACCTCTTAGCCACTCCGAACCCTTGCGCAATTTGTTTTACATAATGAGATTGCCATTCACATGCGCAAAGTAATGCTAGTCACCTTTTACCACATGCCAGAGGAAACAGTAGCCTTATCCTATTATTCCTTTGTCTCTTCAGGATTCGATACGGTGTTTTCAGTAACTCAACAAATCAATCTAACGATAAAGTATTTCCAGTAACTCGATAACTCAGTCTAACGTTACGGTGTTTTCAGGAACTCAACAAATCAATCTAATGATAAAGTATTTCCAGTAACTCGATAACTCAGTCTAACGATACGGTGTTTTCAGTAACTCAACAAATCAATCTAACGATAAAATATTTCCAGTAACTCGATAACTCAGTCTAACGTTACAGTGTTTTCAGTAACTCAACAAATCAATCTAACGATAAAGTATTTCAAGTAACTCGATAACTCAGTCGATACGGTGTTTTCAATAACTCAACAAATCAATCTAATGATGCAGTATTTCCAGTAACTCGATAACTCAGTCTAACGTTACGGTGCTTACAGTAACTCAACAAATCAATCTAATGATAAAGTATTTCCAATAACTCGATAACTCAGTCTAACGAAACGGTGTTTTCAGTAACTCAACAAATCAATCTAACGATAAAGTATTTCCAGTAACTCGATAACTCAGTCTAACGATACGGTGTTTTCAGTAACTGAACAAATCAATTTAACGATAAAGTATTTCCAGTAACTCGATAACTCAGTCTAACGATACGGTGTTTTCAGTAACTCAACAAATCAATCTAACGATAAAGTATTTCCAGTAACTCGATAACTCAGTCTAACGATACGGTATTTTCAGTAACTCAACAAATCAATCTAACGATACAGTATTTCCAGTAACTCGATAACTCAGTCTAACGATACGGTGTTTTCAGTTACTCAACAATTCTGTCTAACAATGCAGTGTTTTCAATAACTCGATAACTCTAATGATACACTGTTTTCAAGATAACTTAATCTAAATGCACAGTGTTTTCAATAACTATTGAACTCGCTCTGAAAGAGTCACTCTATAAATTCTGCAAATTACTTTTTTCTTGATCACATGTAACTAACATTTTAATAAGGAAATATTATTAACAACTGTATTTGTCGCTAATCCTTCTGTTTTTTAACAGATCACAGACATCTTTAAATCATGACCTGGCATTTCTTGTTGGTTAAATTCTTTTTGAGTCCTGAAACAAAATCTGAAGATCCCATTTGTTGAATTATAGCGCATACACTTTTTATATTACCTTTATAATGTTGAATGCTTTTAAATTAATGCTTAAAGTAACATGTGGGAATGAAAAGATATTGTATGCAAGATACGTGAGAGTGGATGGATGTGGCGTGAGGTTTTATTTGACTCTAGGGTCAGTATAGTACTGACAATTACAGAAATAGAATTTCTGCAGAAAATGGTGAAGTCCCAGTGTCTGAGAGAACTACTGGTATCACAAATTAGTTACGGCTGTGAATGTTCTGATCTCGAAAAATTAGTAGAGAGGAGACCGACATAACTTGCCACCTCCGCTGTGTAACTAACTGTGATATTAAGACAAGGAAACAGATTTTACTTAACACTGATAAAATTGACAAGTCTTCAAATACAATTTCCTTATTATTTATTTAGTATATACACTATCTACTCTTGTGCTGAAGGGTGAATGTTGAAAAATGGAACGTAATGAATTTGTAAGTTTACATATGATTTACAAATAATTATATTTATATAGATATGTAAATATATTACAACAAGTTTTCCAATTATAGGAACAAAAATTATATCAGCTGTGCTGTTATTCAATTATAGTACATGTATCAGCTGTGCTGTTAATTACGTATAATTTATCAGCTATAATCTTATTATTGTTTCTTGCTACGCTAATTCACTTTCTCGTCACTGACACTAGCTTTTGCTCACACAACCTGCTGAGGCTCGTTACTTTAGCCTACCCAAGACTGAGGGGACTAAAGATGTAGCTTCTGTACAATCTCTATGCTCCTGCGAAGTTCCAGGCAGCTGGATTGACTCGAACATACGACCTCAGGTTTTATGACACGAATAAAACCTGTAACAAGGAAAAATAGGGGCTAATTTCTGTCATCAAGCCCACCTATTTCTAATGTGGATGAAATGAGCGTGTGCCTCAGGTGTCTGCATGTAGGATGAATGACAACATGGCTCAGTATGATTTAGCAATAGCGAGACAAGACAGGTGTCTACTTGCAAAACCTTCTTTCTGATAAATTAATACATGGATACATCCAATAATATGAATTCAATACATGAATACATCCAATAATATAAATTCAATACATGAATACATTCAATACATAAATACATCCAATAGTATGTACACCTAGGTGTGATACAACCATTTCCTTACCCCTATAGTATACCAGGCCCTCTCTGACAAGTGCTATATAAGCTGGTAACATATATCCTAACAATATTGTTATGTTCTTATGATAGGAGTATATGAGATGAGGATTGTTTTGGTTATATTGCAGTTGGTCTGAGAAAATAGACTGAAGTTATAGGAGACAATAGATTGAGTCCTAACAAGGACTGTTTTGGTTATATTGCAGTTGGTCTGAGAAAATAGATTGAAGTTATAGGAGACAATAGGTTGAGTCCCAACAAGGACTATTTTGGTTATATTTCAGTTTGGAGTTATCTGAGACAATAGACTGCAGTTATAGGAGACAATAGATTGAAGTATGAGTCCTATTAGTCTTCGTCTATTCAATCATATTAGGAAATACAATCATTATACCTAATTCCCCAAGATACAATCAGTAACCTGATACGTTCATATTAAAACCTATTTTCCTACCAGTTTATAGTAAATTATATTTACCCTCCAAGATTTAAACAGGCCAGATTTTGACTCGACTTAGCGAAGCAGGCTGCAGGTCAATGCTCTCAGGTAAGCTATAAATCAAAGCTGACAGCTCCTCTCTTCAGTCGGTCGTCTCTGGCTTCGTGTTCGGTGTTGCGTGTTTTAGCATAAATCTCACCCGATTATATAGGCAGGTAAAATAACTTCTACTGGTAAAGGAAAGCGTTTGGTTGGTTCCTGGCGGAGCAAGCTGATTGGTTGCCTGCAGTTTCGTCTTATGCTCGTACAGCCTAATTTTATTCAGTTTTCTTCCGCCATCTTGCGTGAACAAGATGGCCACGACCCACATCCGAAAAAAAAAACAGGGCTTAAGTTTTTTCCTGGCGTAACTTCTTGTAATTTATTCCGGCTCAGCAACTGTGCGTTGATTGGCTGGGACAAATTTGTATCCCGACATAATGATTTAACAAAGTAGTGGGGTTACACACTCGTTTCACGACAATGGACAGAATGTTAGACGGGCCTGCGCGCTCAATTCTGAACCCTTTGAAAATAAAGTTAGTTAGTTCGTTCGTTCATCTCGCTTTGCTTATTAGTCCTTCATTGATCACGTTGCATAAAGCCTACACGACAGCATCAGTTCATTGCAATTTGGTGTACGTGATGCGGCTCTTTGATCGCCTTATCAATCAATCAATCAATCAGTCAATTAATACCATGCAGCTTTCCAAAGAGCGTAGTCCTTCAACAAGTCATCCTCTCACGTGCCAAAGTCTGTCCATGTCTTCATCATTTTCATGTATGTCTCGTTCTCTTCTCCGTGTTTTCTGTCGTCTACCTCTACTTCTCATGCCCTGTGGATTCCAGAACAAGGTCTGTCTGATAATGCTATCTCTATGTTGCTTCACGCTCCTCCTTACCAAACGACATTCGTCTGTCTTGGATTTCTGCGCTTTAATTTCTTTGGTTAACTTATTCATATTGTTTGTTGACATCTGTTGTGGTTTAAAGTTTCTACAACATCTGGTAGCCAGTCGCATGTCCAACCTTCATTAGTCGTATTGGTGAGTTAAAGTGCTACTATTGTTTGCTCCCATGTCGGGCCACGATAAACACACAAGTGATCGGTCGCCTTTTGCACAACTCTATTAAGTCGCCACTGACATTATATGGGATATAGCAAAGGTGGTTCTGTTCTAGTTAAACCTAACTCTACTATTTTATACGTTTCATATTCTTCTACGATTTACTAGACAAAGCATTACTGTCTTCGTTTTTAATTATCTAACCTGTACTGGTGAATAGGAAAGTTATAAAAGTTACTGCGTGTATAAATAGTCTAGGTCGTTTCTGGGTCCTGTATCCCACAGTCGTGTGTAGTGTCGTGAGAATGATCACCATCAACAAAGTACTATTTAATGGGGTACTGAGTTGACCTGTGTCTAGTCAGGATTCACTACCGCCGTTCGGATCGATTCCCCAATGAGCCTACCCCCCCCCCCCCCCCTGTTATTTTTCTGCTGTATCGTGTTTTCCTTTTCTCTTTCTTACGATTGCATCCACATACCTATTTAGGATTATTATTTAATATTGAACCCCCTAACACACTTGCATGCCCACTAAATAACAATATAATTCTCAACCCCTGATGGGTTATAACTAGGATATATGATGTTTTTCATTGCCTTTCGTATATTCAATTGCTACCATTAGCTTACCAGCCACATCATTCCTAATATCATTTTCTGTATTCTGGACTGCTGTATACAAGAAAATTATATTACGTATTCCTATTGTGTAATTTTTCTCTACATTGGAGGTAATCATACTTACTGTATATCTTACGTTTGTGTTTGCGTATGGGTGGCTGCATATACAAGACACATGAAATTCTATTTACTCTTAAATGACGAGAGACCAGTATTCAGTGCCAATTTACATAGGCGCTTGTGACTGTTCGTAAATTTTTAGGGTCGATCTATTTGAATAAAGTGTTTGTTGTGTTTTGTATCAGATTTATGTTTTATTAATTTTTATTCAACTTTATTTACACCTATGTATAATCATACATTTGATAAACATGGTTTTAACTTTAAAACTACATGAAAACTTGACAGGACAAAAAAATTCGTTGCATCAGATATGGGAAACCATCACGTCCTTAAACAGTTACTATTTCTTTACTGATGCACAGTCAGTAATTGCAACGTTGAAAAGCCAAAATAATACAGACCTGGATGATCTCAGAGTAGTGCTCCAGAAACTTTGTCAACGATTCAAAAGTGTTGTGATCCAATGGATCCAATCTCATTGTAACATCGCCGGCAATGAAGAGGCTGACAGAATGGCAAAAGAAGGTTCACATCTACCTCAGCCTGATGCAAGCATAACTTTTGAGGAGGCAAAGAGTTTTATCAGAATCAGTTACAGAAACAAATGTAATGTAAAACATCCAGGGTACACACAGAATGATGCTTACTACCAGCTCCACAGAAGAGAACAAGTGGTAATCTTCAGACTCCGCACTGGCCACTGTGGTAAAGTGGGATGATATTAATATTTATAGGGGACTTAGTGTACTGACTGAGATCAGCTGTGAAGGTATCTGTATCTAATAGGTGTAGTGTTTTACAGATAACCTTACTTGCTACCACATTTATACCTCAGTCAGAATTATTCTGAAATATTGTGATGACTACGTTGAATGTCTAGGGTTATGAAAATGATGAAGTGTAAGTCACAACAACAACAGACAGATAAACAATTTAATTTATTCCACAACACTTTACAACACTGTGACACTCACACACATATAACTCTCTATAAGACTATCTTAAATGAGTCAAGTGTAAAGTTTCGAATATATATGTAATAATTACTTTCAACAATAGATATCCTGATTCAACTACACAGTGAACCAGGAATCACAATCAAATGTAATCACAATTTATAAATATGATCTTTGTATTGACATAATTTATTAGTATTATCCTATGTGTGTAAGTTGTGAAGTAGTACTATGAGGTAATACTGGTTTTGTTTTTCAAGCTAGATTGTTGTTTGTCATCATGACTTCAAGTGTTTGATTATCGTGGAAATAGTATTGGGAAAAGTTCACAGTTCCTGTCATTTGAAACAATTTATTGTCCCTCTGTGTTTAATATAATGTCAATTTTAGGGGGGGGGGGGGGGAACATAATGTTGAGCTGCTCTGGCCACAGAAACTTATCTTTCGTGATGGCGGCAGGAAAAGACTCCTCTGCTCGATTGCTTCACTGTGTTCTGGAGACACCTCACTGGTCGCTATCTGGACCAAGGAGTATGCTGTCAGCCTCTGGATTCAGCAAAACTCAGACCAGGTGCTGCTTCAATAACTTAGGACCGCGGTCCCTGAAACAAGAAGGTTGTACCTCCTATTTCAGAACTAATTTATAATCTATTTCCACACTGAACACAATACAGTACATAACAAACACTGAGTTCAGAGCGGTAGGCCAACTGCTAGCTTCATATGAAACAATTTACACCAGTATACTCCTCCCTAATGGTTACTACGCCTCTGCAATTCCAGCATTAGTTCCTTCTAGTCAAAAAGATAGGTGTTAGTGTACTATTTGGCAATTCCATGCAGTTTTCTTTTCTCCGACACGTTCTGTTCAGGTTGGAGCCGTATCTAGGCCTTGCCTCATGTTTTCTACTGAACCACACACATATACAGACATAAATTATCAATTCACATTCAATTTTCATTAAAAAGATATCAAATATGTCAAGCTTACCACAATTCATGGAAATAATACACAAATACGTTGACTGACGATGAATATGGCACAAATTCCGATCTGCCTCTGTCTCAGGCTTTTATTTAGAAAAAAATATAAGCTGGTTCTCAACGCACTGTTTCTGAGTAAGTTTATTTTAAAATGTGGCACTGAACTGACGCTCCTAATTGACTATATTGGCGGGTCTAACCAATCGGGCCATGTTTACACAGCTTTTCAAAAAAAGTACCCCTACTACCGTTTCCCCTAACAACAAAAAATTAGTATTTGTAGTCCGACTAATCGTGTTTCGCCTTACATTTACTTCTATCCAATCAAATAGGATTTAACATGGTGGCCTATTTCCCGTAAAATGGTGGTTTCAAAACATGCCACTGTGCGATTATTATTTGGTGTTGTCTGACACCCTCACTATTTTCCCTTGGCTATAATTTGTTAATTCCTAGACTATTTGCGTAACACTTAACATATTCTTTGTCAGCAAGTCCTAAGGAACCCAAATATATAAGTTTTAAGGGAGCTAAGTGGCGGCGTTCAAAATATGTATTTTCTTCTAGGATAGTCGTGCTGTTACCACCTCCTCACTTCCAAACTTTATGGTGTCTGCTGTACTGTCAGACTAATGTCAGGAGTTTAGACATAAAACAGTAGAATGTCATGTTTCCTAATAAGCATTTTACAGGTTTTTAAACCTAACTCTCGTATGGGTAGTGTTTTTTTTTCACTGTCTATTTGAAAAAAAAGAAGCTAGTGCTTCATGCCTTTCGCGTTAGGGGTGGCATTAATTGTATATCGCGAGACGCGTGTTAGTGTTGCCGGCGTTCCTGCTTTCAGCCCTCCCTCTCTATCCTAATTCCATCTGTCTTTTCATTACGCAGTGTATAAAATGAAATTAATGCTAGTATTAATTTAGGTCATTAATCAGCTTGCGTATCTCAAGTTTTTCTAAGAAATACAGTACACGTTTTATTGTTTTGTTGAAACGCGTGTATGCTGCTGCAGGCTTTACTCATCATCATCATCATCATGTGACGTATTCTTTCCAGAACGTTGTCTCCATTACAGCTGCTCTGAACGCATCACGATTCTGGGCAAGTCGACCTGCATCAGCCAAAGACAAGTTCAGACTCTCTGTGATGTCCTGGGTCCACCGTCGTCTACTTTACTAGTAAACGTGAAAGCTTGAGAATATGCAGACGAAGCAGAAAAAGGGGGATCTCGAGTACAGTCATTGTGACAGCACTGTTCTTTACCATTATTCTTTCCCTTTTATTGAATTTATGTGTTAGGCTTTACCTTTACCTTTTAATTTATATATGTGGATTTAGAATGTTTCACGACAAATTCTCCCCTCTTAAAACAGACGTTATATGTCAGTCTATAATTCTATATACACATAGAGAAATTTACTATTATTTCTGGGGCTTACGGTGATTCTCATCACACGGATGGCGGCTTAAAAAGTCCGCTCCCAGATTTTTCTTACCAGATATATACTCTATGCTAAACTCAAATGGCTGCATAAGTAAGGACCACCTGAGTAACCTAGAATTTTCATGTCTAGCCTGCGCTAGAAACGACAAGGGTTTGTGATCCGTTTGCAACTTGAATGCCTTCCCATACAGATAAATATTAAATTTCTTTATCGCCCATATTACTGCAAGACATTCTTTTTCGCTAGTTGAGTAGTTGGTTTCAGCTTTATTCAACTTTCTGCTAGCATATGCCACTGGGCTCAATTCCCCATCCAATGCATCTGATTTCTGTAACAGGGTCGCACCTAACCCGATATTACTGGCATCCGTTCTTACAATGAATTCTTGACTTAAGTCAGGTAATTTCAAAATAGGTTTGCTTGTGAGCTTTTCCTTCAATTCCTGGTAAGCTAATTCACATTGTGGTGTCCATGTAATTCGATCTGGATTTCCTTTACGTGTCAAATCAGTTAACGGTGCACATATGGAATTAAAGTTTTTGATATACTTTTGGTAGAAACCACATAATGAGACAAAGGATCTCACGTCTTTCTTGGTTTGTGGTCTCGGGGCTTTCTTTAGTTTCTCTAAATTCTTGGGGTCAGGGGTCATGTTTCCCTGATGGACTGTGTGTCCCAAGAATTCTAATTCTTTACATCCAACGCAACATTTGATTGGTCGGGCTGTTAAATTCGCTTTTCTAAGTCGATTAAACAGCATGTTCAGAGAGTCAATGTGTTCCTCAAATGTTTCTGTTGCTATCAGGATATCATCCATGAAATTTGTGATGCATGGGTTATTCAGAGGATCCAACAATTTTCTCATCATTCTAGAGATGACAATAGGCGTATTCTTCAATCCAAAGGGCAATCTGTTAAACTCATAGTGTCCCTCTGAGGTACTAAAAGCTAGGTACGGTCTAACCTCAGGCTTTACTGGAATCTGATAGTATCCTTTACTCAGATCCACTTTTGAGAAATATTTAGCTTTATTTAGCCAGGCAAACAACCGGTTTGTATCCGGCAATGGATCCACCTGTCCTTCTGTGATAGCATTCAGTCTCCTGTAATCTATACAGAGTCTATGTTCTCCAGAGGGTTTCCTTAAGAGCACCACACTGGAACTATACGAAGATTCACTGTGTGAAATAATTCCTTCCTTCAACAAATAGTCTATCTCTTCCTTCAAAGCTTTCTCCTTAGCAAAAGGAATCGAATAGGGTTTCATACAGACAGGTGTGGGGTCTATCAGTTTCATATCATATTCCAATAAGTTTGTATGCCCCGGTCGGTCTGTGAGCACTTCTGTATGATTATCTAGAACCTGTTGCACTCTCTCTTTCTGATTTTTTGTTAAATGTGTACTGATTTTCACCTGTGCCGCTGTCTCACAGGGGTGTAATGGATATTCAAATGATGAAAGTGGTTCCTTTTTCATCTCCATGGCAATGGACAAGGTCAACAAGTGTGTCTCTTCCTGATTTTCTCTTTCCAAATATTTCTTCAGGAGATTCACATGATAGATTTTTTCTTTCCCCTTCTTATCTATCTTATAATTGGTTCTAGACACCTTCTCTAGAACTGTATATGGACCTTGCCATCCAATTTGTAACTTATTCTGACTACCGGGGGAGAAGAAGCAGTACCTTCTCTCCCACAGCCAAATCTCTGTCTTTAGCCTTCCTGTTGAAATAGGCAGCATGTTCTTCCTGGCTTGTCTCAAATTTTCATTGGCAAGTTTCCAGCCAGTTTTTAAACGAGTGGTCAGCTCATTCACATATTGGTATGAGGATGTAATATTTTCCTCTGCCTTTTCATCAGTCCACGTTCTTAACAGCGCTTCATATGGACCTTTAATTTTGTGGACCTATTTGTCCATGCACCGGTATGGTCTCTTCCACTCGAAGCTCTATAGTGATGATTTTTCTTCCCAGAATTATCATGCACAAAACGACCGCTACCAATTCTTCTCTTGTGGCTTTCTCCCCACTTAGAATTCTTGATGAGAGATTTCCTCTCTACATCCTCTTCCTCCAGTTTGTTTAAGTCCGATTGAGGGATTTTCGGCTTATCCTGGGGTAAGACATCTTTTTGCACTCTCTGCATAGTGGCCATTGTAAAACAGTTAATTGAAGCTTGTCCGTGAAAAAGGGCGTCCCATTCCACTTGGTCCACTTTATTCTTCTTTCTATTGTCAGGCCTACGTTTGCCCCGTGGCGTGTCCAGGTCCTGATCAATGTTCCCACTTGTGGGTGTTCCCTCATGTGCTATGCTACACCTCTCTACAAAATTCTCAATGTCCCACCTTGCCTTGGGCCAATAATAATTGTGAGCCACCTTTTGGATGATTGTACCTATTTTCTCATGGTCCCCATCTTTTTTCACATGTAGGCTCCTTATTAATTCTGCCCTATATGCCTTTCTTTTGGGATAAAATACAAGAAAGGAAAACAGCAAAACTTAAACTACTAGCGGCAAGTACACATAATGCAGTTGAATCTTGCAAACTATCTTATAACTTGTTAAATAAAGAAGTGAAGACAAAAACTCGAAGAGATAAAAGACATTTCATCAATGAACTGGCCGTAGAAGCTGAAAATGCTGCAAGAACTGGTAATAGTAGGTGCCTTTATCAAATTACAAAACAACTATGTCACCAGCCTACTGCTATGGAAACACCTGTTAAAGGTAAATTAGGGAATTCAATACCAACAGAAAAAGAACAATGAAGAGATGGGCTGAGCACTTCATGGAGGTGCTAAACAGACCACCACCAACAGTAACACCTGATTTTAATAATGAAACACTCACAACCACCTTGCCAATAACTTGCGATGAATTCACGCTGGACGAGATCAAACAAGCCGTTAAAAGATTAAAAAATTTTAAAGCTGCTGGAGTTGACGAAATTTCAGGGGAAATGATTAAAGCAGTTAATGACAACAACCTCTTGAGAATTTTAGATATTATAAATGAAGTTTGGAGAGAAGAACAACCACCACAACAATGGAAAGACAGTATTATTGTAAAGTTACCGAAGAAAGGTGATCTATCAGACTGTAATAACTGGCGTGGTATATCTCTATTATCAGTACCTGGAAAATTATTATGTTGCATGATGTTAGAAAGACTTAAATTGCATGCTGACGAAAAGATCAGAGAAGAACAAGCGGGTTTCAGGCCGAAACGATCATGTATTGATCAAATATTCACACTAAGAACAATTATAGAAGAATAGGGGCCAGTAGAAAGGCAATCGCCACTTATTATCACCTTCGTCGATTTTCAAAAAGCCTTTGATAGTCTACACCGCCCATCATTGTGGAAGATACTTACAATCTATGGTTTTCCAACAAAATATGTGAATATAATCAAAGCGCTATATGACAATGCAAGATGTTGTGTTAGAACAAATAAAGGGAATACAGAATGGTTTACAGTAGAAACAGGGGTTAAACAAGGCTGTATTATGTCACCACTACTTTTTGGAATAGCTATTGATTGGGTTATGAGAAACTATACCCACAATGAACAATTGGGTATAAAATGGACAAATGGAAAATTCCTGGGGGACCTGGATTTCGCAGATGATGTAGCATTCTTAAGTTCAACACCAAGACAATCCCAAGAAGCAGTAAATAATTTGTGTCATCTCTCGGTTAAAATAGGTCTCCAAATAAATGCCTCTAAAACTAAAGCTATGAACTTTTCTAACGAGACCTTTGATATCATCTTGAACGGGGAAAAAACTACAGAAAGTTGAAAGTTTCAATTATTTAGGCAGTAAAATGACTCAGGATGGTGACACAACAAGAGAAATCCATACTAGAATTGCTTTGGCAGCTAGCGCCTTCAATAGATTATCTAACATTTGGAAATTACGATCATTGAATAATACATACCAAGCTTCGTCTGTTTAATTCAAATGTTATCTCAGTGTTAACATACGGCTGTGAGAGTTGGAAAATAACAAAATCATTGGAGAACAAGCTGAATACATTCGAGAACAAATGTCTTAGAAAACTCATGAACATCAGTTGGACCTTTTTCAAGACTAATCGACAAATAAGAGAAGACTCTAGGCAGAAAATATGTCTCCGACTATATAAGGAAAAGACGATGGTCATATATCGGTCATGTCCTACGAATGCAAAACAACAGAATACCACTACAGGCGCTCACTTGGGTTCCTGAGGGTAAGAGGAAAAAAAAAAGGAAGACCAAAAGAAACACTCAGAAGAACAATAATAAGAGAAGGAAGAACGTTGGGCCTAAATAATGTGCAAGAGCTAAGAGGAGTGGCGTCACAACGAACAACCTGGAGAGCACTGGTTTCTGCCTTATGCGCCGTGTTTGGTGCTTAAAGAATTTATTATTATTATTATATGCCTTTGGAAGAACAACTGTCCGTGACCATTGGATCTTGTTCCGGCCTTCCTGTAAATCAACTTGTTTTTCATGTAAAAATCTCCCTTGCCTGGAGTTGTATGACAAGTTGACAATTTCCTAAAACAAGGCTTGAGGGTCTTATCCCCAGCCTGTGCCTTCCTCATCTCTTCTGGAGTGGTATTTATCATAATATCCTCCTCCTGTCTTGAGGTCGACCTGACCTGAAGGGTGGCCATATACACAGGTTTCCTTCTACAATGGTCAGTATCATGATTGTCCATCTGACAATTTTTACACCACCTCCTTCCTTGGTTGAAAGATTTTCTTTCATCATATTTCCTTTCATCGAATTGTGGGGTTTTATTTTTATTGTCATACCGTGGCCTATCAAACTGGTGCTTACCTTTGTTTTGATCTCTAGGATCAAATTTATTAAAGTTCTGTTGTGCCCTAAAATTATCTACCTGTTTCTTTTTATTACCTGATACCTCTGCCTGAGCCGCTTGATACCTTTCTGCAACATTTAGTAACTCACCCAGTCTCTCTGCACCTTGTTCCATGAGAAACTTTCTCAGGTCTGGAGCCATGGACTCTCTTAATTGTTCTATAAGGATCATTTCCTTAAGATCTTGGGTTTTCCCCAGAGAAGTCCATTTCTCCAAATATGTCTCTAACCGTGCAGAGAACTGGTGATAGGTTTCACCTGACAGTAGTTTAGCATTCCTAAATTTTTTCCTATAAAATTCTGCGTTGTTTTCATATCTTAACAAAAGAGCCTGCTTTAGCATGTCATAATTTTCTTGATCTCTCTGCTCATTTTGGCAAAAACTTCATAAGCTGCCCCACGAAGACCTTGAGATAACTTTAAGCTCCACCTTTCTCTCTCTAACCAATACGTGGTAGCTAATAGTTCATATCTATTTAGATAGCTCTCAATATCATCGTCTTTCTCAACAAAATGAACTAAATGAAAGTTCATAGCTGAGGTTGAGGCTCCCTGACTAGCAGTAGCATCGGAGGTAAAGGGACTGGCACCATTTTCAGGAGCATGGCCTTGAAACTCAAACTCCCTTAGTCGTAACTCATGTTCCCTTTGTAATCTTTTATCTTCTGCTTCCCTTTCTGCAGCTAATCGCTTGTCTTCCCTTTCTGCAGCCTGTCTTCTTTCCTCGGCTTCCCTTTCTGCAGCCAGTCTCTTGTCTTCTCTTTCTGCCTCCAATTTCTTAGCTTCAGCCTCAATCTGCAACCTCTTAATTTCTTTTTCAGCCTCTAACTTTCTTTCAGCCTCAAATCTTCTTTCTTCACGTTCAATATATTTGTCACATTCAGCAGTGACATAAGCAATCATAATTTGCCCGTCCATTCCTAACTCTTTTGCAGTCTGCACAGCAGCAGATCGAAATTTGGCCAGGTCCGCCATTTTCTAACAGGTAAATGTAAACAATATCTAACTAAACAACTCAATCTCTAACTAAATATCCAAGGACAACCACAGGCACTGAGAGCTTAACCTTATTTATTTTCACCCAAGGATACCTTTTAAATTTTTATTATTCCCAATATATATACTAGGAGAAAGTTCAATATCCCGGGAGCGAGACCACAATATATGTGGTAAAGTGGGATGATATTAATATTTATAGGGGACTTAGTGTACTGACTGAGATCAGCTGTGAAGGTATCTGTATCTAATAGGTGTAGTGTTTTACAGATAACCTTACTTGCTACCACATTTATACCTCAGTCAGAATTATTCTGGAATATTGTGATGACTACGTTGAATGTCTAGGGTTATGAAAATGATGAAGTGTAAGTCACAACAACAACAGACAGATAAACAATTTAATTTATTCCACAACACTTTACAACACTGTGACACTCACACACATATAACACTCTATAAGACTATCTTAAATGAGTCAAGTGTAAAGTTTCAAATATATATGTAATAATTACTTTCAACAATAGATATCCTGATTCAACTACACAGTGAACCAGGAATCACAATCAAATGTAATCACAATTTATAAATATGATCTTTGTATTGACATAATTTATTAGTATTATCCTATGTGTGTAAGTTGTGAAGTAGTACTATGAGGTAATACTGGTTTTGTTTTTCAAGCTAGATTGTTGTTTGTCATCATGACTTCAAGTGTTTGATTATCGTGGAAATAGTATTGGGAAAAGTTCACAGTTCCTGTCATTTGAAACAATTTATTGTCCCTCTGTGTTTAATATAATGTCAATTTTAGAGGGGGGGGGGGGGGGGGACACATAATGTTGAGCTGCTCTGGCCACAGAAGCTTATCTTTCGTGATGGCGGCAGGAAAAGACTCCTCTGCTCGATTGCTTCACTGTGTTCTGGAGACACCTCACTGGTCGCTATCTGGACCAAGGAGTATGCTGTCAGCCTCTGGATTCAGCAAAACTCAGACCAGGTGCTGCTTCAATAACTTAGGACCACGGTCCCTGAAACAAGAAGGTTGTACCTCCTATTTCAGAACTAATTTATAATCTATTTCCACACTGAACACAATACATAACAAACACTGAGTTCAGAGCGGTAGGCCAACTGCTAGCTTCATCTGAAACAATTTACACCAGTATACTCCTCCCTAATGGTTACTACGCCTCTGCAATTCCAGCATTAGTTCCTTCTAGTCAATAAGATAGGTGTTAGTGTACTATTTGGCAATTCCATGCAGTTTTCTTTTCTCCGACACGTTCTGTTCAGGTTGGAGCCGTATCTAGGCCTTGCCTCATGTTTTCTACTGAACCACACACATATACAGACATAAATTATCAATTTACATTCAATTTTCATTAAAAAGATATCAAATATGTCAAGCTTACCACAATTCATGGAAATAATACACAAATACGTTGACTGGCGATGAATATGGCACAAATTCCGATCTGCCTCTGTCCCAGGCTTTTATTTAGAAAAAAATATAAGCTGGTTCTCAACGCACTGTTTCTGAGTAAGTTTATTTTAAAATGTGGCACTGAACTGACGCTCCTAATTGACTATATTGGCGGGTCTAACCAATCGGGCCATGTTTACACAGCTTTTCAAAAAAAGTACCCCTACTACCGTTTCCCCTAACAACAAAAAATTAGTATTTGTAGTCCGACTAATCGTGTTTCGCCTTACATTTACTTCTATCCAATCAAATAGGATTTAACATGGTGGCCTATTTCCCGTAAAATGGTGGTTTCAAAACATGCCACTGTGCGATTATTATTTGGTGTTGTCTGACACCCTCACTATTTTCTTTTGGCTATAATTTGTTAATTCCTAGACTATTTGCGTAACACTTAACATATTCTTTGTCAGCAAGTCCTAAGGAACCCAAATATATAAGTTTTAAGGGAGCTAAGTGGTGGTGTTCAAAATATGTATTTTCTTCTAGGATAGTCGTGCTGTTACCACCTCCTCACTTCCAAACTTTATGGTGTCTGCTGTACTATCAGACTAATGTTAGGAGTTTAGACATAAAACAGTAGAATGTCATGTTTCCTAATAAGCATTTTACATGTTTTTAAACCTAACTCTCGTATGGGTAGTGTTTTTTTTATCACTGTCGATTTGAAAAAAAAAAGCTAGTGCTTCATGCCTTTCGCGTTGGGGGTGGCATTAATTGTATATCGCGAGACGCGTGTTAGTGTTGCGGCGTCCTGCTTTCAGCCCCCTCTCTCTCTATCCTAATTCCATCTGTCTTTTCATTACGCAGTGTATAAAATGAAATTAATGCTAGTATTAATTTAGGTCATTAATCAGCTTGCGTATCTCAAGGTTTTCTAAGAAATACAGTACACGTTTTATTGTTTTGTTGAAACGCGTGTATGCTGCTGTAGGCTTTACTAGTAAACGTGAAAGCGTGAGAACATGCAGACGAAGCAGAAAAAGGGGGATCTCGAGTACAGTCATTGTGACAGCACTGTTCTTTACCATTCTTCTTTCCCTTTTATTGAATTTATGTGTTAGGCTTTACATTTACCTTTTAATTTATATATGTGGATTTAGAATGTTTCACGACAGCCACAACAGATTGAGATACCATCTATTCAACAAGCTAAAGATAGGAACTACCGATCAGTGTAACTGTGGCACTGATAAAATGGCTGCTGAACATCTGCTTCAAAGTTGCCCCTTATATGTGGTAACGAGAAAGTGCATATGGCCGACGCCAGCTCCTTTCGTGGAAAAGCTTTACGGGGATTCAAATAGCCTCAAACTGACTACTGCTTTCTTTGAGAACGTTCAAGTGGACGTCTGAGAGTGTACGAAGAAGAAGAAGAAGAAGAAATATTTTTTGTTATACATAACTTCAAATAAAATCAATCTCTTTTTGTTGTCTCTCTCTCTTTTGAGAGTTATTTCGTCATGTATTTACTTTTCTCCTTGTGTTATTTAAGATTCTCGTGCGTTATTTCCCATCAGATAGATTTTTTGTTTCAAAATCTATTATTAATGGATATTTATATTTCTATTATACTTCCACCTTCTCTTTTCTTTGCGATCATTGCTAAGGATAAAGCCACTACTTTTGCTTGTAATATGACAGGAAACCTGCATCAACGCATTAATGTGCTTTTGCATAGTTGGTTTCTGTATGATTTTTTTAAAAGAAGAGGTTGTCAGCCCCTTGCACAACTTAATGTTTGTCGCATTTGACGACATACATGAAGGGGCAGTAGACATATTCTTTCTTTGTCTTCTCAGATACACCTGGGCTTTATTTAAGTAGCTATTTCGTTAAGAAATCAGACAAAAATTCCCACCGCGCTAGATTTGATTTTCTAAGATCGTAAAAATTAGAATGTTCATTGAGTGACAGTTTTGCTCAGTCTTTAAGAGTAGAAAATACAGAAGAGGGTTGAGGTATAATTATGCCCAGAAAAAGGGATAGTGGGCGAGACTAAGCCGAGAGAAATTAGTCGTTGAAAAGAACCTTCAAAATAAACGAATGTAAGAATTAGAAGAGAGAAGAGCAAACGACTGAAAAGAAATGTAAGCGAATTATTTCCGTCGCACATGCCTGATGGAACTTTTATTTTAAATTAACAGAAGCTAAGATACAGATTCAAATGTCAAGTCAGTGCTAATGTGGGGCTTTGAAACATGGGGAATAAAACAAATCAACCACCAAAACGCTACAGACTTTTATAAATGGGCGCTATCGTATAACAAAAGAATTGATTTGGTCTGACGAGATCGCTAATGCAGAACTGAGGACAAAAACCTGATGAGTGGCCACTGGAACAAGGACTGTGGAGACGTATATGACATGCATTGAGGAAACATGTTGATAGCGTTACAAGGCAGTCCTTGTTCTGGAATCCCCAGGGTAAGACAGGTAGAGGTTGACCAAAGAAGACATGGACAGACCTTGAACTGATGGCTCGGGACAGGAAGACGACCTAAATTTGTCGAAAGGCAAGTGCCTTCTTTGGGAGCTAAAGTCTGGGGATAATGAAGATACAGGAAAAACAGCAAAATGTATTTAGAACGCAGCATATTCATAACCTCATCATCTAAAACACAATGATTCAGAAATCACCGCAGCAGGACTATGGGAATCACCCGTGTGTTACCGGGGCCCGAAAGGGGAGCAAAGAATAGTAACACTGCACCCTACCATGCATGTCGTAAAAAGCGACTAAGGAGGGTATGGGCATGGGGCTGTTTACCCCATCGCGTAAAAACTTCGCACAGTGGGCTGATCACCTGCTTGCCAACCAATCTGATTACGGAAACAATGATAGATTGTTTGGTCTGTTTTTGTTCCACAAAGACGCCACTAGGCGTGGTGGAAACAGCGATAGATTGATCAATTTGTTGTTGCCCTAAGACGCCACTAGGCGTACTGGCCACATACTGCTTTGCCGGTTGATGGCTAAGGATGGAAGAAGAAGAAGAAGAAGAAGAAGAAGGACTATGGGAATGCGTGGTGCAGACTTTCTGTAAACGCACCAGCTAAAGTGATGGGACCATGCTATATATAAGGAGCACAAAGAAAGATTATGATGATTGATGATTATGATGATGATGATGAGATTGATGATGATATTGATGATGATCACAAGAGGAAGGAGTTGATAATGATAACTTTAAAAAACCTTAATAAAAAGAAACAACGACTTGTACTGAGTTCAACAGGAATAGAATGACAATGAAGATAAATGCACGCAGGAAAATGACGTATAAAATCATTGAAGAAGATATGCTTAAATTCAAATGAAAGCACTGCTCAGATGAAGTCCACAAATTGTTACTTTTATGACACGTGCAATTCTTTCATCAATAACTTCTATTAACTTCGTACGTAGGTGAACATAATATTTTAAAAAATTCATTTACTGAACATCTATTGATTATATTTCATTTAGCTTTAAAATATGTTCTAGGTGGTAAGTGCTGAAAAAATCTGGCATGCCAGAATAGATTGTTGTAGTCAAGCCAGACATTTTTCGTTGCACTCGAAGCTGCGTTAACTCTTCAAGGACGGAAGGCCAGTTATCAGGGCCGGTATTTTTGAAGTACGTTTTTTTGTTTCGTTTTGACCGAATTTTACATTTTATTAATCTTCCTTAAATTTCGTTTACAACTTCGCATAACATTCATCACCATCATCCTCAGCTGTTTCAGGAACATTGATCTTCAAAAAACATATGACAAGTCTTACTGTTCCGTGCCGTCAGCTCAAGGTCTTTCTATATCTTTTTTTTTTCTAAAGTCTTTGCTACTTTTCTTTCTTGCACGACACTTTCAACCACTTACATGGAACTGTTGGTTATATGATGACATGTTTCATTTACTTTACTTACTTATTCGTTCCTCTTCTACCGTGAGGTATAGAGGTTTGTAAGAGAGAGCGCCATACTATTCTATCGGCTGTCTTCCTCCTGGCTTGGTTCCATTCTAGTCCTCGGTCCTTCAAAGATTGTCTAATGTTGTCCTCCCAGCGGACTCTGGGTCGACCTGGAGGTCTGGATCCCTTGCTCTTAGTTCATTTAGTGTGATATTTTTCTTGATTATGTACATTCTATGCTCTGTACTGTATTACTCTTCACGATGGCGTTTTTTTTTTTACTTTTTAGTTTTAGTTCAGTCTGTTGTTTTGTTCAGATGCTTGGTTATGTCTGTACCAGTATGCATTGAATATTGGTATTCGGGTTATTTATGTACTTTTTGAATTGTGTTGTAGTGATTCTTTATGATAAAGTTGCTTTGTTACTACTGTTGGGGGTGTCAGAAATTTTGGTGTTTACTTTCTGTATACTTTTCCTCTTCATTCTGTCGTCTTTTAAACTGTTGCTTTTGTTTTTTGTGATAAATTTTTTTACAAATTTTTGTAGTGCTTGCGGGGACTTGATTGCATTCCAGCAAAAAGTGTTTAATGGTATATGGTTCATAACATTCTTCACTTATGGATTCCATAACTTCGGTTCCATAGCTTCTTCATTCCTTCATGTTTGTCTCGAGTTCTCTACTCCGTGTGTTCTATGGTCTCACTCATCTTACATAAAATTACCAAACTTTTCAACAACTTGGAATGATCTGACCTTAAGTCTTAACACTGAATGACAATGTAAACCTTAATAACCCGTTGCGACCTGTAAGAGTTAATATGCACGATGTTACGAGGTGTGATTTTGTTGGGTAGCAATGTCCAAAGCAACTCTCGTGTGCGTGTGTGTGGTGTGTGTATGTGTGTGTGTGTGTGTGTGTGCGGCGCAGAAAATATCGTAAACAGACATATACATCATATGAGCACAGGAAGAAAATATAAGAAACATCAGTCGTTACATTTCATTTCCTCATTTTAAAAATTTGATCTTTGTCATATATTCCTATTTATTTTTTTAAGTTGTACTTTTTTCTTTTCCCTAAAAAATTCATCGCATCAGCCACACCTTTTTTTAAAAATAGGACTTTTACCTTGTTTCGGCGAATAGCGCCTCGCTCAACCTAGACACAAGGACCGTCGGTTATATAGCACCGTGTCTAAATCTACAAGGAGGGGAAACATGAGGCCTGTAAACAGTAAATAAATAAACAAGCAACAGTGCTTTAATAATATGAATGCAACATTTTATGGTGCAGTAAATAGTATTATTTTAATTGACTTTAATTAGATTTACTTTACTACTCATAAAAGTAGTATTTTTTTTATATTTTCACACAAAGCATTAGTGTTTGTTTAAATAATTTAAATTGCTATGTAAAATAAAGAAATTAAGAGTTGTAAATTACGACCTTTTAATAATAATGTTATCATTTGGATTGTTTCCCCTGATTCATAGTATTTAGCACTGAACCCACTGCGGAGAGACTTCTCGATCACCTTATAGTAATGCTTAGCTGGCAGAGTGGATAGTAGCGATTTGCTCATATGGCTAGGTGGTGGGTGCCGTTCGGGAGCTCCTGGTTCGATTCGCGGTAAGCCTATCACTGTTTTTATTTTTTTCTGTTGTCTAATCTTCTACTTCTTTATTTCTCACTGTGTGCCTGATAACATACCTTTGTGTGTTGTTTGTTTATTTATTTACCAAATCTACAAGACCTTATGGTTTGGTATGATTGATTTTGACAAAAGGTGTGAAAACTTGTTGATAGCGTTACAAAGCTTGCACCAAGCATTTTCCTGTTCCTACAGCAGTAGTCTCTGTGGCATTTTCTTTAACATGAATATGCCAGCCCCATGACCAGCCTCACATTAATCGCCTTATACGACATGCCTGACTGTACAGTAGACCTAATCTTTATATGCATGGAGGTATATCTGGAGTCAACCATATTTGACCACCAGTTAAGCAAATGCTATAGAATACAGATTTGAAAGAGAACATGTCTGTGAGACTAATTTCACTCTCGCTGGCTCTTGATATCATCCACACCATTGCAGGGATTCCCCTATGGTGGAACATGTTGAGAACCCAGCATTGCACACTAAGCTTTGAGGAGTCACTTGAGCCTCAGACGTAACTCTGGCCTTTCACCTGGTTGGCTGCATGCAGGAGGATTTCACTGTGGACCCATGCTAGCAGGGAGCCACGGTAGCATAGTGGTTAGTGCACTGGCTTCCTAGCTCAGTGTTCTATGGTTCGATCCCCAGATGATGTGGAATTTTTTTTAGGCCGCAAACGGCTCCTGGGTCGACCCAGCCCCAATTGAGTACCAGAGCAACTTCTGGGAAGGTTAAGTCGGCCGGCGTGATGCTGACCACATCACCCCTAGTGTGCCAGTGGTCAAGAAAATATAGGCCTAACACCATATTCCCAATATGCCTCTATGGGCGTGTAACGGGATCCCCCATGCTAGCAGAGGAAGCTGAAAAGTGGGTCTGTGTAGGACGCGACAATTTCTTGGGAGAGCCCAGAACTAGAGCACAGTATTTTAGCTCTGCATATTTGGAGAGCCCCCTTGGATGACGAGGAATGCACAGTATGCCACGCGCTTCTCTCCCCTAGCTCGTGACCAGATATGATGATCCTTTAAATGCAAGCCAAGCTGGAGAAACTGGAGCTCATGACTTCAACTCATCACGTTTCGGAATGGCAGAAAAGCCACAGCAAAAGCCGAGATCTACAGTGTAGTAAAAGCAAAGATTCTTCAACTTGATATTGGCTGCGAAAAAGCGAGAAGGTTAGCAGCCCTAGTTAAACAACAACAACAACAACCGTTTCTTTCTGTGTCTCTTCAAATACCCCAGAGAACTAATCGGCGCTATGTCTATATTGCTGCCAAAATAAATGCATGATTCTTCATCTTTTAGGGTTGTTTTTCAAGTACAATATCACATAAAGAGATAGTGGAAAGACACACACACACAAAAAGGAGAGAAAAAGAAATAGAAAAGGATATACACTGACCAGCCGCGAGAAGGACCATGGCTCTCTCATTGGACTTCTGTATCGCCATCTCGCTCTCAAACTCGCTCGTCTGTTTTAATTTCCTATTGAATTAACGAACCCCGAACAGGCCGGGCGACTCCGTACACTTGTACACTTGAAGATAGGCTGCACAAGTTAGTATCGATTTTTCTAGATCCTGTGAGGGAGAGGGAGAAGGGGGATGGGGGGAGAAGATGGACGAACGATGCTTGCGGTTGGCTAACGACATTTGAGAAGTCGAATACGAGAGAGTATTGAAAGAGGAGTATACAGTAATGTAGGTTACAGACAGAACGTAAATACACCACGCAGTTTATAAGTAATAGTGCCAGTAGAACAAGACATGAGAAAAGGCACTGGAGTTGAATAGGACAAGCATTGAGGAAACGTGTTGATAGCATTACATGGCAGTCCCTTGTTCTGGAATCCACAGGGTAAGAGATATAGAGGAAGATCAAAGAACACACGGAGAAGAGAAGTGGAGAACGAATGAACGAACGAACTTTATTGTCAAAGGGTTGAGAATTGCAGGCCCGTCTGACATTCTGCCCTTCCTTTCTCTCCCCTTTCATACTGAATTCATTTATTCTCACATACATTTGACATATCAAGACATACATGAAGGGGTTGAAGAAGACATGGAAAAACCTTAATCGGATGGCACGGGACAGGAAGACTTGGCATAAGTTTGTTGAAGACCTCTGCTCATTGGGGAGGTGAAAGATGGTGAAGTAACGTCTTGTTGAGCATGGACGCAAACCTGCAGCTGGTCGCCGTGCAATAAGGCCAGCACTATAGCATTTAGCTGTTCTTGCGGCAGGGATCTCTGAAGCAATTTATTTTAAATTATGAGGTTGCCAGCTCAAAACACAACTTCATATTAGTAGCCTCCTACGACACGCCTGAGAGGGAAATTGTAAGCACGTGCACCATAGGGTGCACTAAAGGGAAACTACCGGTAATAAGAGGAGTGGAAACAGTTTGTTGCTGCCCCTACAAAACGCCACCAGGCGTGATGGCAACTGACTGCTTTGACAGTCGGCGGCTGTCACGGGTTGCCTCCCTATAGCTCTGCAGTAATGATCCAACAGTGGCCAAAACTCAAAGACTCAATGATGTGGGTCTTCAAAGGTGTCTATCTTCGCACAAGATTACTCTTGGCAGAGTTGTAGATAGAAGAATAATGATGCTTCTACCTCAAGGGTGTTTCCACAAGATATTCAGAAAAGCGAGAACAATGCTGCATGAGGCTGAGCAAATGTTAACTCTAGTATCTGCCGTCAACTTTTGTGAAGGATAGGGTTTTCTTATAATTCGTTAGCTCGTTCAAGCCCCCAGCTGAGTTAACTCAGCGAAATTCTTCTTATTATTATAAATAGCTCTGTTTAAGTGTATTTAAGAAATTGTCTGAGACATTCGGTTGTAGTACATTCAAAATAATTAAATCAACTTTAGATTTGTCTTTATATAAGTATAAAATTTAATAACCAATTATGGTTCAACAATTATAAAAGTGAATAATCCTTTAACAAACAATATTCATCACCGAGTGATGTTATGTAGTCAAAAATTGGATAGTTCACTTGGCAGCTTTTATGTTTCTACTTAGCTGCGAATGAGTTTGTCTGTTCTGCTCTAGCTGATGTTTGGTTCTTTGTAGATGGATGACTGGATCACACTCGTGACTGGTCAAGTTTGAAAGTTGTAGTACGTTCCAAGAAGAGTCGTAGAGTAAATGCCAAGCTGGTCCCGCGTCTCTAAGACCCGTCTGATGATGGTGTCTAGCGTCGACTTTAGGCCACTTATACCCTCACTTGTTCTAGAGATAGTACCCTCAGCTGCTACCACCTAGCCGATCTTTAGGCTCACAGACTGCTGGCTTAGAGAAATAGTTTAAAGCAGCTTAGCGATGCCTCTTACACGGGGTCTGGGGTGTTGTTATTTTAGCAATAAGTTCCAACTTTGACTTTGTGTTACAGTTTCCTCAGATTCCGGTTTTCCGTGTTAAAATGGTAGAGTTGTCCTCAAGATGCTCAAACAAGGTCCGGTCTTGGTAAATGAAATCTGCTGCTATTCTTAACTCAGGTAAGGTCTGGTCGTCTTCTTGGCGCGAGGTGAATTTTCACAGTGTTCTAAACTAACTAACGTGTCAGATTACATTACCCTTCGCTCCCCCTTCAGTACTTTGTTACGATTTAGGTAGGGTCCAATCAGGAATTTTGTTCTTCCTATGTTTCGAATGCCCTCCAATCGTTTCAAAACCTGTGTGTTTTGGTGGGGTAATTCAAAATGTTTCCACTAGGAAATTTCTGTGCGTTAATGCAAAAGTGATGTCTTCCAAATATGGAAGTAAATTTTTCGTACTGTTCTCGTCAGTGATCACAAACAACTTCTTACTTTTATCTCAAGTAATATCTTCGTAATACTTCTATCCGGATGCTATTACCTCATTCCGTCTTCCAGATGCAGGTCTGTAATATGTCCGCAGACGGATAATTTATCTCCCAGTCCTTGGGCAAACACCGACCCTCGTGTAACCATCTGGGCTGGGACTCTTCACGATAGTAATTAGAGAATCCATATCAGCCATATCAGCGGTAAATAAACTGCTGGGCGTACCTCGTGTTAATATGTCGCGGCCAAAGTTTGGTACACGAGAATTTTACCAACATGACTGTCAGTCAATATTGCATCACGTATCTACTCTCTCAGCTGGGATGGTCAGGTAAACAGAAAAGACGAATTATTATTGAAGGGAGTGTAAGGTGATTAGAAAATAACTAACATCTGCTTGACAGAAGAGAAAGAAATGTGCCGACCACGTAATCAGTCCGCACAACAAATATAACTGAATAGGCCGGAGAGCACAACAGATCGACCCAAAAAATATGTGATAGCGCTAAGGATCAAAGAAGAAGAATAAGAAGAATGATAAACTAGCAATGGGACATACATTTTTTTAAGCCTAGCTGATAGCATTACTTGCCAGTTCATGTCCTGGAATCCCGACTAGGGTTGTGGAGTCGGAGTCGTGTAGTCGGTCGTTTTTTAGTGGAGTCGGGGTCGGTAAAAATGTCCGGACTCCGCCACCGAATTGTATGCCGTATGACTAATAAAGAACTGTAGTCGGAGTCGGAATTCAGATATTTAATGAGTCGGACTCGGAACATTTTTTGACCCACAACCGCCTGCCCAAGATGAAGAAAAATAAGGGGTGCGCAATGTCGTAGATTTTTCGATAGGAGTATTAAGACTTAGGTTGGTCCCTTCTGAATAGGTTGGAATGAGTGTTAGTCACAGTGAGAGATGGAAATAAAAAAAAAATAGACTTCCACGAGTGAGGTGGTAGAATAGTGATAGATGCTGTCTCTGAGAGCGGAAAATCTTCTCTCTCTCTCACCTATCTTCTACGACAGATCTAAAGTAGTCAGACAGTCTAAACACAGATATATATATTACATATATTTCTATCTAATCACGGGCACGCACATACACGTGACGACAGTTAAACACACATACGTGGGAACTCTATAACAATGATTATACAGAATAATTGGGATCGAGCTGACCAACGCACTGATGTTTTTGGTTCCAGAGAAATTTTTAATTATCATATCAAAATTTCTCACAACACCAAAAATACATAAAGGAAGCATACAAATAGACATAAAAGAATCAATGACTTTCTACCAGGATGATAGCCCCGTGATGATATTAACTCTAGGTTTAGCCCACAGCCCCGTTATGAGACAGATGATGGCCCAAAGAGTCACAAATACATATGATTAGGGTCTAATATTGTCCTTCAAAAAGGAACAATTTACTCAAGCAGCCACTCTTCCGTAAGGAGATTGTGACGTGGGGGTGAATCAATAGTCATAAAAAAAAACTCACTCAGTCCACTTTCACTCGGTTCTTTCATCAGGGATCCCTGGCACACGTTCTTACCTAAAACTTGATGTAGTTCACAGTCTGGCGCAACCTTAGGACACTTCTTTACAGTGAATCTGTATTCTTTGGATAAAGCGAATCCCAGCTCTACAATTACAGGTTTAGTCCACTGTTTTCGTGGAGCATTCACTTCACCAGTTAAATTTTGATTACTGTTAATGTCACTTGAATCAGGTTGGATAAGCAAGTTTAAACGGGCACACAGAGTCATAAAAAAACACGAGGATTTCCTTAATTTGGAAAGATGACCAGTGGACAACTTCTTTCACCAGATAGCCTTGTTTCACTATTCACTCTTTCGCCAAAAAAATATGTCGGGAAAATGTTAATGTTTGTGATTGAAATTATTCTCGCCGCCAGTCAGCAATTTTACATTTAGAGTTTATGGAAGAAATTAAGATCTGGTTCACAGGCCCAGTATTGATCATTACAGTCTTTGAAAACCCGTTATTGGGATATAGTATTTCTGTCTAACTCTGTTTGCATATGCACTGTCAGATCAGTGTTACTTGAGAAACCCACGTGGTTCAAAATAAGGACTGTCTATTTCTTCACAAGTATGAACTCTTATTAAAGGCTGGTAAAGTTCGGGTCACTCCAGTATTTCACTGTATAAAAGGAAAAGCACATATAAATCATTTACCCATTATGTACTCAATATAACTTACATTTGAAATAGCAAGCCTACAGCTTGACTTATTATTTAAACTTCCGGTGAAATAAGTTATATAAAATCGATCATCAGGAATTAGAAATATGGTGCGTATTCCGTCACTACTCACTGATGTCGCGTCTAGCATTTATAAGTTTGTTATTAAAACAGTTTCGACTGAGTATTAGCCGTTAAATTAAATTCCTTATAGCTACTAGTTTAGTAAGCTAAAGATATAATTTATTATGTATTTCCACTGTAACTCGTCGACTTAGAGAATATAACAAACTATAAATTAAGCACTCTGTTCAAAAGAAACTAGTTAAAATGAAATGAGCGATTTAACGCTTTAACCACTTTCCAAAATACTAGATATCTATTTTATTAATCTCACCACAGCACTACGGTAACACTACGACTAGGATAATTCACTAGATAGGTATTTAGAAGCTCGTCACAAATCTGACGAGAACTATGAAATTCGCTATACAAGCTTCATTCGCTAGCACGCGTGTTTCCGTCTACTGAAGATGTTGAAGACTGAAATGAAATCAGATTTCAGCTCCTGGGTGGATATTTGAAAACAGCGGCAAACAATCCCACATTTTCTCAAACTCCGAAATCATCTCCCCTTTCCCGTGTAAAACACCTTACGTTTCACATTACCATTACTAGACGTCTTACATAACTGACACTTCTGCATTTCCGCACCTCGCGCTGACCCGGCCAACAGTGGGTGTCTTTTCAGGTGGAATTCCCAGACACATGTCTGAACTGCGCCGTGGAGCATGGTTGTCAGATGCGGGAACCCCGACACTCCGTCTGCTCTAGCGAGCAATGTCTGCCGCGATTCACGCCTCTGGCGGGATTGAGAGCGATTTTCACACTGCCCAGCAACTCAGCCTGGGAAAACCGCGGTGACAGGTTAAAATGCTATAACGATAAGTCGGCCCTATGTCTGAGATGGACTACAACTTAATCGCACTTCTCGTCTGACTGACATCTAAGTAATAGAATTACGTATCCCAGTATGAGAAAAACACAAGGTAAAGTTTGAGAATACTGAAGAAAATATTTTTCGCAACCGAGTGATGCGAAAAATACAGGAAAAACAAGTACGGAAAGATAATAAAATAAAAGGATTCGGGTGAGAGAATAGGAAGAAGATGTAGGCAATTTATTGATATAAAGACCTACGTGACAGGACGTCTTCCCTTTAAGATATGGAAGCACTCCATGTCTACGTTATGGAATTAAATTTCCTATAACCGTAGCTTCGGGGTGTCTGTCTTCTTCCCTCTCATCTTCCCCCTCCATCTCTCTCCAATATCTACTCATGAAGTCTGCCCCGACGTGTCCTTCCTCTGGAATGTCTACCATGCGCGCTTGAAAGAGCGTCGCCGCTTCTGACATTTTTCAAAGATTTCCTGTGTGTGCAGTGGAATTTCCCTGCCACTATCGTCCTCTTCGTCAGTTTTGGCGATCGCCAGGAGATGGTCGGAGGTTGGCACTGGTCTTTCCAAGTATCTCTTTAAGAGATTTAAATGGAAAACCTTCTCCTTTCCTTGAATAGAGATCTGGTAGTTAGCCTTAGAAATCTTTTTCAGGACGGTAAACGGCCCTTGCCATCCGATCTTCAGTTGGTTGTTCTCGGTAGGGAGTAATACCAAAACTTTCTCTCCTGCTTCCAATTTTCTCTCTTTCGCGACTTTCCTGTATCTGTTAGCGTGCTTTGTGCGTGCTCGCTTAAAGTTAGTCGTTGCTAGGTCCCACCCTAGTTTCAACCTTTCCTTTAAAACCGACACATATTTGCTTGCTGAGACAACTGTCTCATCCGCCTTCTCGTCTGTCAGAGACTGAAGTAAGGCTTCAAGCGGGCCCTTAATGGGTCTGCCGAATAAGAGTGTAGCTGGCGGAAATCCTGTGGAAGTATGAGGAGATTCTCTGTAGCCAAATAATGCTGCAGGAATACAGAGATCCCAATCTTCAGGTTTCACTTGTGCCAGCTTACTTAGCATCATGGTGAGGTTTCCATTTGCACGCTCTACGAGCCCATTTCCGGCCGGAGTATATGGCTTAGTGTGGATCTGCTGGGTCCTCAAGATCTTAACGATCTCATCCATCAACAGGTTTCGGTATGGAGATCCGTTATCCGTCAACACTTGCTGAGGGAATCCCAACCGAGTGAAAATCTGCACGAGGGCTTCTGCGACATGCTTGGCATCTGCGCATGTTAGCGGGATAGCTTCTGCCCATAAAGTGCATGTATCGACTAAAGTCAGGATGAACCTGTTCCTTCTGTTAGTCCTTTCGAAAGGCCCTAAAATGTCGATCACAACCCGTTCGAATGGTGTTCCCATTATTGGCATTTCGCCCATGTGGACTGGGGGTGTCCGTTGCTTGGGTGGCACACGTTGGCACTGGGCACAGGATTTGACATATCTGATAATATCAGTATTTACTCCTGGCCACCAATAATGAGTGGTTATACGTTGGTTTGTGGCGTTCTGTCCCATATGTCCGCTGAAGGGAAGAGAGTGCCCCATTTCTAGGATTTGGCTTCTGTACTGTTTCGGTACTAGGAGCTGGTTGTAACCTTGGTCAGGCTTGCCCGTTCTCCGATAAAGTACGCCATCCTTAGAAAAAATGTCCCCGTGCTGTTTGGGTTCCTTAGCCATGGGCAGTTTCCTAAAGCAGGGTGCCAAAGTAGGGTCCTTGTATTGCGCTTCTTTAAGTTCCATGGGTAACAAATTCGGCGCAGGCTCCCGTTCCTTCTTGATTTGCCCTCTTGTAGTTACTGCTGCCACAATCGGCTCTTCCGGTTTCCCAATACACACGTATCTCCCGCCAAGTATGACTGGGTAGATGGGATCATCCATAACAGCCGCTTTGATCACGCCTCTGACAAAATCGGAGTGGATCTCCACCAATGCGATGGGAAGCGCTGTAGGTGCATCACTCTTACGAACTCCACAAAGTTGGACGGTCTCTGCTGTCTCTTGACCGGGTTTGACCAGGTTTCTGGCAACAATGCAATCATAAGAAAGCCCCGTGTCAAATAAACAAGAAGTTTGAGAACCGTTCAAAGTAACAGTACCTCGCGTTGAGGGTGTATCCCCAACAGGTTGGGAATCACTGTCAATAATTCCGCCTTGCGAGACTGTTAATAAGCATCCGATGCGTTTCGGCTCGGTGTGCTCGGTCTGATCATATGTCCCGTGCTCAGGGGTTCTCCCTTTGCCACCTTGTCCTTTCTGGCTACGCTGCCATGCAGGGCGGTCGGGTTGATCAGACTGTTTGGGGTGGTTGGGGTACTTGTTCTTGTAGAACTTGGATTTTTCAGGAGGGGGGTTTTGAGGTCCAGTTTCTCTGTGGTTATTTAGGTTAGAAGCCTGAGAAGATTGCTCTAGGTTATGTTTTCGAAAATGCTCCTCTGTCGGTTTCCGCTTTGTGGCCGGTAGTTCAGCCAGCGCATTGTGATAACGCTCAGACTTTTCCAAAATGTCTTCACGTTTTTCTGCCCCCTGCTGTGGTAAAATGGGATGTTATAATATTTATAGGGGACTTAGTGTACTGACTGAGATCAGCTGTGAAGGTATCTGTATCTAATAAGTGTAGTGTATTACAGATGACCTTACTTGCTACCACATATTTATACCTCAGTCAGAATTATTCTGGAATATTGTGATGACTACGTTGAATGTCTAGGGTTTTGTAAATGATGAAGTGTAAGTCACAACAATAACAGACAGATAAACAATTTAATTTATTCCACCACACTTGACAACATTGTGACACTCACATACATATAACACTCTATGAGACTATCTTAAATAAGTCACTGGTAAATTTTCAAATATATATGTATTAAGTACTTTCACTAATAGAGATCCTGATTCAATTACACAGTGAACCAGGAATCATGATAAAATGTAATCACAATTTATATGTACATAATTTATAAATATGAATCTTGTAGTGACATATTTTATTAGTATTATACTATGTGTGTCAGTTGTGTAGTGGTACTATGAGGTAATACTGGTTTTGTATTTCAAGATATGTTGTTATTTGTCATCATGACTTCAACTGTTTGTTTCTGTTGGAACTAGTATTGGAGATGTTCTCAGTTCCTGGCATTAAAACAATTAATTTCCCCTCTTAATTTTATACAATGTCAGTTTAAGATGGGGTTACATAATGTTGAGCTCCGCTGGCCACATAGGCTTATCTTTCGTGATGGCGGCAGGAAAAGACTCCTCTGCTCGATTGCTCCCCTGTGTTCTGGAGACACCTCACTGTTTGCTATATGGACCAAGGAGTATGCTGTCCGCCTCTGGATTCAACAAAGCTCTGACCAGGTGCTGCTCAATAACTTTAGGACCACAGTCCCTGAAACAAGAAGGTTGTACCTCCTACTTCAGAACTAATTTATACTCTATCTCTACATTGAGCACAATACATAACAAACACTGAGTTCAGAGCGGTAGGCCAACTGCTATCTTCATCTGAAATAATTTACACCAGTATTCTCCTCCCTAATGGTTACTACGCCTCTGCAATTTCATCTGTAAGTCCTTCTATACAATAGGATAGGTGTCAGTGTACTATTTGGTAATTCCATGTAGTTTTACTTTTCTCCGACACCTTCTGTTCAGGTTGGAGCACTATATATATATATAGGCCTTGCCTCAGGTTCGCTACTGAACCACACACATATACAGACATAAATTATTAATTTACATTCAATTTTCATTAAAAAGATATCAAATATTTCAAGCTTACCACAATTCATGGAAATAATAAACAGATACGTTGACTGGTGAAGAATAATGGCACAAATTATGGCACAAATTCCGATCTGCCTCTGTCTCAGGCTTTTATTTAGAAAAATATAAGCTGATTATCAACGCACTGTTGCTTTATAAAGTATTTTTGAAAATCTGGTGTTGAACTGACGCGTCTAAGTGACTGTTACGTGCAGTCTTTGATATCTTACAATATTATACATTGGTATACTTGTTATGTTCGCAAATATTTTGTAAACAAAATAGTGCTTAAGGGAAAGTCATTATTGAGTTACTTCCCTTGAAAGTTGTGTCGGCTCTTTCGATCGAACTCCACGGATGAGTCCAGTTTTCTGCGATTTATTCTTCGTTTGGGTAGTAATAGATTGTTCTTGCTTCAGAATATCTATGGCCTGAATTTATGTGTATTGTTTGTCTGAGTAGGACGAGTCTGTCTTATATCTGTATATCTTTACATATCTAAGTCGAACTATATGTTCTGTTGTCTCTAGAGAGGTCAAAGGCTATTCGGCGGATGTGTCGCTAGAGTGTGGGGTGATTTGGCTTCGTCCCGATAGGGACTGTGTTTTCTATGTCGGCTTGTCGCCGGGGAAAAAGTGATCTCAGTATTTGTGGGGAAAGTGATAGTCGTCTAGACCTATCGTGTATGCTTTACCCCAGTGTTTATTCGTATTGCCAAGGAATGGCAGAATCATATTTCTGATACCAAGGTAATAATAGACACTCTTATGATATCTCGTACGAAGCCACCATTTTCGATAGGTACGATTTGAATGTCTAAGAGAATATATTTGACTCGATGAAAACGACTTCGATTCCTAGCAGCACTATATCCTGTAGATTGCAGTCAAGTGTTCATGATCAAATCTACAGAGCAATGAAAGATTTAATGAATGACTAACTTTAGGACAGATTCATTATCTGTATCCAAACGTGAGTGACAGCTCACGAGTGAAGCCATCTTGGAACCAAACATGTAATGACTTTCAAGAAGAGAAAAGGGATGCCCGTATTATCGCTTGATTAGTCCAGAGATCACTGCTACACATGAGAACCCATTGCTAGCGGTTCAATATTATTATATGAAAAAAACTGTGCTGAACCTTATGTTAAAGAATCTTCGCTAGACGAGATTAGGTAGAAGCCATCTTGGATATTGTTTATAATCTGACGTGCTTTGTCAGTAAACTCAGTTGATATATATATATGGGCAATACTGAGTGCTTGGCTACTGACAGTCCATTATAATATTATTCTACATGAGTGCCCATGTAACATAACATTGCAAGACCAGTTATCCACTGTACCATGATGTATTATGCCAACCTGTGATTTGTCACTATCTGTGCTGTCGAGTGTGTACGTCCAATTAAACTTTAGTAAAGGTACACAGTCGTTGGTGTCGATGACTTCCAGCCATACATGAGTGTAAGAAAAGAACATTTGTCAACACCACGAACCCTTCCTATCATTCGCACATTATACACTCCATCTATGTCTACACACCACTGCGTAGGTCAAGTTGACATTCCATACTCGAACCACGAGCAACACAACAACACAGTATTTAACTCTGATGATGTTCGAGCGAGCTTCAGTAATCAGAACACCAGAGGACTTTATCAACTCTTGCTCAGGGCAAGGGTCTTGTATTAAGAGTTTATCAACTGATGATGATGATGTCTGCTTCCATCCACTTATAATTATCTTTTGGTGGACATCATTAACGGGAATAAAATAACAACTTTATCAACTGGTGGACCAGCTTTCTGGGTTTGACCTCGCAGAAGTTCAGAAGTCAACAGAGTACCGATACCAGACCGTTTCCTGTGGCTGATACGACACACTTGCAGTATTGGTTTGCTATTTGTCAACACTTCGTCACGTGACCTGTCAAGTGAATGCAGTATGTAGGTCAGCGTTGTTGACATTTTTACATTAGACATTACAGAGTTTCACGGAACAGTTGGATCAATTCTTGTAATATTAACAGGAAGACAGTATTAGTGAACTAAGAAGTCCTATTTTCATCGATGGATCTTCTTGTTTTCTGTATATGAACTTTAATATTTAAGGCCAGAATGTTTAATTGAATAAAGTGGCAGTTTGTTTATTTTCATAAAAATAACTTTGCCATTACTGTAAAACTGAGCCTATTTTGCAACACATACTATCATACACATAATTTATATATATTTATGTTTACATGTTATTTGTTTGTATAGTATGTTAGTTTCTATGTCAGCGGGTTGTGTTTAAGGTTGGGCGGCGTCCTCACAACAGAATATCCCACGTCATAGAGGGTCCGTTGTGGGCGTTTTCTATAGGTGCAATTTTCTTGATTGAAAATTTGCTGCGACAACTGTTGCTTTTGTGTTAGCTGTGAAGTCTGTAATTATTGTTATTTTTGTAATATTTCTTTGTTCTTTAGTTTTGTTTTGATTTGTTTGTAATTTGTTGGTCTAACCTTTTCTATCTTTCAGTTCTATTCACAATTTATATTCATATATTGTGACGTCATTTGTGTTGTTATTCTTTGCAGATTCAGTGATTATTTTCATTGATTTCCCTATTTGATTTATTTTGATTTCTGCAAACGTTCTTGTATTGTCAGTCCTATTTGTACTTTATGTATTCTGTTGGTTGACATATGTTTTATATAGGTATATTTCATAAGACACAATTGCCTGTGCACTGCACTTGGATTATGGTATAAACCAGTACCTGATTATTATTACTATTATACAAGACCTTATTAAAGGCTTGTGACCCACAGATATTGGGATAGTATACTGATTAATCAAGTCATTGAGAACTTGTGGTATTATTATTGGTTCAGGTGATTAGTATTATTGTTAGACATCATGTCTACATTAGAATACTTCATTACACAAGGGAAAGCCCTTGATAAGACTGGTCAACAATTAGAACAATGGGCTGTTGCTCAATATGACAAAGCATTAGCTGCAGAAGAAAGAAAAACTATGGCTGAAGAGAAAAGATTAGAAAGAGAAGCTGAGGCTGCTGCTGAACAAAAGAAATTGCAGATGCAGGTGGAGGAAAGGAGATTTGAAGCTGAACAAAAAAAATTAGAAAGAGAAGCTGCTGCTGAACAAAAAAGATTAGACAGTGAAGCTGAACAAAAAAGATTCGACAGGGAAGCTGAACAAAAAAGATTAGACAGGGAGGCTGAACAAAAAAGATTAGATGCTGAAGAGAAAAAAGCAATAAGAGAACATGAATTTGAGTTAGAGAAATTGAGATTGACAAGTATGAGTAATGTTAATCAGACATCTAGTGGTAATGGTAAACCTTCTACTTACAAGGTTAAGGTTCCACCGTTCAATCAGTCCAGTGACGATATTACATTCTGGCTGGATAGATTTGAACGTTCTTGTCGTACACATAATGTGGATAAATCACAATACGCTAATCAATTATCAGAAAACTTGAAAGGTGAATCTTTGACTAGATTATGCCTTGTAGGAGAAGCAGATAAGGATAATTATGATGTCATTAGGGCGGCTTTGATAAAAAAATATCAGCTAAGTGAGGAAGGCTATCGCCTTTTATTTAAAACGATGGTGCCTGAGACGGGTGTAGAATTCTCAGAAATCACTGCAAAGGCACGTCTCACAGTTGATCGTTGGATTGAGCTTTCCAAAACAGAAAAAACGTATGAAGGACTTATGGATTTGTTGCTCAGAGATAAGATTATGTCATGTGTGAACAAACCTTTCCTTGAATTTATACATGAGCGTAAACCCAAATCTCTAAAAGAAATGGAAGAATATTGTTCCCAATATGTCACTGCACACCCCGACGTGACTTTTGGCAACACTAAGATTAAGGAGAGTATGCCAGTTGCTTCAGCAACACCATACAATCCCAATTATTCACACAGATTTCAGGGACCTCAAAACAGATTTGATAAAAAAGGTAACCATAATAGTTATCAAAACCAAGGTAACCAATCATTTCAGGGTTCTTCTTCAAAGAACTGGAGACGAGCTGATAGCTCTCGACACAGGGGTGGTCATAATTATAGGAATTTCCGTAGAGGAAGTAATTATAGAAACTATCAGGGTTATCCGTCTTGGAGTCAACAAGATCATAATTACAGAGATACTCATTATAATGAATATGATAATGGTAACCAAGGGAACTATGACTCAAACCCAAATAGGGGTTACAATAGAGGTAACAATAACTACAGAGGTGATAATAACCGAGGTAGATCTCAATACAAAAGACATAAACCACATTTTCAGGCAAACTCTGCACAACAAGAGTCCAATGAAGCCTATAAACAGAGTAAAGATAATAATGATGCTAGTAATATGGCATGTGCCGCTTTTGATTTTGGGAGAGCATCTCAGTGCCCCCAATGCAAAACGCTATTTTTTAGCCAACCACAGTGTCTACTTTAAGCTGTGGCCATCCTCTTCCTGCTCTTCCGGCATCAGTCGCGCATGATGGAAGAGGTTCTCTTGTCTTACATAAGGGTTTAGTGAATAACAATCCAGTCTCTGTGCTATTTGATTCTGGATGCACCACAATTGGTGTTAGGCAGTCACTCGTAGATCCTTCCCGTGCCACTGGACAAGTAGTCAAATGTGTAACATTTGGCGGCACATTAGAGAAAATACTCTACTGCTATCATTAGGATTGCTACTCCTTTCTTTACAGGAGATGTACACGCATGTCTTCTTCCGAATCCGATCGCTGACCTCATCATCGGTCGCATTCACGGAGTCAGAGAATGCACTCCGCAACGAATTTCCACGTGGGAAAGGCAAAACATGCAGATTGCTAACGCTGTAGTCACTAGAGCTCAGGCTCTTAATATGCCTCAAACTTCATCTACTGAAGATAATGAAGTGCATAACCAAGATAATCCCTTGGTAATTTCTCGTGACTCGTTTATAAAACAGCAAGAAGATGATCCCACTCTGAAGAAATTCTTCATTCTTGCAACTAAAGGTGATCCGAATAAAAGACACAAGTCGTAAATCGTGGATTACAAAGAAGAATGGCGTACTTGTACGTATGGTTCAAGACTCCATTACGTCAAGTCATTCTCAAATCCTGGTTCCCAAGAATTTGAGAGTTAAAATTTTGCAGCACGCTCACGACTCTCAGTGTGCTGGACACATGGGTTTTTCCCGTACTAAGTCAAGAGTCCTTGCGGCTTTCTTTTGGCCATTGGTAAACAAGGACATACGGATTTATTGTCGATCTTGTAAAGTATGTCAGGAAGTTAAATCCAAAGGTCCACGGCATGCTGCACCCATTCAGGCGGCGGACATTCCTATTCGGCCGTTCCAAAAAATGGCCATAGACATAATTGGTCCATTTAAGATCAAGTCTGCCAGAGGACATCAGTTTATCTTGACGTGTGTTGATATGTGCACACGTTGGCCAGAGGCTATTCCTCTGAAGAGCATTACTACTGCTGATATTGCAGATGCTCTTTGGCTTATATTTTCTCGTCTGGGGTTCCCCGGAGAGATATTGTCAGACCATGGCACCCAACTAATATCAGATACCATGTCTCAAGTAATGTCTACTCTGCAGATAGATAGATCTTTAAGTAGTATCTACCATCCAATGTCTAATGGTATGGTCGAACGCCTTAATAGAACACTTAAAAACTTACTGGGGAAGATAACTGAGGATCATCCTCAAGACTGGGACAGAGTTTTACCTGCGGCCCTCTTCGCTTACAGAGAGGTACCCAATGAACATACAGGATTTTCTCCCTTTGAACTCGTCTTTGGCGCGCGTCCGCGTGGCCCTATGTCGTTGCTTCACGATCTCATTACATCTGACAATATTGACGATGACACAAAGTCATCCTACGAATATGTCATCGCGTTGAGACAAAAAATTATCGAAGCATGCAAATTAGCAACTTCTTCTTCTGAATTTGCGAAACAGAAGGCAAGGCAATTTGCCAATAAGAAGAGATGCTTACGACAACTTTGTCCTGGTGACAAAGCATTTGTATTACTACCTTGTAGGGAAAACAGATTACTTATTTCTTGGAAAGGTCCGTACGATATAATATCGAAAATTTCCGATGTCGACTATATTGTCGATATTGATGGGAAGCATAAAACCTTCCACATCAATATGCTTACGGAATTCCATGAACGTCCGGATTATTTGCAACCCATTTTCCAAGCAACGGACAATTCTCCAGTACCACATGGTCATTACTCATCACTGTCCGTGATACAGGATGAGGAAACAAGTTTTTCAGATGTAAATCTTCCTCTTCCAATGATCCCACTTCATTCTAGTGAATCATGGAAGAACGTTACTGTCTCTCCTGATTTGTCTCTAGGAGAACAGCGACAAGTTTCAACTATGTTGCAAACATTTCAGGATGTACTCACTGACATCCCTGGACAAACGCATGTCATTGAACATGACATTGTTCTAACTGACCATACTCTTATTAGGGTTAGACCTTATCCTATACCTATACATTTTCAAGCACAGGTCGAGAAAGAGTTGGATGAGATGATAGATTTGAAAATAATCGAACCATCCACCTCTGCATATTCTTCGCCGATGGTTATTGTTCGTAAAAAAAGACAATAACATACGTCTTTGCGTTGACTATCGAAAATTGAATCAAGTAACGAAGTTCGATGCCGAACCTATGCCTTTACTGGAAGAGCTACTTACTCGACTCTCCAAATCTCATTTTTTCACTAAACTTGATTTGTCTAAAGGATATTGGCAAGTTCCTTTATCTGAACGCGCCAAACCTCTCACGGCTTTTTTCAACACCTAGAGGTTTGTTCCAATGGAATTTTATGCCTTTCGGTCTTATGAACGCACCAGCTACATTCGTACGCATGATGCGCCGAATCCTATCTTATCGGTCAGATGTCATTGCATATCTAGACGACATCTGTCTTTTCAGCGATACTTGGGAAGATCACTATTCAGGGTTAGATGAATTGCTGTCTACTTTGCGTGAGCACAACCTGACAGCGAAACCCTCTAAAGCCTATATTGGTTTTAGCGAAATTTCTTTCCTAGGCCACCGAGTTGGTCATGGTTTCCTAAAGACAGAGGACCATAATACTAGTAAGATACTTAACATCTCAATCCCTAAGACTAAAAAACAGGTGAGAAGTCTGTTAGGTCTTATTCAATTTTATGGCAGATTCATTCAGAATCTATCCTCTATCATGGCACCTCTCTCAACACTTCTAAAGAAAGGTTCGCCTAATGTGGTCCACTGGTCTCAGGAATGCCAATGCTCTCTGGATAAGATTAAAACACTGTTTTCAACACCACCTGTTTTAGTGCTACCCACTAAAGATAAGACATTCGTTCTTCGTAGTGACGCTTCATCCACTGGGATTGGAGCGGCACTAATGCAAGAGTACTCTGGAACTCTGCATCCTGTAATGTATATTTCCAGAAAACTTAATGCGGCAGAAAGGAATTATTCGGTTTTAGACCGTGAGCTATTAGCTATGGTTTGGTTCGATCCTCAAACTACAGAGATTCCTTCTAGGCGCACATTTCATAGTAGAAACCGACCAAAAAGCTCTTACTGCTATACAGAGTAAGAATTTGAAGAGCTCGAGGTCTACTCGATATGCAATTGCTCTTCAACCTTTTCATTTCTCTGTGCGAGCTATTCGTGGATCAGATAATGTGATGGCAGACATTCTGTCAAGATGCCCACATGATTCCACATAACTATTAGGGCTTAGACTTCTTGATATGTCTAGTTCTATAGTAGTTCCTTTTCTATATCATGATAGATACACATTTGTAATTTAATAATATAATGATTGTATCACTACATAGCGGTTCATTGATGTTTATTCACCGCTGTGCTTTGATGATTTTTTCTTCATAAATCATAAATTTAAGATATCTAATACGAAATGATGATATGAATTTTTTAGGCATTGTGTAATTGCCAGAATTGTATTATACTTTGATGACACCTTCCTGGAAAAATATACTTGTAGAGAAATAATTTCTCTCAGTTTATGAGACACATTCTCACCAGTCGCTCCATAAGTCGACTTAGCCTCATATTAGGCGTTATAGGTATTCCTGATATTTTCATCTGCGCATTATTCATGCGTTGTGAGCCTATTGTACGTTGCTCCTAGATGTATTTCAAAAAAAAAAATGTTCCATTTTTTTTTTCCCGGGAGGTGTGGTAAGACTGTTACGTGCAGTCTTTGATATCTTACAATATTATACATTGGTATACTTGTTATGTTCGCAAATATTTTGTAAACAAAATAGTGCTTAAGGGAAAGTCATTATTGAGTTACTTCCCTTGAAAGTTGTGTCGGCTCTTTCGATCGAACTCCGCGGATGAGTCCAGTTTTCTGCGATTTATTCTTCGTTTGGGTAGTAATAGATTGTTCTTGCTTCAGAATATCTATGGCCTGAATTTATGTGTATTGTTTGTCTGAGTAGGACGAGTCTGTCTTATATCTGTATATCTTTACATATCTAAGTCGAACTATATGTTCTGTTGTCTCTAGAGAGGTCAAAGGCTATTCGGCGGATGTGTCGCTAGAGTGTGGGGTGATTTGGCTTCGTCCCGATAGGGACTGTGTTTTCTATGTCGGCTTGTCGCCGGGGAAAAAGTGATCTCAGTATTTGTGGGGAAAGTGATAGTCGTCTAGACCTATCGTGTATGCTTTACCCCAGTGTTTATTCGTATTGCCAAGGAATGGCAGAATCATATTTCTGATACCAAGGTAATAATAGACACTCTTATGAACTCTCGTACGAAGCCACCATTTTCGATAGGTACGATTTGAATGTCTAAGAGAATATATTTGACTCGATGAAAACGACTTCGATTCCTAGCAGCACTATATCCTGTAGATTGCAGTCAAGTGTTCATGATCAAATCTACAGAGCAATGAAAGATTTAATGAATGACTAACTTTAGGACAGATTCATTATCTGTATCCAAACGTGAGTGACAGCTCACGAGTGAAGCCATCTTGGAACCAAACATGTAGTGACTTTCAAGAAGAGAAAAGGGATGCCCGTATTATCGCTTGATTAGTCCAGAGATCACTGCTACACATGAGAACCCATTGCTAGCGGTTCAATATTATTATATGAAAAAACTGTGCTGAACCTTATGTTAAAGAATCTTCGCTAGACGAGATTAGGTAGAAGCCATCTTGGATATTGTTTATAATCTGACGTGCTTTGTCAGTAAACTCAGTTGATATATATATATGGGCAATACTGAGTGCTTGGCTACTGACAGTCCATTATAATATTATTCTACATGAGTGCCCATGTAACATAACATTGCAAGACCAGTTATCCACTGTACCATGATGTATTATGCCAACCTGTGATTTGTCACTATCTGTGCTGTCGAGTGTGTACGTCCAATTAAACTTTAGTAAAGGTACACAGTCGTTGGTGTCGATGACTTCCAGCCATACATGAGTGTAAGAAAAGAACATTTGTCAACACCACGAACCCTTCCTATCATTCGCACATTATACACTCCATCTATGTCTACACACCACTGCGTAGGTCAAGTTGACATTCCATACTCGAACCACGAGCAACACAACAACACAGTATTTAACTCTGGTGATGTTCGAGCGAGCTTCAGTAATCAGAACACCAGAGGACTTTATCAACTCTTGCTCAGGGCAAGGGTCTTGTATTAAGAGTTTATCAACTGATGATGATGATGTCTGCTTCCATCCACTTATAATTATCTTTTGGTGGACATCATTAACGGGAATAAAATAACAACGTTATCAGTGACTATATTGACGGGTCTAACCAATCGTGCCATGTTTACCCAAGCGTTTGAAAAAAGTACCCTTCCATCCGTCTCCCCTAACAACGATGAGTCCGACTAATCGTGTTTAGCCTTACATTTATTTCTATCCAATCAAATAGGATTTAACATGGGGACCTATTTCCCGTACAATGGTGGTTTAAAAATCTGCCACTGAGCGATTCTGATTTTGGTGTTGTCTGACAGCACCATTATTTTATTTTGGCTATAACTTGTTAATTCCTAGACTATTTGCATAACACTTAACATATTCTTTGTCAGCAAGTCCTAAGGAACCCAAATATATAAGTTTTATGGGGCTAAGTGGCGGCGTTCAAAATATGTATTTTCTTCTAGGATAGTCGTGCTGTTACCACTTCCTCACTTCCAAACTTTTAGGGTGTCTGCTGTACTGTCAGACTAATGTCAGGATTTTAAACATAAAACAGTAGAATGTCATGTTTCCCAATAAGCATTTTTCAGGTTTTTAAACATAACTCTCGTAGTTGAGTGTTTTTTTTTTATCCACTGTCCATCTGAAAAAAAAAGTATTGTTTCTGGCCTTACGCTTGTTGGGGGTGGCATTAATATCACGAGACTGTGGTAGTATTGCCTGCGTTCCTGCTTTCAGTCCTCCCTTCTCTCTCTATCCTAAGTCCATCTGTCCGTTCGTTTATGGTAACGTAGTGTAATTAATGTTAGTATTAATTTAGGTCATTACGCGGTGTGCCTATCTCAAGGTTTTTCTTAGAAATGCAGTACACGTTCTATTGTGTTGTGGAAACGCTTGTATGATGCAGTAGGCTTACTATCAACGTGAAAGCGTTACAATTTTGCAGACGGAGCATAAAAAGGGGGATCTCGAGTACCGTCATTGTGACAGCACTGTTCTTTACCATTCTTCTTTCCTTTTATTGAATTTATTTGTTAGGCTTTACATTTACCTTTTAATTTATAAATGTGGATTTAGAATGTTTCACGACAAATTCTCCCCACTTAAAACAGACGTTATATGTCAGTCTATAATTCTATATACACATAGAGAAATTTATTATTATTTCTGGGGCTTACGGTGATTCTCATCACACGGATGGCGGCTTAAAAAATCCGCTCTTAGATTTGTTTTTCCACTTATATACTCTATGCAAAACTCATATGGCTGGATCAATAATGACCAACGGAGTAATCTAGAATTCTCATGTCTAGCCTGCGCTAGAAATGACAAGGGTTTGTGGTCCGTTTGCAACTTAAATGCCTTTCCATACAGATAAATATTGAATTTCTTTATCGCCCATATTACTGCAAGACATTCTTTTTCGCTAGTTGAGTAGTTGGTTTCAGCTTTATTCAACTTTCTGCTAGCATATGCCACTGGGCTTAGTTCTCCATCCAATGCATCTGATTTCTGTAGCAGAGTTGCACCTAACCCAATATTACTGGCATCAGTCCTTACAATGAATTCTTGACTTAAGTCAGGTAGTTTCAAAATAGGTTTGCTTGTAAGCTTTTCCTTCAATTCCTGGTAAGCCAATTCACATTGTGGTGTCCATGTAATTCGATCTGGATTTCCTTTACGTGTCAAATCAGTTAACGGTGCACATATGAAATTAAAGTTTTTGATATACTTTTGGTAAAAACCACATAATGAGACAAAGGATCTCACGTCTTTCTTGGTTTGTGGTCTCGGGGCTTTCTTTAGTTTCTCTAAATTCTTGGGGTCAGGGGTCATGTTTCCCTGATAGACTGTGTGTCCCAAGAATTCTAATTCTTTACATCCAACGCAACATTTGGTTGGTCTGGCTGTTAAATTCGCTTTTCTAAGTCGATTAAACAGCATGTTCAGAGAGTCAATGTGTTCCTCAAATTTTTCTGTTGCTATAAGGATATCATCCATGAAATTTGTGATACATGGATTATTCAGAGGGTCCAATAATTTTCTCATCATTCTAGAGAAGACACTAGGTGCATTCTTCAATCCAAATGGCAATCTGTTAAACTCATAGTGTCCTTCTGATGTACTAAAAGCTAGGTATGGTCTAACCTCAGGCTTTACTGGAATCTGATAGTATCCTTTACTCAGATCCACTTTTGAGAAATATTTAGCTTTATTTAGCCTAGCAAACAACTGATTTGTATCCGGCAATGGATCCACCTGTCCTTCTGTGATAGCATTCAGTCTCCTGTAATCTATACAGAGTCTATGTTCTCCAGAGGGTTTCCTTAGGAGTACCACACTGGAACTATATGAAGATTCACTGTGTGAAATAATTCCTTCCTTCAACAAATATTCTATCTCTTCCTTCAAAGCTTTCTCCTTAGCAAAAGGAATCGAATAGGGTTTCATACAGACAGGTGTGGGGTCTATCAGTTTCATATCATATTCCAATAAAGTTGTATGCCCCGGTCGGTCCGTTAACACCTCTGTATGATTTTCTAGAACCTGTTGCACTCTCTCTTTCTGATTTTTCGTTAAATGTGTACTGATTTTCACCTGTGCCGCTGTCTCACAGGGGTGTAATGGATATTCAAATGATGAAAGTGGTTCCTTTTTCATCTCCATTGCAATGGACAAGGTTAACAAGTGTGTCTCTTCCTGATGTTCTCTTTCCAAATATTTCTTCAGGAGATTCACATGAGAGATTTTTTCTTTCCCCTTCTTATCTATCTTATAATTGGTTCTAGACACCTTCACTAGAAATGTATATGGACCTTGCCATCCAATTTGTAACTTATTCTGACTACCGGGGAGAAGAAGCAGTACCTTCTCTCCCACAGCCAAATCTCTGTCTTTAGCCTTCCTGTTGAAATAGGCAGCATGTTTCTTCCTGGCTTGTTTCAAATTTTTATTGGCAAGTTTCCAGCCAGTTTTTAAACGAGTGGTCAGCTCATTCACATATTGGTATGAGGATGTAATATTTTCCTCTGCCTTTTCATCAGTCCACGTTCTTAACAGCGCTTCCAGTGGACCTTTTATTTTGTGGACCTATTTGTCCATGCACCGGTATGGTCTCTTCCACTCGAAGCTCTATAGTGATGATTTTTCTTCCCAGAATTTTCATGCACAAAACGACCGCTACCAATTCTTTTCTTGGGGCTTTCTCCCCACTTAGAATTCTTGATGAGATTTTTCCTCTCTACATCCTCTTCCTCCAGTTTACATAAGTCCGATTGAGGGATTTTCGGCTTATCCTGGGGTAAGACATCTTTTTGCACTCTCTGCATAGTGGCCATTGTAAAACAGTTAAGTGAAGCTTGTCCGTAAAAAGGGGCTTCCCATTTCATTTGGTCCACTTTATCAAATTTATATTTCTTTTTATTGTCAGGCCTAATTTTGCCCCGTGGCATGTCCAGGTCCTGATCAATGTTCCCACTTGTGGGTGTTCCCTCATGTGCTATGCTACACCTTTCTACAAAATTCTCAATGTCCCACCTTGCCTTGGGCCAATAATAATTGTGAGCCACCTTTTGGATGATGGTACCTATTTTCTCATGGTCCCCATCTGGTTTCACATGTAGGCTCCTTATTAATTCTGCCCTATATCTTTTAGGAAGTACCAGCTGTCCCTGACCTTTGGATCTAGCTCCAGTCTTCCTATACATCAACTTGTTTTTCATGTAAAAATCTCCCTTGCCTGGAGTTGTATGACAAGTTGACAATTTCCTAAAACAAGGCTTGAGGGTCTGATCCCCAGCCTGTGCCTTCCTCATCTCTTCTGGAGTGGTATCTAACAGAATATCCTCCTCCTTTCTTGAGGTCGACCTGACCTGAAGGGTGGCCATAACTATAGGGTTCCTTCTGCAACGGTCAGTGTCATGATTGTTCATCTTACAATTTTTACACCATCTCTTTCCTTGGTTGTAAGATTTTCTTTCATCATATTTCCTTTCTTCGAATTGTGGGGTTTTATTTTTATTGTCATACCGTGGCCTATCAAATTGGTGCTTACCTTTGTTTTGATCTCTAGGATCAAATTTATTAAAGTTCTGTGGTGCCCTAAAATTTTCTACCTGTTTCTTTTTATTACCTGATACCTCTGCCTGAGCTGCTTGATACCTTTCTGCAACATTTAGCAACTCACCCAGCCTCTCTGCACCTTGTTCCATCAGAAACTTTCTCAGGTCTGGAGCCATGGACTCTCTTAGTTGTTCGATAAGGACCATTTCCTTAAGATCTTGGGTTTTCCCCAGAGAAGTCCATTTCTCCAAGTATGTCTCTAACCGTGCAGAGAACTGGTGATAGGTTTCACCTGACAGTAGTTTAGCATTCCTAAATTTTTTCCTATAAAATTCTGCGTTCTTTTCGTATCTTAACAAAAGAGCCTGCTTTAGCATGTCATAATTTTCTTGATCACTTCTGTTCATTTTGGCAAAAACTTCATAAGCTGCCCCACGAAGCCCTTGAGATAACTTTAAGCTCCACCTTTCTCTCTCTAACCCATACGTGGTAGCTAATAGTTCATATCTATTTAGATAGCTCTCAATATCATCGTCTTTCTCAACAAAATGATCTAAATGAAAATTCATAGCTGAGGTTGAGGCTCCCTGGCTAGCAGTGGCATCAGAGGCAAAGGGACTGGCACCATTTTCAGGAGCATGGCCCTGAAACTCAAACTCCCTTAGTCGTAACTCATGTTCCTTTTGTAATCTCTTATCCTCTCTTTCTGCTTCCCTTTCTGCAGCTAATCTTCTTTCCTCGGCTTCCCTTTCTGCAGCCAATCTTTTTTCCTCTCTTTCTGCCTCCAATTTCTTAGCCTCAGCCTCAATCTGCAACCTCTTAATTTCTTTTTCAGCCTCTAACCTTCTTTCAGCCTCAAATCTTCTTTCCTCACGTTCAATATATTTGTCACATTCAGCAGTGACATAAGCAATCATAATTTGCCCGTCCATTCCTAACTCTTTCGCAGTCTGCACAGCAGCAGATCGAAATTTGGCCAGGTCCGCCATTTTCTACCAGGTAAATGTCTAAAATATTTAACTAAACAATTTTGTCTATGACTAATTAACTCAGGACAACACAGGCACTGAGAGCTCAACCTTATTTATTTTCACCCAAGGATACCTTTTAAATTGTATTATTCCCTGAAGTGAATTACCCCCAATATTTATAGTATGGAAAGATTCAAAATCCCGGACCAGCCCCCAGTATATGTGGTAAAATGGGATGTTATAATATTTATAGGGGACTTAGTGTACTGACTGAGATCAGCTGTGAAGGTATCTGTATCTAATAAGTGTAGTGTATTACAGATGACCTTACTTGCTACCACATATTTATACCTCAGTCAGAATTATTCTGGAATATTGTGATGATTACGTTGAATGTCTAGGGTTTTGTAAATGATGAAGTGTAAGTCACAACAATAACAGACAGATAAACAATTTAATTTATTCCACCACACTTGACAACATTGTGACACTCACATACATATAACACTCTATGAGACTATCTTAAATAAGTCACTGGTAAATTTTCAAATATATATGTATTAAGTACTTTCACTAATAGAGATCCTGATTCAATTACACAGTGAACCAGGAATCATGATAAAATGTAATCACAATTTATATGTACATAATTTATAAATATGAATCTTGTAGTGACATATTTTATTAGTATTATACTATGTGTGTCTGTTGTGTAGTGGTACTATGAGGTAATACTGGTTTTGTATTTCACGATATGTGGTTATTTGTCATCATGACTTCAAGTGTTTGTTTCTGTTGGAACTAGTATTGGAGATGTTCTCAGTTCCTGGCATTAAAACAATTAATTTCCCCTCTTAATGTTATACAATGTCAGTTTAAGATGGGGTTACATAATGTTGAGCTCCGCTGGCCACATAGGCTTATCTTTCGTGATGGCGGCAGGAAAAGACTCCTCTGCTCGATTGCTCCCCTGTGTTCTGGAGACACCTCACTGTTTGCTATATGGACCAAGGAGTATGCTGTCCGCCTCTGGATTCAGCAAAGCTCTGACCAGGTGCTGCTCAATAACTTTAGGACCACAGTCCCTGAAACAAGAAGGTTGTACCTCCTACTTCAGAACTAATTTATACTCTATCTCTACATTGAGCACAATACATAACAAACACTGAGTTCAGAGCGGTAGGCCAACTGCTATCTTCATCTGAAATAATTTACACCAGTATTCTCCTCCCTAATGGTTACTACGCCTCTGCAATTTCATCTGTAAGTCCTTCTATACAATAGGATAGGTGTCAGTGTACTATTTGGTAATTCCATGTAGTTTTACTTTTCTCCGACACCTTCTGTTCAGGTTGGAGCACTATATATATATATATATATAGGCCTTGCCTCAGGTTCGCTACTGAACCACACACATATACAGACATAAATTATTAATTTACATTCAATTTTCATTAAAAAGATATCAAATATTTCAAGCTTACCACAATTCATGGAAATAATAAACAGATACGTTGACTGGTGAAGAATAATGGCACAAATTATGGCACAAATTCCGATCTGCCTCTGTCTCAGGCTTTTATTTAGAAAAATATAAGCTGATTCTCAATGCACTGTTGCTTTATAAAGTATTTTTGAAAATCTGGTGTTGAACTGACGCGTCTAAGTGACTATATTGACGGGTCTAACCAATCGTGCCATGTTTACCCAAGCGTTTGAAAAAAAGTACCCTTCCATCCGTCTCCCCTAACAACGAAAAATAGTATTTATAGTCCGACTAATCGTGTTTAGCCTTACATTTATTTCTATCCAATCAAATAGGATTTAACATGGGGACCTATTTCCCGTACAATGGTGGTTTAAAAATCTGCCACTGAGCGATTCTGATTTTGGTGTTGTCTGACAGCACCATTATTTTATTTTGGCTATAACTTGTTAATTCCTAGACTATTTGCATAACACTTAACATATTCTTTGTCAGCAAGTCCTAAGGAACCCAAATATATAAGTTTTATGGGGCTAAGTGGCGGCGTTCAAAATATGTATTTTCTTCTAGGATAGTCGTGCTGTTACCACTTCCTCACTTCCAAACTTTTAGGGTGTCTGCTGTACTGTCAGACTAATGTCAGGATTTTAAACATAAAACAGTAGAATGTCATGTTTCCCAATAAGCATTTTTCAGGTTTTTAAACATAACTCTCGTAGTTGTAGTGTTTTTTATCACTGTCCATCTGAGAAAAAAAAGTATTGTTTCTGGCCTTACGCTTGTTGGGGTGGCATTAATATCACGAGACTGTGGTAGTATTGCCTGCGTTCCTGCTTTCAGTCCTCCCTTCTCTCTCTATCCTAAGTCCATCTGTCCGTTCGTTTATGGTAACGTAGTGTAATTAATGTTAGTATTAATTTAGGTCATTACGCGGTGTGCCTATCTCAAGGTTTTTCTTAGAAATGCAGTACACGTTCTATTGTGTTGTGGAAACGCTTGTATGATGCAGTAGGCTTACTATCAACGTGAAAGCGTTACAATTTTGCAGACGGAGCATAAAAAGGGGGATCTCGAGTACCGTCATTGTGACAGCACTGTTCTTTACCATTCTTCTTTCCTTTTATTTAATTTATTTGTTAGGCTTTACATTTACCTTTTAATTTATATATGTGGATTTAGAATGTTTCACGACACCTGCTCAGCGAGATATCTCCGGGTATCAGCAGACAAAGTGTTCTTTATTTGTTCTGTTAAAACAAATTTCTCAAGACCTTCATAGGTAGAGGGGAGCTGCGAGAGCTCAAAGCACTTTGTCAAATATCCCTTTAGACGAGACGAGAACTGCTGAAAAGTTTCAGAATTCTCTTTCCGGCTGTTGCGAAACAGTTGCAAAAATTTGCGAGCGTTCATTTCAAAGCGCTCCAGTAACGCTTTCTTCAACAGATCATAGTTGTCTTGTTGGCTGCTCTCCAGTTTTGCATACACATCGTAAGCAGAACTTTTCAAAGCCTGGGAAAGCTTCATGTTCCAACGCGACCTCTCTAAACCGTACAGAGTTGCAATTTTCTCAAATTTTTCTAGCCAAGTGTCAATCTTCTCATTTGGACAAGGGAAAGATTCTAGCGGAAAAGACATAGCAGTGAGGTGAAGAGATTGACTGTTAGAAGGATCAGTTAAGGAAGAATGAGAAGACTCTCCATTGCTGGAGGTAGAGGCAGCACCACGACTTTGAAGTTCTAGAGCTTTAAGAGCCAACTCATGTTGTCTCTCCTTCTCTCTTTCCTCATGCTGCATCCTGCGAATTTCCATTTCCTCATCCATCTTCTTCTGCTGTAAAAGACGGTCTTCCGCTTCTTTCCTCTCCGCTGCTTCTTCTTTCCTCTTTAGTTCTTCTTCTTTCCTCTCCGCATCATATCTCTCAAGTTCGTCCCTGACAAAAGCTTTCGCTTCTTCTCCTTCCAGTCCCTCCTCTCTCGCTTCGTCCCTGAGGAGTTGTCTAAGCTTTGCCCTCTCGGCCATATTATGTCAGTGACTGAGACACGTGGAGATAGAAAATAGGAAAAAGAATAACCTGGTTCCTACCACTTAGGAGAAAAAAAATACCAAAAATCCGAAAGATGATATCCTTAACCCTGGGATACCTCCTCCAAAATAAAATCTAACTATCGCTGCTATTATCGGCAATAAAGCACCTAATGCAAAACACGACTACGCCAACTAAATGGTAGTTAAGATTACTTCTGAAAAATAAGTTGATACAGTGGAAAACACAATGATTACAGCAAAAATTTTGGAGAAAGAAAAAAAAATCCCCTTAATTTTTAATCCACTATCAAGTTTACCCCTGAAGACAGTTCGGGTGAGCGAGGCAATTAATCTGGACGGATAGTCCGAAACGCATTCCTTAGCTTTGCTCAAACACCTACCTGCTTCAGAACCCTTGTGAATGTTATACACTCACAAAACTTTACCAGCGTTTAGTATTACAAATCAACAATAACATATATTCCGACAAAATCCACCTGTAACTCAAATGTATATTATTCAAAATGCTGTGGAAAAAAAAACTTATCAGTTTGTGTGGTCAGCACGCCCGTAAACAGATCGTTAGTCTAGGGGATAAATTATTTAAAATAAAACTCACAAGACAATCACACTCTTACTCTATTACAGAATAAAGAATCTTAAATACAAAATCCAGATAGACGAGTCCACATTTGTCGTACTCGTCTTCCTATTCTAAGTTCAAAAATCCGTCGGACGAGAACCCATTTGTCGTATCGCCTTAGGATTTTGGGTTCAATTCCCGGTAACGAGCGACCATTTGTCGTAGATTTTTCGATAGGAGTATTAAATCTTAGGTTTGTCCCTTCTGAATAGGTTGGAATGAGTGTTAGTCACAGTGAGAGATGGAAATAAAAAAAAATAGACTTCCACGAGTGAGGTGGTAGAATAGTGATAGATGCTGTCTCTGAGAGCAGAAAATCTTCTCTCTCTCTCTCACCTATCTTCTACGACAGATCTAAAGTAGTCAGACAGTCTAAACACAGATATATATATATATATATATATATATATATATATATATATATATATATATATATATATATATATATATATATATATATATATTACATATATTTCTATCTAATCACGGGCACGCACATACACGTGACGACAGTTAAACACACATACGTGGGAACTCTATAACAATGATTATACAGAATAATTGGGATCGAGCTGACCAACGCACTGATGTTTTTGTTCCAGAGAAATTTTTAATTATCATATCAAAATTTCTCACAACACCAAAAATACATAAAGGAAGCATACAAATAGACATAAAAGAATCAATGACTTTCTACCAGGATGATAGCCCCGTGATGATATTAACTCTAGGTTTAGCCCACAGCCCCGTTATGAGACAGATGATGGCCCAAAGAGTCACAAATACATATGATTAGGGTCTAATATTGTCCTTCAAAAAGGAACAATTTACTCAAGCAGCCACTCTTCCGTAAGGAGATTGTGACGTGGGGGTGAATCAATAGTCATAAAAAAAAACTCACTCAGTCCACTTTCACTCGGTTCTTTCATCAGGGATCCCTGGCACACGTTCTTACCTAAAACTTGATGTAGTTCACAGTCTGGCGCAACCTTAGGACACTTCTTTACAGTGAATCTGTATTCTTTGGATAAAGCGAATCCCAGCTCTACAATTACAGGTTTAGTCCACTGTTTTCGGGGAGCATTCACTTCACCAGTTAAATTTTGATTACTGTTAATGTCACTTGAATCAGGTTGGATAAGCAAGTTTAAACGGGCACACAGAGTCATAAAAAAACACGAGGATTTCCTTAATTTGGAAAGATGACCAGTGGACAACTTCTTTCACCAGATAGCCTTGTTTCACTATTCACTCTTTCGCCAAAAAATATGTCGGGAAAATGTTAATGTTTGTGACTGAAATTATTCTCGCCGCCAGTCAGCAATTTTACATTTAGAGTTTATGGAAGAAATTAAGATCTGGTTCACAGGCCCAGTATTGATCATTACAGTCTTTGAAAACCCGTTATTGGGATATAGTATTTCTGTCTAACTCTGTTTGCATATGCACTGTCAGATCAGTGTTACTTGAGAAACCCACGTGGTTCAAAATAAGGACTGTCTATTTCTTCACAAGTATGAACTCTTATTAAAGGCTGGTAAAGTTCGGGTCACCCCAGTATTTCACTGTATAAAAGGAAAAGCACATATAAATCATTTACCCATTATGTACTCAATATAACTTACATTTGAAATAGCAAGCCTACAGCTTGACTTATTATTTAAACTTCCGGTGAAATAAGTTATATAAAATCGATCATCAGGAATTAGAAATATGGTGCGTATTCCGTCACTACTCACTGATGTCGCGTCTAGCATTTATAAGTTTGTTATTAAAACAGTTTCGACTGAGTATTAGCCGTTAAATTAAATTCCTTATAGCTAATAGTTTAGTAAGCTAAAGATATAATTTATTATGTATTTCCACTGTAACTCGTCGACTTAGAGAATATATCAAACTATAAATTAAGCACTCTGTTCAAAAGAAACTAGTTAAAATGAAATGAGCGATTTAACGCTTTAACCACTTTCCAAAATACTAGATATCTATTTTATTAATCTCACCACAGCACTACGGTAACACCACGACTAGGATAATTCACTAGATAGGTATTTAGAAGCTCGTCACAAATCTGACGAGAACTATGAAATTCGCTATACAAGCTTCATTCGCTAGCACGCGTGTTTCCGTCTACTGAAGATGTTGAAGACTGAAATGAAATCAGATTTCAGCTCCTGGGTGGATATTTGAAAACAGGGGCAAACAATCCTACATTTTCTCAAACTCCGAAATCATCTCCCCTTTCCCGTGTAAAACACCTTACGTTTCACATTACCATTACTAGACGACTTACATAACTGACACTTCTGCATTTCCGCACCTCGCGCTGACCCGGCCAACAGTGGGTGTCTTTTCAGGTGGAATTCCCAGACACATGTCTGAACTGCGCCGTGGAGCATGGGTGTCAGATGCGGGAACCCCGACACTCCGTCTGCTCTAGCGAGCAATGTCTGCCTCGATTCACGTCTCTGGCGGGATTGAGAGCGATTCTCACACTGCCCAGCAACTCAGCCTGGGAAAACCGCGGTGACAGGTGAAAATGCTATAACGATAAGTCGGCCCTATGTCTGAGATGGACTACAACTTAATCGCACTTCTCGTCTGACTGACATCTAAGTAATAGAATTACGTATCCCAGTATGAGAAAAACACAAGGTAAAGTTTGAGAATACTGAAGAAAATATTTTTCGCAACCGAGTGATGCGAAAAATACAGGAAAAACAAGTACGGAAAGATAATAAAATAAAAGGATTCGGGTGAGAGAATAGGAAGAAGATGTAGGCAATTTAATGATATAAAAACCTACGTGACACGCAAAAACAACAACAACAAAAAAAAAACATGCAGAAGAGAACTGGGAACAGAAAAATAAAATCTTGAACGCAACGAGCAGGAGAGGAGCACGCGGAAGGGTCAGAGTTCGACGGGAAGAGAAAGGTAATGAATAAAATGAAGGAACGAAACAAAGCGTTGTTGTGATCAACGATTCGTTGTTTTGACAAAAACTGCCTCTCTTTCCCTGAGGATTCAAGAACAAGGCCTGACTTGTAATGCTATCAACAGGTTTCCTCAGTGCGTGTCTTATCTATCGTCGGCCTCCGCTTCTCATCTCTTATCCCACCTAGCACTTGTCTGGTTCTTGTCATCAGTTCCACACTGGTGACCTTGTCACCCTATTTCAATTGTTTTAGTCTAAATAAAAAAGAGGGGGGGGGGGGGGGGGGGTTGAATTACTAAACATAATGTCCAGTTCAAAGTTCAGATTTAAGAAATGAATTTATTTGGTTTTAAGTCACAGCACTTAACTCGCATAGAAAAGAAGGACTGAGGCAACTCAGAGAAAACCAGAAGAAGTCTCCTTTGCTAACTCGACTTTTTTCTTCAACGAACATCTCCAGATCTGAGAACTGGAGGAAGAAATGAAAGGGAGATGAGAGAGACCTGGAATTAATGACACGGGACAGAAGGACCTGGCATGAGTTAGTTGAAGGCCTATGCTCCTTAGGGACCTAAAATTTCATTATAGAGAAAAACACAATGAAGAGGGAATTTAGATATCAACATGAAGAGAATAAGGAAGACAGAGAAACACCGAAAACGGATACCACAAGATAAAAAGGCAGGGCGTGTTGTTGTTGACAGCGTGTGTTACAAGGGCTCTGAAAGGTCATGGCTGAATAAACTCGAGAAAGTTTGAATTAGAAACAGTTTTAAAAGAGATAGAGTTAGAACCAGTCAATGACTGGGAAACCTAGAGAACATTGGCAATCAGTGCAGTGGGTCAGAACGTTAAAAGACAAACTGAGGTCACGTGTGGTCGTCATGCTTAAACAATAGTATATAGAGCATCGAGGAAGCATTGGGAGGAAACTCGATCGATACAAGGTCTGAATATATAGAAGAAGCAGTTCGAAAAGCATCAGTGATTCTTCGACGATGCTCCACTCCACCGTGGAAAGGAAACTAGATGAATGTAGAAGGTCATAATGAGTGAATCTAAAAATCTCGACGGACGTAGCGAGGTTAAGAAATGATCATATGCATATAGTGCGCTAGATGACATTCTTATTTTGCTTACCACTTCCTTTCCAGAAATTGAATTCCTCTATCAGTTATTTTCTACCTATTTGATTAAGTAAACAAAACAACAAAACAACCCGAAGAGACTGCATTAGCTCGCGTGATCCTTCCATAAAATAAGATAAGATTAACTATCATCTTGGGAGCCGCGATAGCACAGTGGTTAGTGTACTGGCATCCTAGCTCGGTGGTCCATGGTTCGAGCTCCAGTTGGGGCGGGATTTTATAAGACCGCAAACGGCTCCAGGGTCGACCCAACCTCATGAATTGGGTACCAGAGCAACTCTGGGAAGGTTAAGGCGGCAGGCGTGATGCTGACAACATCACCCCTAGTGATGGTCAAGAAAATATGGGCCTAACACCATATTCCGAATATGCCTCAATGGGCGTGTAACGAGATCCTTTACCTTTAACTACCTGTGATGTATAATGGAAAAAGAGCCTACAGTAATCTGACAGTCTTTGTAATCTCGTAGCGTTCTATGATTTGCTAGCAAAACCATGCATTTTCTACGCTATGTTTACTTACACAAGCGTATTTTTTCGTCACGCCTCTTTTCTTTGAACATAAGCAAACGAAGTGTTTACAAACTTTCGTGACCTGCCCGTCATAACGGGTAGCGAATCAGGTTTGTTTACCTCGTCTTCTCACGCGAGCCTATCTGTCAAGCATACGATTCCTGACAGACCGCACGTGAAAAAAACACAGACCCTTTGAAGTTCGTACTCAGGGGAAGTCAGAAACCCCTGGGCTCTTTGATCTTCAGAAGCGGGCATTCGTACAGAGAAAACCCGTTACACGTAATAAGTCTTTTGATGCCGGTCTAAAGCGCTCGACGGAAGATCGGCCGTAAGCCTTTATCTTGTATCTCTGTTTCTGATTCCTCGTTACTGTGGTAAAGTGGATACATATAACACTCTATAAGGCTATCTTAATAAGTCAAGGGTAACTTTTAAAAATATGTATTAATTCCTGTCAATAATAGATATCCTGATTCAACTACAAAGTGAACCAGGAATCACAATCAAATATAATCACAAGTTGTATGTACACAATTTATAGATAGGATCTTTGTATTGACATATATTATTATTGCAATAGGTGTGTAAGCTGTGAAGTAGGACTATGAGGTAATACTGACTTTTCAAGCTAAGTTGTTGTTTGTCATCATGACTTCAAGTGTTTGTTTCTGGTGGAAATAATATTGGTAAGGTTCACAGTTTCTTTTGATTTGAAACAAATAAATGTCCCTCTTGAATTAAGGTAAAGTCACTTTTAGAGGGGGATATACACAAGATTGAGCTGCTCTGGCCACGAACTCTTAACTTCTGTGTGGGCGGCAGGAAACAGTCTCCACTGCTCGCTTGCTTCACCGTTTCCTTGAGAAACAATACTGGTCGCTATCTTGACCAAGGAGTATGCTACCAGCCTATGGATTCAGCAAAACTCAGACCAGGTGCTGCCTCAATACGTTAGGACCACGGTCCCTGAAACAAGAAGGTTGTACCTCCTACTTCAGAACTAATTTATAATCTATTTCCACACTGAAGCACAATACATAACAAACACTGAGTTCAGCGCTGTAGGCCAACTGTTAGCTTCTCATGTAACAACATTCACCAGTATTCCTCTCCCTAATGGTTACAACGCCTCTGCAATTCCAGCATTATTTCCTTCTATTCAATAAGATAGGTGTCATAGTACTATTTGGAAGTCCCATGCAGTTATACTCCTCTCCGACAAGTTTTGTTCAGGTTGGAGCAATATCTAGACTTTGCCTCATGGTTGTTAATGAACCACACACATACAGACATAAATTATCAATTCACATTCAATTTTCATCAAAAAGATATCAAATATGTCTAGCTTACCACAATTTTAAGGAAATACTAAACAAATACGTTGACTGGCGATGAGTTATGGCACAATTCCGATCTGCCTCTGTCCCAGGCTTTCATTAGAAAAATATGAACTGGATCTCAACGCACTTGCTTCTACACAGTTTTATTTCAAAAAGTGGCACTGAACAGACGCTCCTAATTGACTATATCAACTGGTCTAGCCAATAAGACCATGTTTACAAAAGCATTTGAAAAAATTTACCCTTCCTACGTTTCCCTTAACAACCAAAATAGTATTTGCAGTCGACTAATCATGTTTCGCCTTACATATAATTCTAACCAATCAAATCGGATTTAACGTAGTGGCCTCATTCCCCTAAAGCAGTATCCAAACATGAGCAAATATGATCTGGTGCTGTCAGACAACACCCCTATAATATTTTGGATATAATTTGTTAATTACTAGACTATGTGCATAACACTTAACATATTCTTTGTCAGCAAGTCCTAAGGCACCCAAATATATAAATTTAATGGGGCTAAGTGGTTCCGTTCAAAATATGTATTCTAGGATAGTCGTGTATTGGTTTTTTTTATTTTTTATTGTTTTAGAACCGCCACCTGTCCTGCCTTGTCGACTGTTCTGTCAGTATAAAGTCAGGATTTCAGACGTAAAACAGTATTGTGTCATGTTTCGTAATAAGCATTAAACATGTTTTCAAAACCTAACCGTGTATTGGTAGTGTTTTTTGTCACTGTTTATTTGAAAAAAAAGTTAGTGCTTCATGCCTTACGCGTGGGATTGGCGTTACTATTAATCGCGAGACTGTGGTAGTATTGCCTGTGTTCCTCCGTGCATCTCTTTATCTCTCTCTTCTAAGTCCGTCTGTCTTTTCATTACGCAGTGTATATAATGACATTAATGCTAGTATTTTATCTAGGTCATTAAGCAGTGTGCGTATCTCAAGGTTTTCTAAGAAACACAGTACCAGTTTTATTATTTTTTTGAAACGCGTGTAGTTGATGCAGTAGGCTTTGCCAGTAAACGTGAAAGCGTTACAATTATGCAGACGGAGCATAAAAAAGGGTTTTTCTTGTTCAGCCATTACGGCGGGATATACGCTGGCGTATGCCATTGCAAAAGCACTGGTCTTTCACCATTCTTGTTTCCTTTTATTGAATTAATTCGTTAGGTTTTACGTTTACTTTTTAATTTAGATATGTGGATTTAGAATGTTTCACGACAGTTACACATAGTAACGTGAAAAGTAACATCATCGATAGATCAGAGAAATATAATGAAATATAAACTGTGTTTTCTTAAACCTGCTATCAGTTATCATTAATATTTTTTGGATAGTCTAAGCACGCAGATCTAGAATCATTTTGTTAAATGTGTTATTAGCAATTCGTTGGGCTTTTTTCATTCTGATTTCTGGTAATAGAAATTAGTGCTTACGTGTTTAAAAGTCTTAGCTTTTACCAATTAAAAGTGTTAGCTTTTACCATTATAATTCACTTAGATTTTCTAGCTGTTAAACTAGTGAAATAAAATAACGCGTAGCTATTTCATATCAGATGTTCAGTTATAATGTTAATTTTCACTACACGCTTTCTCACACAAGAAGAGACGGTTTTAGCAGACTGGTTTATATGCTAGACGCGACTGATAGTGACAGAAAATAATTCACGTTTTATTTCATTGTGCGTATTTATTATAAGTGCCTATTATTTAATATCATACGACTAAACTATCAGACGTCGACCAAATTAATAGCTACTTAACGACCGGCGATAGTTTGTGATAACTGACATTGTACGCTGATTGTTAACCGCGAGCGGGGGTGTGAAGAGGGAGAGTCGCATAACTCAATCCAACCTACACTCGCTAAGCGACGCGCGATAGGGTAGGCTAAAGACACCTGTGCCGTTTAACTTTAATCAGGACTGATGGAGTGGATAAGAGATCGTCTTGTCCCTGTCTGTGTGCAAATATATATAGCTATATAGAATAGTAGCATTTTTCCATAAATGTTTTTCTTATATTCCTAGCAAACCTGATCAAGAGCGTCCAACGGTCTTTCTTTTTTACTGATTGGTTAATGTTGTCTTTTTCTTGGCTTGTGCGTCACCAATTTCATTTGTGAGCTAGTATTTGCCAACGATACATGAGAAACATTTTAACTTATAAGTTTAACTGGACTTACCAAACCCAGATATCTTTTCCAATTTTACCAGCCCACTGGGGTGTACAAAATAACATTAATGTTCCCGACTTCTGGCAGTCGTATTCAAGCGGATTTATCCAGATTTTACGCTGCGCAAGAATCGGAGCTCTAACATAGAGTTGTCCGATAGGATTATCATCATCATCATTGGTAACATTTTTTTGCAACCAGATGTTTCCCAATACTAGAAGTATTTTTCTCTTTTAACTGTGAAACCCAACAGCACGGTCCTATATCAACTATTGGCGGTGACATTTTGTTCATCCAGGAAAAACCCACACCAGATTCGTCGTTCACCTCAATAGTCTTTGTTTGTTAGAGGATGGACTGGGGCCAATTTGGGAAGTGAACCTGTCATTCTATATATTCATGAATAATTGTATTTCCAAGGGATATCACCAAGAGTAGGTAAGAGTGATTGAGTAACCACTGTATGAAAGAGAGAGTGAATATTTTTTCTTTGTTACAGGGAATTTACCAACATTGGATTTGCTTAAACTTGTTTACTTTACTAGGTAGAACATAGTAGGAACTTGCTTACTTTACTGTCTACTCTGTAACATATTGCAAAACTTCGATCTTTGGGTTATTAACTTTTTAGGTTCTTTTCTCCATAAGGGGAGGGCGTATTTATTCTGCTATTTCATATGTATGTAAATCTGATTATATTTGATCTTTCTTTAGATATTGGTGTTGTCAAGTTTAATGATAATAACAAGAAACTTAACTTTGTGTGGTGGTCAGACCCACACCCAATTAACCGTAGTTTTTTCACGTGTGTGTGTCTTGTTGTCACGTAGCTGTGTGTGTATGTAGTTAAACTTATATTTATATGTATGAGGAGGGCAAGGTTGTCCTGCACTAAATTATAGTCGTATAGATAGGCTGGAATAGAGAAACTTACTCATTCCAGAGACATATTTTCCCCTTAAGCTGCCACCCGTGAAATCTATTTCTCACACCTTTCTCACGTACCATCCACTCTACTCAGACGGGCCAAAAATAACTCACAACCTATCTGTACGACACTACCATCTTCGCATCGAAGGTCGACTGTAGTGAATCTAAAGCGTCTGTCGTACGGAAGGTTAATTGTTTTATTTGGCCCGCCTGAGTATATAGAGTGGATGTCGACAGATACGCAAGAAGGCATAGAAATAGATTTTTCACAGGTGGTAGAATTGAGGAAAATAAGATCTGTCTCTGGAGTGATTAGGTAATCTCTTCCAGCCAATGAGGTACGACTGTACTTTATTGCAAGACAGCTTTTATCTCCCTATGAAGAATAGATAAGTTTCTCTACACACACGCACAGCTATGTGACAACAAGACACAACAAACGTGAAAAAACTACGGATAAATGGGTATTGGTCTGACCAACACACAAAGGTAAGTTTCTTTGTAGTTTATTATCATTAAAACTCGACAACATCAAAATATCTAAAGGAAAAGATCAAAGAGTCATTTAAAAGCATGTGAAATAAATTAGAAAAAAAAACGTGCACCCTCCCCAAATGGAGAAAAGAACCCTAAAACTATTAACCCAAAGGTTGAAGGTGAGCACTCTGTTACAGAATGAACAGTATTGGTATTCTATCAGACCCAGTAAAATAAACAAACTTTTAGTCAAATCAGATATATGGATAGTTTTCACTCAAACAAGAATTATTCGCACACTCTTGCAAACAGTGGCCACTCTCACACTCTTACCTAATTGCCTGGTATGGTAGGTCTGTAATATCCCTTGGTAGTAGAATTACTCCATGAAGATATTATGTATTTTCATTTAATATTCTGTCACTCCAGTTTTCGCAGATCCAAATTGGCCCCAGTCCATCCCCATAAATTAGTTAATGAGGTGAACGCCTAATATGGTACTTCTCCTAGAAGTGGTATTACCAACAGTTAAAACTGTGAAAGTTCTTGAGGTTCACCCTTTAACGGAAAAAATACTTCCAGTATTGGGAAACATCTGGTTGCTAAAAATTAATGTTCATATGATGATAATGGTTCTTCTATCGGCCAACTTGTGGCTGTTAACATATATATATATATATATATATATATATATATATATATATATATATATATATATATATATATATATATATATATATATATATATATATATATATATATATATATATATATATATATATATATATATATATATATATATATATATATATATATATATGTATATATATATATGTATATATATATATATATATATATATATATATATATATACATATATATATACATATATCTATATATATATATATATATATATATATATATATATATATATATATATATATATATCTATATATCTATATATATATATATATATATATATATATATATATATATATATATATATATATATATATATATATATATATATATATATATATATATAAAAGTTAGTTGCTTATCCTTTACAGGACGTGGCAATCAACCCCAGCTTTTATTGGCTGTTTTGTGATTTTTCTAGGCAATTTTTTTCATTCAGTAGTTTGCCATTGCTTTCTGAACGGTACGGCGCTTATACCATTGTTAAAAATCCACACAAAGCGATCTGCTACCAAACCGCCTGCAGCAGGTTTCCTAACCTGGTATATCTGGATTATGAAACATATATATATATATACATATATATATATATATACATATATCTATATCCATATATATCCATATACATACATCTATATACATATATATACATATATATACATATACATATATATATATATATATATATATATATATATATATATATATATATATATATATATATATATATATATATATATATATATATATATATATATATATATATATATATATATATATATATGGGTTTCGTAAGAACATTTATTAAAAAAACCAAATTTATTGCCCTCCAATACTCTCTAGCGTATGCCCGTTCCCAAATGAAATTGGTGACGCACAGCCAAGAAAAGGAGAAAATAACAAATCCAAAAAAGGAACCACATACAAAAGAAAAAAAGACTGCTGGCCGCTCTTGTGACCAGGTCTGCAAAGAATACAAGAAACATTTATATTTAAAAAATGCTAATCTTATATCTACACACAGACGGGGACAAGATGATCTCTTCTCCACTCCGTCAGTCCTGATTAAATTTAAAAGGCACACGGTGTTTCCTTACTCCTATCAGTTAACGAATTCCGCTGGCGGCTGAGTTCAGACGGGTCGGAGTTATATTAGCTCGCCCGCCCCTGCTCGCCGGCGTCAGCGTACAAGGAAAATTATTATTTAATCTCTCCATACGCGCTACCTAAACAATGATCGCCTGTCATTAAACAGTTATTAATTGTCGGCATCTGTTGGCTTCGCCGTATATGATTAAAATAATAGACACTATAACAAATATGCACAAATGAAATATAACGTTGTATTCTATCCTACACTATCAGTTTGCTGTCTACACGGGTGGCGTGATTTAACATTTTAATAGAATATCTGGTAGGAAATCGCTACGCGTTACTTTATTTCACTCGTTTTACTAGCGAGAAAATCTAAGTGAAGACTAAAAGTTAAAAGCTATCACTTCTTAAAAATATTAGCACTATTATCCTTTACCAGAAAATTCAGAAATGAAATCTCCACGAGAACAAGTAACAAATCCACACAAGGAAATAGTTTAAGGCCACGTACTAGATACTTCCGAATTCTGACTGTCACTGACAATGGGGTTAAGAAAACAACAGTATTGTTACGTGTCTTTTTATGTTATGTATAATTATATTTGGAGTAACGCCTTGTTGCTCTGGCCAAGATAACATTAGGGTAGAATTGCTTGACAACGCAAACAGCCAATATCACACTGAAGTATGAATGTCATAAAAGGCGCAGTGGAACGAATACATATATCTTTATTATAACTTGAACGCTGCTCCAAATGCATAGTAATAACGGCCAATATATATTCAATGGCAGGACATATTCAGTCGTCGAAATACTCTGTACCGTCTGTGGCTAGAACACTGTCCTTGACAGTTTTCAATATCTTTATTAAATCAGTTCATACAACAATTCGAATCCATACTCCCTTTAGAATAAAGCTAGTGACATCTCACATAAGATCTTGATGTACTAGTGATAGTACAACATAGGGATGTAGAACATATAACATAATTTCAGCAGCTCAGACACATGCGTCCATTCGCCACGCCACACACACATCGAAGTCCTTCTAGACAATCTCTGACTTTTGCTCATCTAAACCTTCACGTCTGCCAAACTCCACCTCGAGGCAATGGCGTCACTTCCTGTGTTACCAAGGACTACGTATAATAAACAAACGAGAAGCCTTGTCGAACCATCTAGTGATATCGACACAAATGTTCTGAATATTACTCATAAAATATATATATATATATCATTAGGATTCTCTTATCTCTGAATGCGTTAATTTCGCGTTCCGGTGTTACCCAGAATTCAGAAGCTAAGCGTATCAAGATAAAAGGCTTTACGGTTGGTCTTCGTCGAGGTTTTCGACCGTCATCAAAAGACTTACTGTTCCCTAACGGGTTTCTCCGTAAGAATGCCCGCTTCTGAAGATCAAAGAGCCCAGGAATTCTAACTTCCCCTGAGTACGAAACTTTACAGGGTCTGTGTTTTTGTCTCTCTCAAGCTGCTTGCCTGTCTGAGAAGTATTGTGATTGACAGATAAGCTTCGCGTGAGTGAACGAGGTAAACACAGCCTGATTTGCTTCCCTGTTATGACTGACAGGTCACGCAGTTTGTAAACATTGCGTCAGCTCGTGTTAAACCAAAGAGGCGGGACAAGAGAGTAAGCTGCAGAAATAGACAGTGGTTATTGATACATGGTTTAGCTAGCAAATCAGAGGGCAGCTATAAGGTTGCAATAGGCTGTCGGATTACTGTAGACTCTTTTTCCATTACACGTCACAGCGTTCTCAGTCTGATGTCTTCATGGCATACTCTGACGAACTCTTTCCAGTCCTTTACTTGATGTTATTTTCCAACTTGCAGCGCTGTTATCCTCTTGCACGTTTGCCTTTAACTTTTCTTTCCATTATGGTTTTCATCATATTCCTTTACGTTCCGCATGGTCCACCTTTGCAGCAGACTCCTTTGCAGTCAGCCTACGCCAATAAATTTATGTGATCTTGCAGCTGTGGTTTATGTAGCAAATTGCTTTACAAAGTGCGTTTGCCAGTCCCATGAATAACCTCCTATTAGTCGCTTCTTACGACGATGTCTGAATGAGCAGTCGCATTATTTGTGTTCTTCTGCCCCCCTTTGAGAACCCCCCTTTCCCCTTCCCCGGTACTACACGGGACATTCTGGTTTTCAGCAAGGTAGTCTTTTTATATGACCAAACTATTTTATCTAACTTTCCTCTCGTTCGTTGATTACCTTTTCATCGCTAGCTTTATAGTGACTTATTTGTGCGTGTATGTGTGTGTGTGGGGTTTTTTCATTCCATGAGATAATACCTCTTTCGAAAAGTCGTTGTATGACGTTTCAGTTCGAGCCCATCTGTTATATTCCAGTCCCGTCATAATCTCAGTTGAGTGCCATCAATATAGATATAAAATCCCAGCTTTTTCTGAGACTAATGCCAAGGGATGCAAATTTGGTTGAAAGTTAGACATTAATTGTATTGTTTCCCTTATTTGTACTCTCCCGAAAATAGAAACACTCGACAAGAAAAGTGCGCAAATGACGATGTGCACAAAAATATTTATAGAATGTATGATCCCGTTTACACACATTGGGATCCTCGCTGCTGCTACGTAGTTCGTGTACTGTGGTGATGCACAGTGGTATTTTTTAAATACTTTTGAATAAGTAAAATTGCCGTTAGGTATTTGTGCTTTTGAATTTAATTCCCGACTTATGACGGGCTTTTACACCAGTTTCATATATTTTTTTTCCCGGATGCCCTTGCATTGAAAGCACGCCACTGATTCTACATAAAGAATAAAAAATTTAAGAAAGTGAAAAGGACACTCTTGTAATGACATAACACATGTCAACTATTCACAAACATACAAATTCACTTTTCACTACCTGCAGCCATACCGACTTCCGCCCTTCGGACCTAATTAACTAAATCCACGAAATAGAAGCGGCAGGTTTCGTTCACTGTACAATTTATTATCAAGAGATAACTCTATCTTGCACATGATGAAAACAAAAATAACCACGGTTACGTCCCCTGAAATTTTCTGCTGTGTTAAAAAGATACGAATGTTCAACATCTTTTTTTTTAAATAGTTCTGCCTTTATTTGGCGAGGCGCGCCCCGTTCAACCTATACACAAGGTCTGTTGATTATATTAGGACGCAAGTTAAAATATAAAAAAAAACATTGTTGTTTGCTTTATGAGTATTAACGAAAGTTCGGTTGAAACAGTTTAATAAAGAGTTTATACAGCACGTGACCTAATGTTTCATAATGTAGTATACAAGGGTCAAGGTAGTCCCATTGAAGATACTGCTGTAGGGGGCGTAAAGTGTTCGAGACTTCACTATATTAAGTCCAGCTACGAGAGGTTGGGGTGACCAGTTCACTAACCGCTGCCTTTGCCTTCACTAACTCAAGAGCAGAGTCAGGTTCCCATGTACGGTTGAGTAGACCGGAGCATGACGCCACCGTGTTTTAAACCCGGCTCCTTTTTGATGGAGCGTCCGATTGGCAGAGTGGTTAGAGCACTGGTCTCTCGCGGCATAGGTACCGGGTTCGGTTCACGGTGTCGACACGCTTAAGTCTACCCAGTTTTAAATGAGTGCCTAACTTTGTTGTTAAGTTAGGGCAGGAAAAGGCAGCGAGGAAGGGAACAGGTCACCCCACCTCTCGAAGCTGGACCTAGTATAGTGAAGTCTCTAACACTTCACTCCCCTACAGCTGTATCTGCAATGTTATTACCTTTACCTTTTGATGCAAGAGGCCAGAGCTCTAACCACTCTGCCAATTGGACGCTCAATGAATATACGTATAAGGAAGTAAAAAGAAAAGGATCCCGTTACACGCCCATTGAGGCATATTGGGAATATGGTGTTAGGCCCATATTTTCTTGACCATCGGCACACTAGGGGTGATGTGGTCAGCATCACGACGGCCATCTTAACCTTCCCAGAAGTTTCTCTAGTACCCAGTTGGGGCTGGGTCGACCCAGGAGCCGTTTGCGACCTAAAAAAATCCCACCTCATCTGGGGATCGAACCATAGACCACTGAGCTAGGAAGCCAGTGCACTAACCACTATGCTACCGCGGCTCCCACGTATAAGGAACACGAATAATAATTTTAAATATTTTTCCTTGAAATTAAATTGTGCCTACAAATTTTTTTACTGAAAAAGCCAAGAACAAGAATAATTTAATCTTGCCACTTTTTCATAATCGGCTCCGGGGTCGACCCAGCCTCATGAATTGGGTACCAGAGCAACTTTGGGAAGGTTAAGGCGGCCGGCGTGATGCTGACCACATCACCCCTAGTGTGCCGATGCTCGAGAAAATATGGGCCTAACACCGTTTTCCCAATATGCCTCAATAAGCGTGTAACGGGACCCTTTACCTACTTTTTACTATTTTCATAATCCATAAAATGTTTATCAAAAATAGTTTTTAAAAGGCTTTCAGTTGCATGACTTCTTTTAAGAAACAGAATTTGTTTCCCATATCATTCTGTTGAGCAATTAAATAAATAATTAGGGGAAATCCGAGGTCTATAAACAGTAAATAAACAACACACATAAATGTTTGTTTCAGGCACTGTTAAGAAATAAACAAGTAGAAAATTAGAAAAACAGAAAAACAGCAGAAGTGATAATCTTACCGGAGACTCGAATCCAGGAACTTCAGAACGACAACATCGCCTAGCTACGGGAGCGAATCGCGACTATCCTCCCTGCCAATTAGGCACCATAAAAAGTGATACTGTGAGGTGTAGAGGTTTGGAAGAGAGAGCGGCATACTACCCTATCGGCTGTCTTCCTCCTGGCCTGGTTCCATTCTAGTCCTCGGTCCTTCAAAGATTTCTAATGTTGTCCTCCCAGCGGACTCTGGGTCGTCCTGGAGGTATGGATCCCTGGCTCTTAGTTTCCCATGCCTGTTGTGGTAGCCGATCTTCTCCCATCCATGGGCAAACCATCTTAGTTGGGACTGTTCTACTTGGGTCTGCAGGGGTTAAGTTTTTAGGCATTGGCGTATCGTCTGGTTGCGGACCATGTCTCCACCTCACATACACAATTACGTGACGAATACGCACAGACGTGAAAAACTATGGATAGTATATATGGCTAGGGGTTCGACAAACACTCTAAGTTAAGTTTTATTAAGTTTATTATCACTCAAAAGAACTTCACAACATCAAGCATATACATATCAATAAAAGCATGGTTTAAGACAAATGAAAATAACCCAATATTTCCCACCTCTCTTTGTAGAGAAAGGATCCCAACAGAAGGTAATAACCCCAAAAGGTCAAAGGTTAACAATAAGGGTATGAAATAGTCATTAAAGGAAAAGAACAAATTCCTAGATAAGATATCCCGTAAATAATCAGGTTAATGAGGAATTAATAAAAGAATTAGTATACTGATTGTAACAATAGAATATATGCTTCTCTCTTTCTGTTCACTCACTCAGTCACTCAGTGGCCACACTCATATTCGCTTACCCAATAGTTGTCGCAGGTATTCCTTGGAAAAAAAAAACCACTAACAAGTAATATGAACTACAGTGTCAATGTTGATTGCCAACTCAGGCCCCAGACTAGCCTTGGTGCTTACTGCTGATGTCAAGTATATTTGATTGATGGGGACACCGCGACTTTAAATGCTGGCTTGAGAGACCGAAATTTCTCTACTTTAAAAAGTCTTTGTTTCTCCCCACAGTCGCCTGAAGATCTACCAAATCATGGACTGGGATCTTCCGGGACTGGTTGACGACCCTTGTTTTAAAGTGTACTCATTCTAATTACAAGGCCTCGAAAAAGAATCCTGTGTTGTTATTTTCGGTCATTACCTCCCCGTGTCGGGAGCGGGTAAGTTACGCACCTGCTGCTTTACAAGTAGTTGCTGAAGGTCTTCTAGACCAGTTGTTCCCAACCTGTGGTAATCAGCGTATTAACAGGTGGTCCGCGGCTGCGTTATTGATTTGGTATTAAGTGCTTTGATTTTGCTCCGATCCTCCCTACGTTGTTAGTGCTATAAAAACAAAACACATAAACAGTTTGCAAGTAGAACCAGCTTTGAGACTGTCTTTAACTTCTATGAAGCCTAGTATTGACAATTTAGTGAGCGAAATGCAAACACGAGGCTCCCATTGAATATTTTGTAATTTTAACCATTGAATAGTATGAATGTATAGTATTTAACCAATATGTATGTAACCAATATGTATGTAACCAATATGTAAGTAACCAATAAATTGTATGCATAATATATTTTTCATTACTATTACCTTACAATTTCCTTGTCATCTGGCAAATAATTAACAACTTGCGTTATTGAAGCTTTCTTTACTGATGCACAGTCAGTAATTGCAACGTTGAAAAGCCAAAATAATACAGACCTTGATGACCTCAGAATAGTGCTCCACAAACTTAGTCAATGATTCAAAAGTGTTGTGATCCAATGGATCCCATCTCATTGTAACATCACTGGCAATGAAGAGGCTGACAGAATGGCAAAAGAAGGTTCACATCTACCTCAGCCTGATGCAAGCATAACTTTCGAGGAGGCAAAGAGTATTATCAGAATCAGATACAGAAACAAATGGAATATAGAACATCCAGGTCACACACAAAATGATGCTTACTACCAGCTCAACAGAAGAGAACAAGTGGTAATCTTCAGACTCCAGCACTGGCCACAACAGATTGAGATACCATCTATTCAACAAGCTAAAGATAGGAACTACCGATCAGTGTAACTGTGGCACTGATAAAATGACTGCTGAACATCTGCTTCAAAGTTGCCCCTTATATGCGATACAGAGAAAGCGCATATGGCCGACGCCAGCTCCTTTCGCGGAAAAGCTTTACGGGGATTCAAATAGCCTCCAACTGACTACTGCTTTCTTTGAGAACATTCAAGTGAACGTCTGAGAGTGTACGAAGAAGAAGAAGAAGAATATGGGCCAATTAATCTATTGAATAAAAACAGTAAAGTGTTTATGGCATTGCAATATTACATATAAGCTGGTGGTTCGCAACGTATATGTAGCTGGATAAGTGGTCCTTCGATGTAGAAAGGTTGGGGACCACTGTCTTAGAGTGCTGAACGGTAATGCCAGGGCAATAATAGCCATTAATTACTGATGCACAAAAATGAAGTTAGGCAACGCATCAAAAAGACAAAACTTGGTAACATGCATCACGGGGTATAAGGAAGATATGGGAAGACCTGGGTCAGAGGTCAGGAAGACTTCGTGTGAATTTTTTTACGGCCTTATGCTCCATAGAGAGCCGAAGAGTAATGATTCTGATGATGATGATGATGATGATGATGATGAGGATGATGCTGATGAGGATGATGATGAGAATGATGATGATGAGGATGATGACGATGATGAGGACGATGAAGATGATGAAGATGAAAATGATGATGATGAGGATGATGATGAGGATGATGATAGTCATGGCCTACTTTTCAATGACAGAATATGCAAGGTCATGAAGATGAATGCCAGAAATATGGAACCGTTCAAGATTAGAAAGGCTTGGTTTGGTTTTAAGGATAAATTAATATGAAACAAACATACAGGTATGTTTTCAGGCACTCGTAAGAAATAAAGAAGTAGAACACTAGACAACAGAAAAACAACAGACATGAGTGGCTTACCCAGGATTTGAACACTGGACCTTCCGTGGGACAACCCCGCCTAGCTATGCAAGCGAATCATACTATCCTCCCTGCCATCTACGCATCACCAAAAAATGATGCTTCGATGACAGGTCAATAGTGCGAACTTATTGGTTTTAAGGACTATCTTCATTGCACGCGGACAACTCCATCAGTGCTCATTTCTCCTCCCTTATATCACACAAGGAGGATCTCAGCACAGTGCACGAACTCCGTAGCACCGGCGAGAATCCCAATGTGTGGACAGGCATACCTCGCTCATACGACATGTTAGGTTCCAGGCCATTGTCGTACAGCGAAAATCGACATAAAGCGAAACATGGTCTTTTTTAACAGCTGAAGCAAATACAGTACTGGGAATGGTCGTATATATGTACATTACAAACCTCCTAACTAATCAATTTAGAATTTAAACAAACAATGTCAAACAGTATTTTATTTATCTTTTACAGCCGTAGTATTCTGGTGTTGGTAGCTGTGACTACCGAATGTTTGAAGGAAGTCAGAAGGAGAGGGCACAACTTCTAGAACGGCAGTCCATTCTTCATAGCGCTTCCTTATTGCAGATTCTGATGTACTTCTTGTAGAAGCAGGGCTTCTACAAGAAGTACAGTACAAGATGGACAGTGTAGTAGGGCTTTGGAGTGGTGTAGTTGCAACAGGACTTTCTGCTGATGTACTTGCGACAGGGCTTTGGGATGGTATACTTCCAGTAGGGCTTTTAGGGGCTGCTGATGTTTTCATGAAGTACCTCTCTACAGACGTTTGTATTGTTGCTCTTCTTTTCTTCTGTCTGTAGATTTCTGAATAACAGGCATAGGAATTTTAAATGGAAGCTCTAACCTTGCAACTTCCTTAAAAATTGGGATCTGTTCTTTCTAAAAATTACCATCCCCTTTTCAAAATGTTGGAAAGTTTTCTCAACTTCTATGCAGGCTAAGCCTTTAGGTTCAGGGGTCACATTTTCTACTGCAGAAACCTCTTCGTGTTGCCGGTGTTCTTCGAGCTCCAGAAGCTCTTCGTTGCCCAGGGGCTGAGCATGGTAATCTACAGGTTAAGCTATATCTTCTGTCTCCACTTCAAGTTCTAGCTGCCTAGGCATCTTCACAACTTTTTCAGTATTACATTAAATATTTATTTAACAACAATAAATTATAATAATAGTGAAATCACTTTGAAAACACATTTTTTATCACAAAATAGCAGAGCTAAATCACAATGAATCGCGTGAAATACGACAAAAACACACTGAATCTTACTTAGTCGTTCCCCTTCTACCGTGAGATGTAGAGGTTTGGAAGAGAGAGCGCCAGACTATCCTATCGGCTGTCTTCCTCCTGGCCTCGTTCCATTCTAGTCCTCGGTCCTTCAAAGATTATCTCATGTTGTTCTCCCAGCGGACTCTGGGTCGTCCTGGAGGTATGGATCCCTGGCTCTTTGTTTCCCATGCTCGTCGTGGTAGCCGGTCTTCTCCCATTCTGCAGACATGGTCAACCATCTTATTTGGGACTGTTTTACTTGGGTATGCAGGGGGTGGGATTTAAGGCCTTGACGTATCGTCTGGTTGCGGACCATGTCTCTTCTTGTTACTTCAACCTCCTTCCTCAGATACCTCATTTTTGAGGTTTGGATCTGGCTTTTGTGGGTTGTAGTCATTGCCCATGACTCGCATCCATTTGTCAAGACTGGGACATAGGTGGAGCGGTATTCAGCCATCTTCGTTTTCTTACCAACCTCTCTCTTGCTGAGGAATCCTCGATTTATGGCCTGAAAAAGTCTCCCAGCTGCTGCTTTTCAAGTGGCAAACTCTTCTTTGATACTTCCCTTTCCGTCTATAATAGCACCGAGGTATTTAAAGTGGTCGACCTGCTCCAGGACCTGTTCTCCCAGCTTAAACTGATGTCTTCTTTCTTCTCGTGATATCACCATGGATTTTGTTTTAGAGCTGCTTATGACCATCCCTCTCTTCTCCAGCTCTTCCTTCCTGACTTGCAGGTTGGATTGGTGATGTGCCTCTGATTTAGCAATCAGGGCAACATCATCAGCAAATGCCAACTCTGAAATACATACCTGTCTCATCTTCCAGTACCCCACTGAATACTTTCTTGTTCTTTCCTTACAGGCCTTGATAACATCGTCCATGAGGAGCATGAAAAGATAAGGTGACAGGATATCACCTTGTCTTACACCAGTGGTGGTCCTGAACTCTTCTGACTTATTGTTTGCTGTCCTCACATAATTTCTGCAAGACTTGTAGAAGCTCTGTATAGCATGAATCAGAGGTGATGGAATGTTCTTCCTTGCCAAACAGTCACAACGTTGGCTGCAGGGGACCCTGTGAAACGTCTTTTCCAGATCTATGAAACAAAGATGGATCTCACTCTTATACTCAAGGGCCTTTTCACTCAGCTGTCTGAGTGTGAAGATTAAGTCTTGAGTACTTCGGTTTGCTCGGAATCTGCCCTAGACCTCATCCAATTGTGGCTCAGCTAGGCGTCGGAGTCTCTCCCATTTCTTGTGGATATGGTGTATTAGTGTTCGTGGAGATTTTCATTCTGAATTTTCTGGTAAAAGGATAATAGTGCTAACGATTTAAAAAGTGATAGCTTTTATCATTTATTCTTCACTTAGATTTTTCTCGCTAGTAAAACGAGTGAAATAAAGGAACGCGTAGCGATTTCATACCAGATAATCAATTGAAATGTTAAATTACGCCCGTACACTAACCGGCGGCGCGAGCAGGGGCGGGCGGGTTAACATAACTGAGCCCGACCGAACTCAGCCGCCAGCGACGTCTGCTAGCGTTTAGGAGTAATGAAACACCGTGTGCCTTTTAAATCTAGTCAGGACTGACGGAGTGGAGAAGAGATTGTCTTGTCCCCGTCTGTATGTAGTAGTATTATTTTTTCCATAAATGTTTTCTTGTATTCTTCGCAGATCTGATCACAATGGCGTCCAGCGGTCTTCTTTTGTTTTGGTAATTTTCTACTTTACTTGGCTTGTGCGTTACCAGTTTCATTTATAAACGTTCACTCGCCAAATGGTATTTGAGAACAATAAAATTTAACACTGGACTTACCAAATCCAGATTTATATTTTTACCAGCCACAGTCATGTACATATAACATTATTATTGTTCCCGACTCCTGACAGTCGTAATTCCAGTGGAGTATATCCCTAGATACATACGCTGTGCAGAATCGGTGCTCTAACACAGAGTTGGCCGATAGAAGAACCATCATCATCATTGGTAAAAAAATTTTAGCAACCATATGTTTCCCAATACTGGAAGTATTTCCCCGTGAAAGGGTGAGCCTCAAGAGCTCTCACAGTTTTAACTATTTGTAGTAACACGTATATCCAGGAGAAGCACCATATTAGGCGTTCACCTCTCTAGTTAGTCTCTGGGGATGAACTGGGGCCAACTTGGATCTGCGACAACTGGGGTGACAGAATATTAAGTGAAATAGATAATATATTCATGGACTAATTCTATTACCAAAGGATATTACAGACCTACCTTACCAGGCAATTAGGTAAGAGTGTGAGAGTGGCCACTGTTTGAGAGAGTGTGTGAGTGTTTTCCTTTCTTGCTGGAAACTATCCATATATCTGATTTGTCTAAATTTTGTTTACTTTACTGGGTCTCATAGAGTACCAATACTGTTCATTCTGTAACATAGTGCTAACCTTCAACCTTTGGGTTAATAATTTAATAGGGTTTTTCTCTCCATTCGGGGAGGATGCACTTTTTCTGATTTATTTCATATGCATGTAAATGACTCTTTGATCTTTTCCTTTAGGTTTTTTGATGTTGTCCAGTTTAAATGATAATAAACTACAAAGAAACTTACCTTTGTGTGTTGGTCAGACCCATACTCATTTATCCGTAGTTTTTTCCTGTTTTGTGTGTCTTGTTGTCACATAGCTGTGTGTGTGTGAAGAGTAACTTATCTATTCTTGATAGGGAGGCCAAGGCTGTATGGTAATAAAGTACAGTCGTACGGATAGTCTGGAGGAGATAACCTAATCCCTCCAGAGACATATCTTTCCCTCAATCTACCACCTGTGAAATCTATTTTCTATACCTTTTCTCGCGTATCTGTCGACATTTACTCTACTTAGAGGGACCAAATAAAACAATTAACCTTCCGTACGACAAAGACTGACCACACATATAATACGAAATCACACCAAGAACTATGAAGACTGATCACACAAATAATACGAAATCACACCCAGAATTATGAAGACTGATCACACATATAATACGAAATCACACCAAAACTGAAAAAAATACAGAAATGGAAGTCAGATGCAATTTTACAATTGCTGGACACAAGAAGAAAGAAGGAGCACGATGTAAAGAACGAACTAACAAAATCTTTATTTCAACAAGAAAAATATGAAGGACTACATAAAAAAATGTAAACAAATGCATCAAAGTAAAAGGGGAAGTGCAGCACAGAAAGAATAAAAACTTAATGTATTAAGCAAATCCATGACTTAACAGCCAGAAAACACAAGTAGCCACTGACTGTTTGAAATCAAAATAAAGGAACAATATTAAAGAGTCAAGTTCACTTAGTATAAATTTGGACAGAGTTTAAAAAAAAAACAGATGTACGGCGATGAAAGATCAGAATTAATATTCAAGACAATGTCAGAAGTTGAGGATACTATACGCCTCAAGAAAATAGGTCAAAGTCCCATGGCCAGATAATATATAACAGTGGCGGAAATGGCAGATATGTGAGGATTTAGTGTAGACGTGATAAAAAAACTGTTGAATGATCTCTACAACAATGGTCACATACCTGATGATCGACTAAAATCCTCATTAACAGTTTTCCAAAAGAAACGGGGCACCATTGAATGCGAAACCATCGCTCATAAGTCATGAGATTACAATTTTAAACATTCATGATTTAGGGTGAGAAGTAAAATAAACCACACACTGGTGACGAACAGCGTTAATTTGTAAATATAAGGGTACAAACAACGCCATATGAGCCACTAGATTTCTTGTATATTTCCTTCTTTGCGCTGTTGTAAAGGTTCCCCATGTGTACTTTGGCTGCAGTTTCCTTTGCCTGCGTTACTATCTTGCCAAAGTATTTCCTTCTGACTCTTATGATGCCTCTTTTTACCTTTTTCTTTGCTTCTATGTACAGTTCATTGTGCTTTGGCTGTTGAACTTCTGGTTTTACGTCTGTTTAAATGTGCTTTCTTTTTTTCTTTATTTTACTGATAGTTTCTGTTCCTGATATTGAGGGTTTTCGTGCGTTGTAGTGGTATTCATTTTTCCTTAGAACTTCTCCTCGTGCGCAATTCCATTCAGTTTTTTTTTTTTTTTTTAAAATCTTACCAGTGGTCTGTTGTATTTATTTCAGCTTCATGAGGATGAACCACTTAGAACTTACTGAATTTTGTAACTGTATTTTTTTCTTTTGCTGACTGATTTTTGATTTATCAGACATTAAGTTGTTATCTGTAGGTATGTGTTGTTTGAGTTTCATCTAAGTTTCATCTTTATTTTGACTAACAGAAGATGGTGATCTGATTCCATATCTGCTTCTCTACACACTTTAACATCATTTAGTGATGATCTGAACTTCTTGTTTATATATAAATGAACAGTTGCTTGTTTGTTATCCTGTGAGGTGATGATTTTCGTGCTTTTTTATGTTGAGGATCCAAATGTGTATACAGGAATCACACATTTTATAAATATTTTTGTGGTGGGTGGGTTTCCGAATTTTAAAATTTTGCCAGAGCAGCGGCTGAATGGCCTACTCTTTACGAATTCCAACTGCCGATGGATTTTTAACGTGCGTAAATTGCACACGGGGTCTCCTGTACTTCGCCCTTATCCGAGAAGGCTAGACATCCGATTTCACTACCCAGGAGATCACCTTGGTATGATATCATTAGAAACTACTGGTTCTGAAGTGTTTCTGAAAAAATGTTTTATCAATTATATTCCCTGTATTGGGGGCGAACCCGGTATCTTTAGAATTAGAGGCGGACGCCACACTTCTCAGCCACTCCGACCCCTTTTCTTATCTTTGTATTTAGATGACTCATCAAAACTGTGATTTCATATCTTCTATACCATCATATTAGATGGACACATTGTGATTAGGGAAAAGCTAAAATGTATAACAACAGGAAAACGTGATAGAAAAAAAAAGAGATACAGAAAGACAAAAAGAGAAGAAACCAGATTAACATCGTGGCATAAGAAAAAGTATACAGCAGAAATTATGCAACAGTACTTGGAGCAGGAGGTTGGGGAGGGGCATGATCACCTTAACCAGGTGGCAAGGTACATGAAGAAGAAAACAGCTATATGGATGAAGTGCACGGCATACCTTTTTGTGTGGGTATATTTAATTGGTCCCGAAAGTATATAGTTGTTCGATTACATATCAGACATAATAATAGTTCATTTATCCACAAGCTAAACCCGATTTGCAAATTACATCTTTCGCGATTACTCATTATGACAACCGAATCTGGTCTGTATTTCTACATGGATCCAAAAAGAATCGATCAATCCCCAAGATTATAAAGCAACAGTAAATTCATGTAACATCTGGTTACTCTGAAGTTATAAATTGCACCCGCAGATTACAAGGGTCCAGAAATGGGCAGGGATTGCGCTTCTGAATTCAGCAAATGAATAGAGAATTTTGTCTTCTTATTAATTTTATTTATAACGTTGTAACGATAACTATTACTTTTCTTACACATAAATTGATTCATATTGGCTCTTCCCTTTTGATTCTATGATGGTATTGCCTTTTTAAATTGTTTTTTTTTAAATTAGAGACCTCCAAGTGTAGTTTTGATAATCGTTTTAACCAGGTCACATTCTGAGCTTGGCGTATGATCTGTTCCGCGTAACTGCATATATATCATTAACAAGTAATATATAAAAAAAAGTTCAATAATTTTATCTGTTTAGCGAATAAGTCAAGGCGCAAAAAACTCGCTTTGAATCGAATAATACTTGAACATTTTCCTGGATAAAGTATTACTAGTTAGACCAAGAGATGTGAGATAATATTTCAGAAGTAGTAATAATTTCAAAGCTAAAACAAACTATTTGTATATTTTTAAAAATCACTATTTCCCTCTGAACTGTATTTACTAGAGGTCTCAAATTTCTTGTAATAGTGTTACTCATTTCATCTTTGTTCGTTCCCGCGTAACGAGATATATTTCTCTCATAGTCGACAGCGTGTGTGATGCAGCTTCTCTCTCATAGGGGTTGGTGAAAGCTGTGCTGTCAGTGCGCTTTTCTCGTGTAGTTGATATTTTTAGAGAACATATTCCACAGTTTGTTTGTTTTCCGTCTGCCCAATTTTTAATTTCGTGAACATGTGATTTTTAAGGAGTTTTTTGCCAAATTTTGGTGACGCGGCCCCCATTGAAGCAGGACAGGAAGTTTGTCGGTTATATTAGGGCAATCAATCAATAAATCCCTTTTAGCTCCCCAAGGAGCATAGGCCTTCAACAAATACATACCAAGTTCTCCTGTCACGTGCCATCAGTTCAAGTTCTTTCCACGTCTCCCATATCATTTTCACTTCTGTCTCTAATTCTCTTCTCCACGTATTTTTGGTCTACCTCTACCTCTCCTTCCCTGGGGATGCTAGAACAAGGACCGCCTTGTAATGCTATCAACAGGTCTTATTATCGGCCTTGTAATGCTATCAACAGGTCTTATTATCGGCCTTGTATTGCTATCAACAGGTCTTATTTTCGTCCTTGTAATGCTATCAACAGGTCTAATTATATTGGGGCTTATGTCCAAAAATGAAAGACATGTTGTTCTGCTAATCACTTGGTTCTCAGTCTGAAAATTATCACTTGATCTCTACTTGGCAAGGAAGTTGTAAGCTTCTGTGACATCTGTCTTTGAACGTTCCCAGCGTTCGACTGTCTTTTAAACTATTGTTTTTATTGATTTTATCTCTTCCGCTGTTTTTTATGTGCTCAGTTTGAACTTTACTTCCTCCTTCTTCGGCAGAAGTGCTTAGAGCGCTGGTCTATCTCGGTAAGGACACCAGGCTCGAAACACGGTGGCGTCATACTCCAGTATACCCAGCTGTAAATTGGTACCTGACTCTGCTCATGAGTTATGGAAGGAAAAGGCAGCAAGAAAGGGATCTGGTCCCTCCACCTCTCGAAGCTGGACTTAGTATGGTGAAGACTCTAACATTTCACTCCACTACGGCAGTGCTATGGGACTCCCCCACTCCTCCTTATATGGCAAGTCTATCTGCTATCTCGTATCTGCTATCTCGTATCTGCTATCTCGTATCTGCTATCTCGTATCTGTTTATCTTTTATTAATCAGCGACAAAGTTTAATTCACTGAATATACAGATTCTTACGCCCATTTTATATTTAGCTTTGCATTTCATAGGAAGGCTTATGCTTCATAGGAAAGTTAAGGTTGGTGAGTTCGTGAATATTAATTGTTAACAAAGTATCCAAGATTCCAAAAGTCAGTACAGCTTATTTTCGTGTCTAACAACACTTCTACATACAATATAGCTCTTTGTTTTCTATCATGCAAAACTTTTCAGCTAATATTGTATTTGATTAAATGAATTTGCTTCTTTGTTTTCTGTCAAGCCAACTTACTTTACAGAATTTTCATTTCTTTAAAAAAAAAAAAAACAGTACGTTAAAGCTTTGTGACTGAACGAACAATGCCTACAAGTGATGAAATTCGTATGATCTTTGATGTTTTCTGTGATTTGTGGCTTTGTTTTATCTTATCTGGACTCGGGATTGTTACAAATATCAAATGTATTGCTGTATTCCGAAGTCAAGGTGTTCAAGAGTCCGCAACCATTTCCTTGGCAACCATTTCTGTTCTAGATTTGCTGAAATGCGCGGTTGGTTTTATACACAGAGTTTATGGCTTAATTCGCACTTTGGATTCAGCAATGGCTCAGAACTGGGTGCGGACGACCTATTTGATGAACTTCAATTGTCAAAATATTGCTGGAACTTTGGTAAATGTGATAACGATGTATGTCACATTTGAGCGATGTCTTTGCGTGTGTATTCCTTTTAAGGTAAAGCTGTTTCTCACAAATCAGGTAACGTACAGAGTTATTTTTGGCTTCACTTTGGCTGTGATGTCTACGTTAATTCCCTCAGCGCTCACATACCAAATTGTATGGAGATTCGATGCCGTTTTCAACCAATCTATGGCTCAATACGCCTCATCATCAATTTTCCATAATTCGCTAATCATATTTGGTTATACGAATGTTATATTCATCTTCTGGCCGGCTATTACTTTCATTATTATTGTTATTTGCACAACAATAATCATTTTTCGTCTACAACATTTTAGCAAGTTCCGATCAGAACACGGATCGCGCAACAGGGGGGACACAGCAAAGCCATCGGTGAAGTTCATCTCAAGAACCTCTTCGGAAAAGTCCGCTTCTGTTTTGTCAGCGAAAATTTCCAATAACATGCCCAAGCAAGCCAAACTTTCAAGCAGAGATGCACAGCTGGTGAAAATGCTGCTGCTTTTAGTTGTGATGTACTTAATCAATGTTGTACCTAGACTAATAGTAGCGGGATATCGCGCTTTTGAGCCAGAATTCTTTGTGAACAAGAAATACCACGATTTGTATTTGACAACTGTGGATGTTATGGTTGCCATCGAATTCGTTAACTCTTCTACCAATCTTTTCATCTACCTTGCGGATGAGTTCCCACTTCAGAGCCACGTATATTCAGCTGTTCGGATTTTCTCTTCGATATAAGTTTAGCACCAAAACCTAACATATATGCAATATTTTCCGCAGTGGACAAAGAATATAATTCAGGCATACGTATCAACAAGGTTTCGTGAATACTCCATGTAGCTAACAAATGTTTAGTTACTAGGATGTATATCTTTAATACTTACTTTAGGAGACAATGGTTTAGTAACTAGGGTAGATAACTTTAATTCTTTCTGTATGAGACAATAGTCGGTGAATGGCATGTGGTACATCGCGATGAAGCATCCAACAATAATCGGCAAGCATGGTCACACTCCACCGTCCTTGATAACGTGACTCCATTACGGCGATATCTTGATGGAATCATTCTCCATGTTCATCGCTGACTTCGCCAAGGTTGTCAGGGAAAAAGTCAAGATGCGAATCGAGCAAATGGATTTTGAGGGACATGTTACAGCCCATAATTATGTATGCATCTATGCACTGCTTAACAATATGCAACATAGTCGACAGATTTGTGATTTTCCAGAAAGTTATCGACGATCGATTTGAATGCCATCCATGCGCGAAGTTCACTACCATGTAACCAGTTCTCGAATTGCTTGTCTGCAATAACTTTCCTAATCTGAGGTCCTACAAAGATACCTTCCTTTATCTTTGCATCGCTAACTTGCGGAAACTTTTCTCGAAGATAAGTGAAAGCTTTGCTCGTTTTATCTAACGCTTTTACAAAATTCTTCATGAGCCCCAACTTTATATGTAACAGTGGTAAAATGAAGGTGTCTTTGTTAACTAATGGCTCGCGTATTACATTTTTATGCCCAAGCTGCATACGATCCCGGATAGGCCACACCTTTCTTGCATAATGTTCCTGTCTGTTGCGGCTGTCCCATTCACATCGGAAGCAACAAAATTTAGTATACCCAGTCTGCATGCCCGTGAGAATTGCAATGACCTTTAGGTCTCCACAAATCCGCCATTGGTAGTCATTGTACTTTATTTTTTCCAAACGTATAGCCATATTGTCATAAGTTTCTTTCATATGAACAGAGTAGGCGACTGGAATTGATGAAAAAAAATTTCTGTTATCCAATAACACGGCTTTTAGACTAGTCTTGGAAGAATCGATGAAAAATCGCCATTCGTTGACTATGTGCTCATGACCGTTTACATCGTTGCAATAGCAAATGTCATCATCCATCTCAAAGTATTGAACAAGTTCTCTGTGTCTATGACGAAATTTAGATATCGGAGTATTGGGCGCTAAAAGATTCCATTCTTTGAGTTGCGAACCGAGTAATTCCGCTTGTCCTTTGGTAAGAGCGAGATCACGTATTAGATCTGAAAGTTCTGAATGGTTAATTAAGTAAACACCATCATTCACCGGTATGTAATCTGAGTCAGAATTAGTTTCTAAAGCAGGTAAACTATCACTTTCTGATGGTTCATTTACGTCCAACGGATACTGTTCTGGTGGTACTTGGATCGGACACGTGATTGGATCATGAGGCACTGGTTTCGAAACCGATTCAATATTTGGATAAACCACAGACTTTCTAGTTTTAAAAGTGAAACCATGGATATTTGTCAAGCAGAAGTAACAATCAATAGTGTGATTTGTATGTTCACGCCATATTACTGGCACGCCAAAAGGCATCGACTTATGCTTCGGCGATTTTCGTAACCAACCTGCCAATGTATCGAACAAACCGCATTTGGCTTCCAAGATTTATTTGCATCATCAACTTTCGAATCGAAATAAAGTTCATATGCTATCTTTAGTAATGGTGTAAAGTTTTTCTGGTCAACACGGTCGGTAAAATATCCGCACACGTAACAGAACAGATCAGCCAAATTCTACAACTTCTAAAAGCCATATTTTGCTCAGAATTATTTCAAAATACAGTAACTATTTGAAAAATCGCGTAATTTATGTCATGCATCTTTTAGCAGTATAAAAAGTAGAATTATGTTGCTTTTTATTAATTTTTAATAAGTTATATAGTAAAAATGAAACGGAGCAAATAACGGTTTCCCAAAAATATATTTATTCACAAATATCTTAAGAACCCGACGTGATAGAGATAAACGGATTTCAGATTTGAAATCAGCGCAAGAAATTGACCTAAGAACACTTATTCTTATATAAGAAAGAAAAATGTTGTTTGTCAGTGTTATCAGTGTGGATATCTTTAATACTTTATGTAGGAGACAATGCTTTAGTTACTAGGGTAGATAACTTTAATACTTTCTGCAGGAGAAAACGCTTTAGTTACTAGGGTAGATATCTTTAATACTTTCTGTAGGTGACAATAGTTTAGCTAATAGGGTTGATATCTTTAAGACTTTCTGTACTGTGACAGCAGGCGACATATGATGACAAGAGAGGTAAAAAACGAAAAAGAGAAGATTCTAAAGTCATTACATCAGGTTCCGCTAGAGAGCCAAAAGGAAAGAAAGCAAGAAAGGCAGAAAGTAGAAAGAAAGAACACTTTGATCTTGAATTTGCGTAAAAAAATATAATAGTCTACGTTGCCGAAACGGTCCTCACTGTGGTGAAAGTTGAGATATTCGTGTTCCAAATCATCTGTTAAGCTGCAGACGTTTGCGCAGGCAGAAATACTAGACATTGTCGTTACACTTGTTTCAGGAGTTTTGATAATGAGTAACATTTCTAACATATACCGGTTACACGGCAAATTAACACCAGACGTTGACTTCTTTTCTTTGATCCTTAGCCGCCAACTGTCAAAGCAGTCAGTGGCCATCACGCCTGATGGCATTTTGTAGGGCAGCAACAAACTACTTGCACTTTGTTCAGTCGGCGGCCATCCTTCGTACAGTGTCCCAATTCTGGTTCATTCTTTGCATCTCAGCTTCCATAGTTCTCCTCCAGGATGTTTTTGGTAGGCCTCTCTTTCGCTCTCCTTCTGGGATCCATAGCATAGCTGTTCTTGTGATGGCATCAGGGTCTCTTCTGAGGACGTGGCCAACCCAAGTCCAACGTTTGCCAGCTATGATGGAGTGCCCGTCCTTTTGGTTGTTCCAAGAAAGTAGTTCTTGACCTGTGATGGTATTCAGCCAAAAGAATCGGAGAATTTTCCTTAGGCAGATTGTGTGGAAGGAGGACAATTTCGACATTTCCTTCTCTTGTTACTCTCTAGCATTTGGCACCATAGAGAAGCACAGAAAGTACACAGACGGAGACACAGGCACTTATATATCTATTAAGTTTACAGACTACATTGAACAGTCAAATTGAAAGGCGTCAGCAAACTGCCAGATAGAGAACGACTGATGAAAAAAACTAGCAGCAACTGCTTAGAGCGCGGACTATCAAATGCTGAAATTGTCAGTCAGAAAATGAAGCATGAGACAGACCACTAACTTCATGAGAGAGAAGGGTGTAGTTGGGAATCAGTACAGAACATTAGAAATGAAAACATGCTGCATGAGATCAGATCTGAGCTTAACATTATACAAAGCTCATCAACGATTGCCCTACGGTGGTTGCCCTCATTCTGTGGAATCCCTAGGAATGAGAGAGCCAATGCTTTATCTAGACGTGACAGTATAATAAAACAATTCAGCCACCCATTGCCCTATCGAGAAACTAAAACCATCATCCATAACTGGTACAACGACCAGTGGATGAAGGAAGGAGATATACTCAACAGATATGACCCAAACCACCAGCTTCATAGACACCAGCAGAACATCTTTTTACGCCTGAGAACTGGCCACTACAGATTACTTGGCCACCTCTATCGACTAAAGATATCTCATACGAATGAATGTCCTTGTGGAACCGGAATCCAGACCCGTGAACACATTTTCAAAAACTGCCTAGCCTACGATGACCCATGACGCCTGACCTGGCCAGACATGCCGAGCTCAGGCAGAAGATATGGGGCTGCCGCGCTGACCTGGAAAAGACTGTGGACTTCGACAGGCCTGCACATTTAGCATGGCTACAAACTGAACGCAGAAGCAGACGAAGGTGTGGTTATATGTTATATATGTTAGCGAACAACGCATAAGAAGACGAATGTACAGAAATATAACTGATGTGAGGTAGTTGCAGGGACACCTACGGTAATCACTAACTCAAAACATCAGAATACCATTATGGTAACCTAATGATAATGAATAAATTGTGTATTGTTTGCTATCAATGTCAAACATGGTCACTAACCAAAGTACAGGAGAGATAGATCACATCTCATGAGAACAGAGCCCAATAAACTACCACTACGTTCATAGTAGTCGCCCCCTTTAGATATAACTGACTATGGGGATGCGCCCCTGAAGTGATGGCTCTCATATGTCTTTTTCCTGCTGTTCCTTTCGGAGTGTTCTATTCTTTTCTGCTTGTTGTGAGAGCTCCTTGTCGCCAAATCTAAGGTGGCGCCGCAGGGAAAATCGCCAGTTGGTAAAATCTGCAGCTTCACCCTCCCAGGTTGCTGGGTTTCTGTTCAGTGCATATGTTGCGAAAGGGTTCAAACATGCTGTCTGCGTCGTCAAAATTGTGTATAAATAAATTATAGAATTATAGTAACTCAATTCAGAACTGTTCAGTTCAACAATGCGAGAGTTCTAAACATGAACCCCCTTGTAAGATAGAAGTCCCGAAGTCTAATCACAACTACATTAATCATTATTATCATATTTGACTCCACTTGTTCATATTTCATGTATTGTTCATGTGTTTTCAAATACATCATCTATACCAGTGATTCTCAATGTTGGCCATTTGGCCCCTAGGGGAAACTGTCATATTACTAGGGAGTCACAGTAAGATGGATAAATACCTCTCTCCAGCCTACAGCCACTATGGGTGGGGGGGAGAGCACAGAGGTAAATGAGGCTCAGGAAATGGGGAAAGGGGGGGGGGGGGGGGGGAGCAAAACAAGGTAGAGACCCCCCCCCCATCTATACGACAGTTCACGTTAATTATCATTTATCCATCTCTTAGACAATAACCATCAATCTTCCGAATATTAGTACCCGCGGTAGCGCAATGGTTAGAGCACTGGCTTCCTAGCTCGGTGGTCCATGGTTCGATCCTCAGTTGAGGTAGAATTTTTTTAGACCGCAAACGGCTTCGGGTCGACTCAGCCTCATTAATTGGGTAACAGGTCAACACTAATAAGGTTAAAGCGGCCGATAGTGTGCCGATGGTCAAGAAAATATGAGCCTAATACCATATTTCCAATATGCCTCAATGGGCGTGTAATGGGATCCTTCTTCCGAATAACTAGTGGACTGAGGCACACAGTAATAGAATCATATTGACACTCAATGTGAAATAATTACACTACTGCATCCATGGAATAGAAGGCACCATTTCTACTCAACACTACCATATACTTTAGGAGATAAACACATCTGAAACACATGACTAGTTCACAAGTACACTGGTCACATAATCCTCTCGTTGCTACACCAAAGAAACGTCACCACAACCACACATAGATACATACGCATCGATGCCTTTGTGTGCGCCCAATAACTTTCAAATATAAGTCCCTGTCTAGCGCGCAAAAAGGATCGTAACAACCTACAACAGTAGAAAATCTGGCTTGGGGACTCGGGAAAGGCCAAGAGACAGATGGATAGGCAACAGAGGCTGAGAGCAGTCAATGCAATACACTTGACTCAGTAACGCAAACTTCATCTCCCAACGACGCTTCACGACAAGAGTTGACCGAAAAATTCAAGTAAGTAAAGACATACATCTACGCAAAAGTAACACAGTCATCATCATCATTCCCCTCTTCGTTCACTATCGAGCATGGGGTCACGAATGCGACTACACCGTATGCAGGAAGCCTGAGCTAAACCATTCATGTGCTCAAACAGCTGTGGTTTCTGTAACATTTTATTTTACAAGATGATCGTGCAAGCCCCAGGCACAACGTCATTCTAGTTACCTCTTATGATACGCCCGGGGGGGAAACAGTTGTTCTATTCTTTCTTTGTCTCCTCAGATATCCCCAGTAACCACGTGGGAGAGTCATATACAGTGGCGTAACTACTGCCTTGGTGGACCGGTCACGTCCCTGTAGCCCCTTACAGTTTTGTTACGCCACTGGTCAAATAGGTTGAGTTGAAATGAAGAACTGTAGACCATCTGTTCGATACGGTCTAAAAAAAGAACTCAGAGACGCAGTTGTTGTTGTTGTTGTTTAAATAGGACTGCTGAGCTTCTTGATTTTTTGCAGCCAATACCAAGTTGAAGACTCTTTGGTATTATCTACACTGTAGATCTAGACTTTTCCTGTAGCTTTTCTGCCATTGTGAAATATGTTGAGTTGAAGTCATGAGCTCCAGTTTCTCCAGCTTGACTTGCATTTAAAAGATCATCACATCTGGTCCCAAGCTAGGAGGTAGAAGCGTGTGGCGCACTGTGCATCCCCCGCCATCCAAGGGAGCTCTCCAAATATGTAGAGCTAAAATACTGTGCACTGGTTCTGGGTTCTCCCAAGGAGTTATCACGTCCTGCACAAAGCCAATTCTCAGCTCTACCTGCCCATCATGGGTCCATAGTGAGATCCTCCTTCATGCAGCCAACCAGGTGTAAAGCCAGAGTTACGTCTGGAGCTCAGTGACTCATCCAAGCTTAGTGTGCAATGCTGGGTTCTCAACATGTTTCATCACTGGGGGAATCCCTGGAAGTGTGTGAATGATTTCAAGAGCCCATGAGGGTGTAATTAGCCTCACAGACAGAGTTCACTTCCACATTTTTTCTTCTTCCTTCTTCCTCGTTCGTCCTGAAAAGGACGTTGGTTGAGTTGTGTCTGTTTACAGCGAAGCTGCGATATCTGCGCCTTTCGGTCGACACATACGACTTCAGCAAGGCATTTTTTGGAACCGGGTTTGCCTTCCCTCTTCGATCCCTACTCTCTCAGCCAGACTGCAGTGATGCAGCCTGTTTCCAGGACCACCACTTGGAGGTGGAGTAGGGTCTTGGTCAGCTCTGGTTCGCTGACCTTGGCGCAAGCAGTCAAGCTATGGGTCGCTGACTGCATTCTCTGTTGCTGTGTCTTTGGGTCCCCACTTCCACATTTGAATACTGTACCGTTTTGCTTAGCTGGTGGTCTTATAAGGATGACTCCAAATATGACTCCATGCATCAGAGACGCAGAAGAAAGGGGTGAAGGTTAGGTTTAAATATACTAAAGGCTGAAGGGAGCGATAGTAGACTATGGAGCCGTTGCAACAAAACACAGTGGGTCGGATACGGCCTTTAAAAAAAAAAGAGAATTCAGAGACGCAGTAATATGAGGCAATGGTTAGGATTAGGTTTATGAATCCTGAACTTAATCCGGTTGAACTGTAGAACAGTGGATTGTCTATTCGCTAAAGGCCTAAAAAAAAGAACTCATAGACGCAGTAAACAGGGGTAAGGGTTAGGTTGAGATATCCTGAACCTAACTCTAAATCCTAATCTTAATCCTAACGACATTGGCGACTTATTAGGATGACATCGAAGAACACGGCACGGTTCTTTATTTCAACCCCATCATCCTAACGACGTGAGCTACTTATTTGGATGACAAAGAACATGCGTCCCACAGAACTACATTTCAGTGGTTTACATTTGTTCGTTTTTATAATTTGGAAAGGAGACTTGTGAAATTAATAAAAATTCTCAAGACGCCCATGCTCACGTTAAGTTGATAGCCACTGCGCTATATGATTTTAATGTTGTCAAATTTAATTTAAAATGTGTCATTTCGAAGTCAACTAGTGATTTCTCGCTTTTTGTTTGTTCGTTGGCATTGGTACATATACAGTAGAACTCCATTTATCCGAACCCCATGGGACCGAGCATCGTTCGGATAATCAAATGTTCGGATAATTGGATTACATAATGTATCGAGTACATGTACACATATTTCTAAAAATAATTAACCATCACAAGGAAAATACACTATAAAACATATTTACTTGTACTGTAATAATAATACCCACACTGTATTAGATTACTGTATCACCAAAATCTGTCATTACACTGCAGTGCATGTACTACTTGTATTAAATTTATTTTTTTTAAGAAAGAGAAATGTTTTCAAAATAACATTACAAACGATTCAAAACCAGGCGCAACTTACGTATACATGTACTTGCACAGATGTAGCCCACTTTTTAAAATAATGAAGAATCCTCTTTTGCACCAAACTGGATAGTCTCCTTTTGGTTGCTAAGTCCCGCATTCTCTTCAACAGCAGAAGCTTTGTAGGACTGCTGTCATCTTCTTGCTCGTACCAAGCCATCGCTGATTCTAGTGCTATAAAGGCCTCTTCAGGACTTGGTCGACGTTTTGGGTTTTCTTCATAATCTACAAGTACATCATGTACTTCTGAGGAGTCTTCGTCATCGGTCACTACATGTATTTGGTTTTCTTTTTGCACAAAAGACAAAATTTCTTCGTCATTCAAAAACTGAAAACCAGAATCATTATCATCTTCTAGCCACATGTGGGCATCATCTTTGTCACAGTCCGAAAATCAGGGCATTGAAACAGTTCCACAACTTCATTTATACAATCATCATTTGTGTCCACTGCAGTAGTTTCATTTCCTCCTTTTTTCCCAAGCAATCTATTCCAAGCCTTGTTGAGATTATCTTGTGACAGGGTGGTCCAAGCATCTGCTAACATATAGCAGCAGTCTTTGAGATTAAGCTTTTTGGAAAACGCCACCACACTTTCTTCATCTTCAGCCAACAATAAACGACGCAGGACTTCCTTCTTGTACATCTTTTTAAGCTTTGCTATAACACCCTGATTCATTGGTTGAATCAGTGCTGTTACATTGGGAGGCAGAAAAATTACTTTAAAATTTGCATCAACTGCATTCAATGTATCCGTCTCTGGATGAGATGGTGCATTGTCCAGTAGAAGAATTACTTTTTCCAGTTTTCTTTTCTTGTTCTCTCAACCTCTTCATATTTGGGATGAACTGATTTGTATACCAATCAAGAAATATTTCACTATTCATCCAAGCACTCTTCTGTGCTTTGCAGCACAATGGGAGACATGTCACATTCTTTAAACAACGTGTTTTTTTGGCTTTGCCGATCATTATCACCGGTAAACGATGACTTCCACTGGCATTCGCGGCTACCAAAATTGTTACTCTCTCTCTTTGCACTTTTTAAACCCAGGGGCAGCTGCTTCGCGCTGAGATGCAAGTGATTTTTGAGGCAATGATTTCCAGTATAAGCCAGTCTCATCGGCATTATACACATCATCGAGTGAATAACCTTTTTCTTCCAAAAAAGCCAAGAATGTTTCTTTAAAATTTTCAGCGGCAGTTGCATCGCTAGATAAAGATTCCCCTTGAATCTCCAGTTCTCGTATGCCATGACGAGATTTAAAGTCAGGAGGACCGTCAAGTTGATTGTTGAACTGAAGTGCCTTTTCACACTATAGAGAGCCAGAGATAGGTTCCGATTTGCTTCTTCTTTGCAGACACCATATATACAAAGCCTCTTCCAATTTCAAATATTTCGCATTTCTCATGGTTTTTACGTTTCTTCGACCCATTTTCACTCTCCAATTTCGATGCAAAACTCATAATTTTATCCTTTTTACTTTTGATGTCAGAGACGGTAGCTTTCCCAACATTGAAAATCCTCGCAAGTGAAGACACAGTTTCACCTTTTCCTAGTCTCTTGATAATTTCTGTTTTCGTTTCAATTGACAAAACATTGCGGTTCCTTTTATATGCTTTAGGCCTACTGGAAGATGCCATATCGCACAGAGAAATACTTGTACACCAAAATTATTCTGCTGTAGTAGCAGACACAATTATTTTAAGTTGAACTGTCTGCTTAGCCAGTGTTCTGCCTAGAACGCACACGTACACTGGATTGGTAAACCAGATATTAACTGACTTTATGATCTAACTGACTTCCTGTACGTAAGCAACTGACCATTAGCCCATCCCATCCTCTACAAATTGTTCGCACACATTTGAAGCTTGCCGCATGAAAAGATTCAGAAATGTAGTCTAACGTGACTGGTGGCGATTGATTTTTTTTTTCTGGAAAAAGTGTTCGGATAATTGGATGTTCGGATAATTGGGGTTCGGATAAATGGAGTTCTACTGTACTACTTGACTGAAAAAACAAACATCTAAGAAAAGACTAAGAAATCCAAAATAGATTTTTATGTACTTACCTGGGTGAGTTCCATGAATATCCACTGAACAAACACCATCAAGGTTTTCCAGCAAGCAGAGAAGAACCCTGCAGTCGCATCCTCGCAACACGTCATCTTGATCATCCACGAATCCAGCGCTTGTCCGCAAACAAATGTTGATCTAAATCAAGCGAATATTTCTCAAAAATCACCGAACATGTCTCATGTAAACAAATACACTTCATGAAAATTAATAAGATAAATTCAGATTGTGTTACTAATACAATTTCGACGTCGAAAATAACCCTAAAAAGGAACACCAGGAAAATAAGCAGCAGAGTACTGTCACCTCAGGGGCGCAATCACATAGTCATTTATGACTGAAGGGGCTATTATTATTTGATATCTTGACGCAAATCCCCGAAATAATATTCTCCATTGAACAGTAAATGTAAGTATAAACTCCAATGTGTTTGTGTGCTAGAAAACGACACAGTAAGTATTAAAGTACACAGAAACAACACAACTTATGCACAGAAACACTACGACCTATTTCCAAAAATAAAAATATAAACTTGAATTGAGCAAAACTCTTTGACGATATTTGCAAACTCCTAGAAGTCAGATCCGTAGACGCTTAAAAACATGAGCACACGTGGAGTAAACTGAATTAAATCAATAGCAATTGTAATTTGAGTTCTTGTCACAGTGTGAAAAACATGAATCTCGTTTTCTGATGTGTAACTCTTTTTTTTTTTTTTTTTTTTTGGTTGAACTTTGTTAGACACATAGACTATCATGGTCAATGTTTTTGTGTTTTATAACTAAATTAAAATTGAAAAAAAAAACTAGGTTGTCAGCCTCTCTTTAACCCTTCTTTTGTGATTTTTACACGTTTTTCTTTAACTTGCCATGTATGTCACTCTCTTGTCACCTTCAAATCCTGCAATCGATTTTTCAATCACTTTCAGATGAGCAATAGCTCTGAAACTTGGCATGGTTATGTATTCCCCATGACAATACAATAATCAGTCGTAAAAATAAAAAAATTAATAAAATTAAAATTAATAATAATTTTTTTCTGCACGGAAATGTGCGATAACTTTCGGCAAATCAGCGTACAGCGGTCATGTTGTGACCCAGTTATCACCTAAATTATAAATTGAAGAAATTGATTGCACCAAATTAACAGGCAAAAAGCCATGTAATATTGACGCCCTAAGAGAAATGGATCGCGTAAGAAATTTTAGACCAGATTTACAATAAGAGAAAATATTGTTTATGTTTTAGTATGTCATAATCTTTCTAACACTAAAAAGAAGATCACGCTTTTTTTGTCAATTTGATGTTACATTTTTGACTGCAAGCTATAAACTCCTTGAAAAATTATTTTTGGGTTTTTAGTGCATTAAATGCGTGTGTTTAAAATATTTGTATTTAATTTTTTTTTTTATGTCTACAAACAGGCAGTAAAACTTCTCTTCGCTCCTTGGAATAGCCAAGGTCATGCATTACATCAATCAATCAATCAATGCTCTTTAGCTCCTGAATGAGCATAGGCCTTCAACAAACAAATTCTAAGTCAACCTGTTACGTGCCATCGCTTAAGTTCTTTTCTATGTCTTCCTCATTATTTTCACTTCTGTCTCTTCTCCGTGTGTTATTTTAGATATACCTCTGCCTCTACCTCTACCTCTGCCTCTCTTTCCCCGGGGGTTCCAGAACAAGGACTGCCTTGTAATGCTATCAACAGGTTTTTTTTTTTCTCAATGCGTGTTCTGTTTATCGCCAGCGTCTTCTTCTCATCTCTTTTTCCACTGATATTTGTCTGGTATGGATTACATACACCTAGAAAAAGGTTAATGACATAACAAGCCTCACCAAATAATGTAATGGACAACCTTAAAATAAATATCTGATAACAGAAATAATAGAAGAAAAGCTATGTAGACAATGAATGATGTGCAAAAAAATGTAATCTCAGACGAGAAAAAAAAACAAAGAAAAAACAAAAGATAACTCATAATCAGTGAAACAAGAAATGAGAAGAAGACCCTGACTGTGGATCGCAAATATAAGATACGAAGAAGACGAACGAACGAACGAACGAACGAACTTTATTTTCAACGGGTTAAGAATTGGGCACGCAGGCCTGTCTTACATTCTGCCCTTCTTCTGTCTGTCATCTTACATACCGTATCCTGTCAATCGCACATGTATTTTGAGCATTATTTAAGCATACGACATTATCAAGGTAAAATAATAACAAACATTTGTAACATCCAGTCATAATCAAATTTAAGTATGTTAAAAAAAGAGAGAGAGAGAGGGGAAAAAATTAATATAAAAAAATAAAAATAAAAAAACATACAAACAAACAAAATCTAAACCATTCATACAGTAAATTAGACATAATTTGAAACGTAATCAGATTATGGTGGCATATAATAAGAACTCGTGACATATTGGAAATCTGTTGCTGAATGACCTGGGACTTCGTGTGTTGTCAGCACATGCGGAAAATGTTCCCACAGGTGAGCAGCTTTGAGTCCCAAGCAGATACTGCCACAGGGAGTGAATTGTTGACGCCTTCACTATAGGAGATCCAGCTTTATGACCTATGCTCCTTAGGGAGGTAAAGAGTATTGACTGATAGATGAGAATGGTGCATGTTTTTTTTTTTTTTTTTTTTTTTTTTTTTGACGCTTCACTACATCAATCATTGCGAGGCGAGGACTTTCCTTCCAGCGGTTATGACCCTTCGCTCCTTAGGGAGTACCACAGAGGGATTTTATCACAGGAGCCGTTCAGGCTATTCAGTCAAATTTCCGGCCGTAAACATTTCTTCAAACGCCGACGCCCGGGTTTGAACCATGAACACCTGGTCGCCAGTACAACGCCGAAGCCATTACACCAGCGCGGCTCCCGAATGGTGCATATAGGCCCGTCTTGCATTTTGCCCTTCCTCTTACTCATCTTTTATTGCTAGTTATATAGACATTCTCCAACATACTTAAGGTATTAGTTTAATGGCGATGCAACATTATAAGTAGTATAAAAGCATACATTTACAGTATCTGA
>JAMPIV010021389.1:160000-185000 GCA_024509875.1 Oreohelix idahoensis
GTCTCGTGATTGGGTTTTTTAGGCGGGAGATGTGTGATCCCCGGGGCAGGCTGTTTGAGAGGGTTTTTGGGCATCGACCGAAGGAGTCGGCCCCACTGTGTGTTTTTCGATAGTATGCCTGTACAGTGCTGAAGATAAGAGGCCATTATTTGTGTAGGCCATTATTTCCTTAGAGAGGATAATTTTTGATATGTGAAGACATGTTGATTGTGAGATTATTGCAAACTGCCGAGTGTGCAGTATTATAGCGCAGAGTTGAGTCGTGAGGACTTTAGGCCATAATATATGTTAACTGCTGTGTGCAGTATTATAGCGCAGAGTTGAGTCGTGAGGACTTTTAGCCATAATTTATGTTAACTGCTGTGTGCAGTATTATAGCGCAGAAGTGAGTCGTGAGGACTTTAGGCCATAATATATGTTAACTGCTGTGTGCAGTATTATAGCGCAGAAGTGAGTCGTGAGGACTTTAGGCCATAATATATGTTAACTGCTGTGTGCAGTATTATAGCGCAGAGTTGAGTCGGGAGGACTTTAGGCCATAATTTATGTTAACTGCTGTGTGTAGTATTATAGCGCAGAGTTGAGTCGTGAGGACTTTAGGCCATAATTTATGTTAACTGCTGTGTGCAGTATTATAGTCGCGCTGAGATGAGTGAAGGCGAGATTATTGCAGACTGCCGGGTGTGCAGTCTTGTAAGAAATTGCTAGTAGGATTCATTATATCTTATAGCGCAGAAGAGTATCTTGGATGATGCTGGGAAGTGGAGTAGCTGAGAAGTGGAGTATTGTATTGCTATGACTTGTAATTTGACTATGTGTGTATTCAATGTTAACGTGTGGTGATGTGAATAAACTGTTATTAACTGTCGCCTGCCGTTACACCATTCCATGACTCGTGGTGTACGTTACTGTGAGTGACTGTTCCAAATACACACTCACTTCGTCACCTCACGTATCACATCAACATCACAACATTGTGTAACACAAACTGTGTAGTATCAGGCCTACTGCTTTATTGTGGCAGTATGTAAACAATACAAGGCAACTTAGCCTGTTGTGTATTGGGCCGTGGGAGCCACGCGCTCCAATTTCTAGGCAATTCCACGCTGAGGTATATGTTTCACCACGTCAGGAGAATCCCTAATGCCTCTCCGTCTTGCAGACGTAACTAGGGGCGCCCGTTACTTTGCGTGTACCCAGCTTTCAATTACAATAATTTCTCTTGCCTCCTTCTCCGAGAAGGCAACGTCCGTTGCAGGCTTATGGGTTGCCTACGACGCCGTGAATCGCTGAAAAAATAACAATTTATATACAACCAATTCACTGCAACCATAATTCAACAACATTACATACACAAATATTAACATACACCCCGTTTTCCCATACCATAATAAAATTCCAAACTAAATACAAGCCCTCATGCTCTACCCTATTTCTGCCCTCGGGTCAGACTTAACAGCTCACCCCTTCCCCTCTCTTTCACAAGACAACAGCTTGTCTCTTACGCTTAACACAGACTCGGGCTGACCTGATTGCATTCTGAGGCCAGCTCGTGACTTAGGTAGATACGCGTCACAACACCGCTTCACTGTCTCCCAATATTATAACTTTACTAAATAATTCCTCAGCACTATTCTTATATTAAATGCAGCCCATGGAAGGTTATCAAAATAGCACAAATATTTACACACAAATGCATACACCATATCGTAATACTAAACACCTTTCACACACCATATCCTTCTGAACTAAATTATATACACATGGCCACTTAGGCACACACACACAAAACTCCGCGTACATACGCTTCTATTTTATCATAACCTAAAGTGGTTACCCTGAACTCGTTACTACGTTACACAGTGCTTATGTCAGGCCTAAGTCCCTATACTCGTACAGTAAATATATCAAACCAGCGCCACTATATCAAAGAAACTCGCTAGCTAGACATCGTATAATTACCAACACAACTTACACTACACTGGCTATAGCATTTAGAAGTCAGTAATTGATGGCAACTACAGACTAATAATTAAAATAATCCCTTTAGAAGGCTCACTCTGTCTTGCTAAAAACCCTATGTCGAAATTCCTTCACATTAACTATTTAATTCTAAGTGTATACCAAGACTTCAGAATATCCCTTCAGGCAAACTAAATTTATGTCTGTCACTATTCACGGCAACAAAATTCCAGGACTGAGAGACGACTAACGGACCCGGACCAGTTTTTATAGTAACAACTCTCTGATGCAACTTAGGAACAAGTGCACGAGAAGACAGACGCGATACGTAATAGATCTATAATTTTCTCCAACAAGATGCAACTACCCCCTATTTGACGTAATAACAGGACTATTACCCAAATTAAAATCGAAAACAATCGTAAGGGTTTCCCTGAAACAGCATAACGTTATCTTAACATCTGACAAACCGTTAACCCCAGAAAGCCGCTACCAATCGCCGAGCTCTCTCTCTCTCTCTCTCTCTCTCTCTCTCTCTCTCTCCTGAAATCGGAGATCAAATGCATAGTTATAGCTCGCCCGTGAGCAAACACGAAGAAGGTTCGCTCCGATAAAGCAAACAAAAGATGTTACTTACGTACAATCACCTCATCACAGACCACTTACAAGTGTCCCGCAATGCCTGTATAATGAAGGCCAGGTTGAAACACAGCCGATTACCGCCGTGTGTTTACCTAATGTTACATCAATTTACTGACAGTCTTCCTGCACTATTCCCGCTAAGGATGAAACAAATTAGATCAAGCAAAATGCGGGTAGAGGTTACCCCCACCCCGGAAAGAAAAGGTTGGTGGTGGTGTTCCTGCAATTATTAGAGCCATACAGAAGAACCAAGAAATGTTTACAAATCAGAAACCTGGTAATAATAGAAGAAATAAAGAAACAACCATAATAATATTAAAAAAAGAACGGGGCGGGTTGAAAATAAAAATAACAGTCAATTTTCACACTCTTCTTAGCTGGCCATTCTTCTTCTTCTTCATACACTCTCAGACGTCTACTTGAATGTTTTCAAAGAAAGCAGTAGTCAGTTTGAAGCTATTTGAATCTCCGTAGAGCTTTTCCACGAATGGTACTGGTGTCGGCCATATGCGTTTTCGCTGTTCTGCATATGTTGGGCAATTTTGAAGCAGATGTTCAGCAGTCATTTTATCAGTGCCACAGTTACACTGATCGGTAGTTTCTATCGTTAGCTTGTTGGATAGATCGTATCCCAATCTGTTGTGGCCAGTGTGGAGTCTGAAGATTACCACTTGTTCTCTTCTGTTGAGCTGGTAGTATGCATCATTTTGTGTTTTACCAGCATGCTCTGCATTCTATTTGTTTCTGTATCTGATTATGATAAAACTCTTTCCATCATCGAAAGTTATGCTCGTTGTAACAAAACTTTTTGTACATGTGCTTTTGCGTCCTTCTCTCTCTCCTTCATCGTCCTATTATTTGACATATTTCATGCCCCTACATTATTTTTGCTCTTACCACTCCCAGACTTGTTTACGTTTCGCCAGGTGGACCGTAATAACACCAGGCTAATTAGACAGGATAGCGGATAATACGTTAATCACTTTAGTCGTCTGGCCACCTTTGATAGAGACGATCTGTGTGGACGCAAGATGGTAGTGCCCGATCGATGACAAGAAAGCCGTATTGTCTATCTGAGAAATCCGTCTGGCGGATGCACAACAACGCAGGTGATATACGTAATTGTTTCCGCTGGTCCATCTTTTATCAATATTACCGATAATCTGTCTGGGGAGACAATAGGGGTGGGAAAGCATCTAGACATGAAATAAGTTCACAGATTTGTTTGAGAGTTTGCATAAAGATGCAACCGGAAGTATTACTGCCTTATTAGAAAGAGGTCACGCGTTGGAATTTTAAAATTTGATATTTTAAAACAACTCCGCCAATGCCGGTCCCAAGCCCGGATGAAAAAGGAGGAGGGCGGCCTGCATGGAGGCCGTAAGGAGGCAGCCCCTCCACCATGCAAAGGCACAACAGGCCAATCACCTGTTTGCTTTAAATCATGATTACGCGAACTACAAGAGAGAAAACCGGACTGATTCTAAAGGCGAGGAACTGGAACGGACTACGGACTACGACTTATGGAACTTGGAACACAAGAAGTATAAATGGGAAGGAAGAGGAGCTGGTGGAAGAGATGAGGAAAGCAAAACTAGAAATCCTGGCTATAACGGAAACGAAGAAAAAAGGACAAGGAGTCATGGATCTCGATGGCAACACGTTGCTCTACAGTGGTGTACCCATATCTGAAGGAGCTGAATGGGGCGTGGGTTGCATTGTGGCCCAAAATCAAAAAGATAGTATCAAGGGATGGAACTTTGTCTCGGAACGCATTATGGTTGTAAAACTAAAAGAAGGAGAAACCATAGTCAACCTTGTCATAGTGTATGGGCCAAATGAGGATGAGAGAGCAGAGGTCAAGGAGGAATTCTTCGAGCTGCTTCAAAGGACAGTAGATGACTGCCTAGATGAAGTTATTATGCTCGGAGATTTTAATGCCAGAGTTGGAAATGACCATGCTAGATGGGGTGGAGTTATCGGAAGATATGGAGAAGATACTCTCAATGACAATGGAAAGCGACTCCTTAGATTCTGCAGTGAGCAGAATCTGATCATTACAAACACAAAGTTCCCCCATAAGCGCATGCATGCATACGCTGGATGTGAACCAACCAAGAATGAGAGGTCAGTGATCGACTATGCCATTGTTCGGAGAAGCTCATTCGGATATGTCCGAGATGCAAGAGTCTGGAGGGGGCCAGAGATTGGAAGTGATCACTACCTGCTAACAATCAAACGAACAACTGAAAGAGTTGCTCAGCCTAGGAACTGCCCAACATCACGCAAGAAACCAAGTAAACGAGCAGGAGAAATGAGCATTAGGACCTACAAGCTGAGAGAGCCAGAAATTAAGACCAGATATCAGGGGCTTATTGCTACAGCAGTGAGCAACACAGAAGAACGACTTGATGACTTGGAAGCCCTCTGGAATAAATTCAAGGATATCATAAAGACAGCTGCTGCAGAAGCATGCGGTGAAGTCCGACTTGGGAACCAGAGAGAGAGGACACCTTGGTGGACAGAGGAAGTCAAAGAGAAATAAGAGAGAAGAAAATGGCATGGAAACAGTACTTGGGAGCTGAGAACACAACAGGACAGATGGGGGGATATAGAGAATATGTGACACTCAGAGCAGGGGCAGGGAACAGGGTGCTGGCGGCGGGGCAGAAGTCCTGGGGGGAATTTGGAGAGAAGCTGGAGAGGGATGCACGGGAAGGCCAGAGATTGTTCTGTAGGACCCTGGGGAACATGAGGAAGGGGAAACGGTGCCCTCTCAAATTTATAAGGGACAGGCGGGGCAAATTGCTTACTGCCCCGGGGGAAGTGGTGGAGGGATGGGGGGAGTATTTCTCGGGGCTCCTGGGTGGTGAGCGTGATGGGGCATCAGGGGTGATGACCGCTGGCACAGAGGGAGAGACCAATGGTGGTGGGGATGACATGGGGATGGAAGGGCTGAGGGCAGCGCTGGAGAAGGTCAGGATGGGCGGGACAGCGGGGCGTGATGGTGTGGCACCAGAGATGGTTAAGTACATGGGAGCATCAGGCGACCTATTACTCTTAAAGGTCCTACAGGCAGCATGGTGCAACAGGACCATACCGGGGGATTGGGAGATTGCCATCGTGGCACCAATTTTCGGGAAGGGTGGCAGTCGACGGTGTGGAAACCGTGGAGGCATGTCCCTTCTCGGTGTCCCTGGTGGAATCTGCTCTAGAATCCTAGAGCGGAGACTCCGACGCCTAGCTGAGCCCCAATTGGATGAGGTCCAGTGCGGATTCCGAGCAAACCGAAGTACTCAGGACCTAATCTTCACACTCAGACAGCTGAGTGAAAAGGCCCTTGAGTATAAGAGTGAGATCCATCTTTGTTTCATGGATCTGGAAAAGGCGTTTGATAGGGTCCCCTGGAGCAAACTTTGGGACTGTTTGGCAAGGAAGAATATTCCAGCACCTCTGATTCATGCTATACAGAGCTTCTACAAGTCTTGCAGAAATTATGTGAGGACAGCAAACCATAAGTCAGAAAAGTTCAGAACCACCACTGGTGTAAGACAAGGTGATATCCTATCACCTTACCTCTTCATACTCCTTATGGACGATGTCATCAAGGCATGTAAGGAGAGAACAAAAAAGTATTCAGTGGGGTACTGGAAGATGAGACAGGTCTATATTTCAGAGCTGGCATTTGCTAATGATGTTGCCCTGATTGCTAAATCAGAGGCACATCTCCAATCCAACCTGCAAGTCTGGAAGGAAGAGCTGGAGAAGAGAGGGATGGTCATAAGCAGCTCTAAAACAAAATCCATGGTGATATCACGAGAAGAAAGAAAACATCAGATTAAGTTGGGAGAACAGGTCCTGGAGCAGGTCGACCACTTTAAATATCTCGGCGCTATTATAGACCGAAAGGGAGGCATCAAAGAAGAGTTGGCCACTCGAAAAGCAGCGGCTGGGAGACTTTTTCAGGCCATAAATCGTGGATTCCTCAGCAAGAAAGAGGTTGGTGGGAGGGCGGGGATGGCTGTGTGCCGCTCCACCTGTGTCCCGGTCTTGACATGTGGATGCGAGTCGTGGGCAGTGACTACGGCCCACAAAAGCCAGATCCAAACCTCAGAAATGAGGTATCTGAGGAAAGTGGTTGAAGTAACAAGAAGAGACATGGTCCGCAACCAGACGATCCGTCAAGGTCTAAAATCCCATCCGCTGCAGACCCAAATAGAACAGTCCCAACTAAGATGGTTTGGCCATGTCTGCAGAATGGGAGAAGATCGGCTACCACGACAGGCATGGGAAACAAAGAGCCAGGGATCCAGACCTCCAGGACGACCCAGAGTCCGCTGGGAGGACAACATTAGACAATCTTTGAAGGACCGAGGACTAGAATGGAACCAGGCCAGGAAGAAAACAGCTGATAGAATGGTCTGGCGCTCTCTCTTCCAAACCTCTACACCTCACGGTAGAAGGGGAACGACTACGTAAGTAAGTAAGTATATTTTAAAACACGCAGGGGATATTATGATTTAACACCCCGGTCCATTTAGTTCTAAAGAGCTTACCATTGGCATAATTTGAGAGCCGGAATAGACTTTGACTTTCATTGGTAAATTCGTCGGAAGTGCAATCTGGGATTTGAACTTAGAAATGGAAATATAATCTAACGAAATTAGAGTCACAAATCGGACTGTATCGCCACGTCAGGCTAGCAATTCACCAGAGTCAGAGAGATAGATCGGACAAAGGATTCCAAAATTATAAATGACAGAACGATGTATTTGGACAACTTTGAAACTTAAAAGTAAACCCGCATTTTTAAAATACAAAGACTGGAGACCTAAGGAATCAGATCACCCGTCATAAGAAGAATACTAATATTTCCCAGACCACGTGATTCGAAAGCATCTAACCTAAGTTGCTGTGTCCATTTTAAATTGTGCCAGGAGATTGGGTTCCAAAAAGGTACTTTGGGGTAAGTGTAAATATTTATTTTAGCATGTGAATTAGACACGTTTTCCTGCTAAGTGGTTATATATATGAGGCTGGCAACCTCAACACATGAAAATAGTGTGCTCATAAACCACTACAGCAAGCGCTGGTGTTTGCTTTATGCTTCTTCTTCTGCGTTCGTCCTAAAAGGAACGTTTGTTATGTTGTGTCGCCGTTTACAGCAAAACTGCGATATCTGCGCCTTTCGGCCCGCCACATCCGTTTCCGGCACGGCATTTTTGGGACCGGGTTAGCCTTCCCTCTTTGATCCCTACTCTCTCAGCCAGACTGCAGTGATGCAGCCTGTTTCCAGGACCACCACTTGGAGGTGGAGTAGGGTCTTGGTCAGCTCTGGTTCACTGACCCTGACGCAAGCAGTCAAGCAATGGGTCGCATACTGCAATCCTCACTTTTAATGCCTCTTCTGTTTTATGCTAATTCGCTCAGAAACGCGAAAGCAGCAGCAATCCCAGACTCCGAATGGAGCAGTGATGAATGATGATTACATCACATGTGCCTAAAGTGTATAATATCATTTTGTGAGATATATGTACCTTGTTAATTATAATTAAGGCAAATCATTGCATTCACGCTGTTCAATGACATATTTTTCCCAGTCTAATACCCAGAAGAATATTGGTGATTTCTAATCATCTTCCCTGGGTTACGCTGTGTATACTCAAGTATTTAATTATTCAGAGAGGCTAACATTGGTGGGTGGACAGTGAGACAATGCGCCTGTTAATCTTCCAACCCAGTGTACTTAGCAGAGACATTTGTTCTTTTTATTTTGTCTACAGTTCGTGGAACGAAGCTATCAAACTGTTCGTGGAACGAAGCTATCATACTGTTCGTGGTACGAAGCTGCAAGACGAAAGTTCGACGCCACTGGTTGTGAGTTAAAAGCAGTGAATCAGAACTAACCGCTTAAATTGGACACGTTCTGTGAAGAAGTGCCATCCTCACAAAAGAATTGACGAAATCACGGCTGCATGACTCACTTAGACCAGCTAAGTTTATTAAGGAAACCGCAAACGGACAATTCTTCTTATCAATCCTCAAACCAAGTCTCAATGAAGACAATTTTATTTACATCTACAATTCCCCATCATTCCATCGCTTTTTTAACCGTTTAAGACTAATTGATTTTTAATTTGTTACATGTTATTTTAAAACAAAACAATCACAGTTGATTCAGTTATTATAGGTGTGAAAGCAAACGTATGAGCAAGAGTTTTTAATATATATACATCTAGACAGATATTTACATCTATAGAGCAAATGCTTATAAAAGAGTTTTGCTGGATTTACACCACCTGGTGGCTTTAACAGGCTAAAATCATTGCTTAATTCTTCACAAAAGGCGACGGATCAGATATAAGTTAATAGTGCTCTGCCCTATGCAGCATTTTCTTGACTTCTGAAAACATCTTGTGAATCTCCCTTGAGATAGAAGCGTCATTATCCTTCTATCTACAACTCTGCGTTTGAAGAAATGTTTACGGCCGGAAATTTGACTGAATAGCTTGAACGGCTCCTGTGATAAACCCTCTGTGGATGGGAAGGAGCGAAGCTCCTGACCGGGTTGGAAGGAAAGTCCTCAGGTTCCCCAGCCTCGCAAGTGGGCCGAAATCTTGTGCAAGAGTAATCTTGTGCGAAGGTAGTGTTAAAGAAGATTATAATTTATTTTACATGTTGACCACACTTAGTTTTGTTAGCAGTTTAATCTACGCGGTAACAATTCTATCTGGGGCCAACATGAAGTATTTTGCACCATTTTTTATTATAATGAACGCGATATAAGGTTTACGTAACTAGGGGATGATGACGTATTAGGTTCTGCACTAATGTATGCAGACAGTTACTTCGAGGCCTTTCGTTGTAAGAATCCGCCAGAGTAAGACGTTGATGCCATTGCTTCCAAGTTATTTGAAGTTTAACAGTTCTCCTACGTGGCTTAAGTATTACGAAGGTCGCCACTGATATTCAAGAAGATGCCGAAGTATTCAAGTTTCGATGCTTTTTATGCAGAGGAATCTTTATGGGAGCAAATAATAATAATTATCTCCATATTCTGGTTGTCACTACTTAGGTGTTAACCGTAATCGGCACCTCTAGTAAATAGGCCAGGTATGAGACGATGTATCGAGGACTGTAGGAGATTCAGTACATAAATGTAATTCCACTTTGCTATGAACATGTTATTATGCTACGTTTGAATAAATATGCTGTCACCTGTGGACCCATTTACCAAGTCGTTTTGGAGGTCACTTTATGATTGATAGTTTTTGCACAAAGCCCACGGCGTTGCACAACATCTCATAAGCACGATGCTCAACATAAAATTCAATTATGAACCAACCGTCTTGTTCAAACACACCCTCTGTAAATAACCAAAAACCATTCGTAACAGGAGGATTTCATGGTGTTCCAGTGATGGGAACTTCGATGCCAAGAACACTTGTTATATGTTCAATCAGGACAGTGGCTGTAGAAAAAAAAATTTTCAAGACCTCACATGAATTTCTTCACCGTTTGCCCATTTGCAAAATTGTAATTGGAATGCGCATGTCAGCCGGTTTTGCAAACGTCAAGAACTGTATCAACATGTTAGCTGCCCAGGGTATTTCTGAAACTTATTACTAGATGTCAGCTTTCAAGTCTGCCGTGGCCTGCTACTATTTTACGGGACTTCTGTTTACTGTGCCTGGAGGATCAGCTAGTTCACGTACACCAGTGTGCATCAGGGGGAACTTTTTTTCGGCGTATACTGGCATCTGCAGGGACTTTTTTCAGCTGTTTAAGCTAAATAACCTGTTTGTGCATTATTTTCACCAGGCTACTGTTGGCAGTCCCTATTGTAATTTCTACCTTTTATGTTTTTATGTACATCTTTATATCTGTTGGTTTTTCTTCGTGGGAGGTTGGCAGGGAACTTTGGATCTACAATATCTCTGAGGACGATCGTCGATTCAAAGTCGTTCTTTAGGGCCATTTAGAGCATTTTCATTTGAGCAGAAGGTCAGACTCGAGTAAACTCGTCGAATATTCTGTCTGCTACTGGATTTGGTCAATAATATATGCTTAGCTGTAACGTTTTGTTTATCTATATTGTATTTTCATTGGATTCAGTTTCATTTTTCTTATTTGTGTCATCGTTTGTTAACATTTTTGTAGGTCTAACCTGGCTATCGTTTAGTTTTTTTCAAATTAGCTGTCTGTATTGGGTCCTGTATATGTCTATTTTTATATTGTTCTGCGGTAGATTGACCTAATTTGCTGTTTTCGTCTTGTTTCACTAATAGAATTTTATTTAGTTTTTACAAAAGTTTTCTCGTGTGTCTTTTGATCTTGTGGTGTGATATTGTTTTGTATAGTACTTTGCTTTACTTTTCCTATTTCTCTTTCGTTCATGACATTATATTATATTACTTGCATAGTGATTTATGCAAATATTGGAAGATAGTCATAATTATTGCTTGCAGTGCGTTAGTTGAAGAAGAGAAAAGACTTGTTGCAGAAAAGGAAAAAAATTCAACAAGAAAAGGAGTTGATGCTTCTTCGTTTAGAAGAATTAAAATTGAGAGGTCAAAATGGAAATAATAGCAACAATGGTGATTCAAATACTGCTACTTCTGCAGTTAACAATAAGGGTAATGATAGATTTAAATTACCAATATTTAACCCAGCTTTTGATGACGTGTCATGCTACCTTTCACGCTATGAAAGTGTATGTGCAGCACATAAACTAGACAAGTCATTATGGATTGCCAAACTTATGCAATTTTTAGTTGGAGAACCTATGACTGCCATAAACACAATGCATGAGTCAGTTAAAAACGACTATGATGCTGCTAGAACAGTACTATTAAAACGTTTTCAACTTGATGACGAAGGATATCGGGTGAAATTTAAGACATTGATTCCTGAAACTGGGAAGGACTTCTCAGAATTTGTCGCTACCATTCGACTTACTTTTAATAGATGGGTTCAACTCTCAGGAATTGAGAAATCTTATGATAAACTTATGGATCTATTGCTTAGGGATAAGGTGTTATCCTCGGTAAGCAGGCCATTTTGGTCTTTCTTGCAGGAACGCAAGCCATCAAATCTATCGACTATGGAAGAAATTGCAAAAAAAATACTGCACCGCACATCCAGGTGCATGTATTAGTAACAGCCAAATAAAAGACTCTCTCCCAGTTGCTTCAGCTATAACTTGGAACAATAATGTTAGAGCCAGATCTCAGAGCCTAGACAGAAATTTCATGCCTAGGAGATATAATGAAAACAATTATACTAGAAATGGTAACTTTAACAAGAATGATAACTTTAATAGAGGTCGACAACAATTTCGGAACCAGGCACCTCAATACAGAAATAACAACAATTTCCAACAAAGTTCCAATTGGAGAAAACCAAATAATTTTTTCCCTCAAAATAATAATTGGAATAATAATAATCAACATTACCGACATAGTCAAAACTATAGAAATCAGGGTAATTATGTTGATCGCCAGAGGCAACGATCTTGTTCACGTGGCTCAATGAGGTCAGAGCATAATGCAGGGGCGGCACTTACTGATAGTGCACCTATAGGCAATCCGGAATTGAATAACCAGGTTCACTCAACTGCATGTTGCTCATTTGATTTTGATGTTGCATCTCGTTGCCAGGGATGTCTAGCTATATTTCAAAAAGACAGTACTACAGTTCTGAAGTGCGGACATCCTCTTCCTGCAGTTAGTCTGTCTGCTCATGACGGCATCGGCACTCTAGTATTCCACAAAGGATTTGTGAATGGTACCCAAGCATCTGTACTCAGGGATTCAGGGTCAACGACAATTGGGATTAGACAGTCGCTTGTACACCCTTCTTGTTCTACAGGAAATTGTGTAAAATGTATAACTTTTGGGGGAACCATTGAATTTTACCCGACAGCAATTGTTAATATACATACCCCATTTTTTCAGGAAAAGTCACAGTATGTTTATTAAATAACCCAGTCACTGATCTGACGGCTGGTCGTATCCATGGGAGCAAGGACTGCTCACCAGAGGAAATTGAAGAGTGGGAGAAAAATAATTTGTTGACTGTCAGTGCAGTTACTACACGTGCCCAGGCTCAGGCATTGGAAACTGATAACAGTTCAGAGCTAGACACAACAACTCAGGATGACACTGAAGTACAATCAGTTATAGACAGAGTGTCTTTTGCCAAACTCCAAAGAGAGGATAAGTCATTAAAAAAAATTTTTGCTCTGGTCAAAAATGATGATGATGTTGACTTAAATAAAAGTCGTAAACATTGGTTTACTGTTAAAAATGAAATATTAGTGAGAAACTTTGTTGATAACTCTAATATAAAGCACCAAGTTATGGTGCCTCTTAAATTTCACCCATACATATTACGACATGCACATGACTCACATTGTGCGGGTCATATGGGATACACTCGAAGACGTTCCAGAATGTTATCTTCTTTCTTTTGGCCAGGTGTTTCCAGTGACGTATCATTATACGTACGTTCATGCATTACCTGCCAAGAAGTTAAATCTCGAGGAGCTTTCCATGTCGCTCCGATTCAGGCATGTGATATATCTGTGATGGGGCCGAAAAGGAGACGTCCGCCCCCTACCTGTTTCTAGGCAGATTATTTTCGATGTGCGCGAAGCATTCTGGGTTGTGAAAAGTCTGAAGTAGAAGATATGTAATGAGGCCACAATAAAGCCTTAAAAATAGAGTTGTGGTGTAGAATTGTGTTTTTGCTCTAGAAATAGTGTATATTTCTGTGTTTTCGCTATTCCTAAAGCGATAATCGCGTGTGATATTTAAGTAGCCAAGATTAATACGCCTAGCGAGCAGTAAAGTGAGTGATTAGACCTGGGCTTATAAAAGAATGCGATAACCAGTACCAGCCCTTCTTAAGTATCAGCCCAGGCGAAAGAGAACGAAACGAGGCGCCCTGTGTACCTACACAGAAGAACACAAAGACATGACACGTGAGTTAATTTAAATTAGAATTAGTTTTATATAATTCTGAAATTATATTCAGCACGAGTCTGTTTTAATGTTTAGTGATATAGATAGATGTGTTTCCAAAGGAAATGTCTTTTTAGGACATTATGATTTAGTCTCGAAATGATAGATGAGTGAAAATAATGTTTGATCGGTTTTATTAGGCACGCAAAGCCCAAATCACAGATGTGAGAGTTTAAGAGCAATTATGTCAGTCATCAGACCGGGCAAGAAAGGCAAATTTAGTAGGGAGCTATTTCATACATGAAACTGGACAGAGAAGCGATTTTTTACTTTAATTTAGATGATATTGACTGTTATCAGGATGGCAACCACGTGGTCATGAAAGGCGGCGCATCACCATGTGTGATTGTATAAAGAAGACGCCAGTTTTATATTGTGTGAATTGACACGTGGGTGGGAAGCAGATTAAGATTTCCCCAGTAAAGGAAAGAGATAGTTTTCGTGTTAATGCCAGTTTTGTTAAAGTCAAGAGTAATTATTTTATTTCTTTAATGTTAAAGTAATTGAGTGTATTTCACGATAGCCTACTTATCATAATTCTACTGTATATTTAATGGGTTACTGTGAGGTGAGAATATGTATTTAGATTTCTGGAGAGCGCGAGGCCACTCCTTTGTTGAGACATGTGTTTCTCTGGTTGCTCCCGGCGGAGCATGGAAACACCAATGTGGCTGGTGTCTATCACAAGCCGACAAGAAGCATTTTTATGCTATTGCAGTGGTTGTTTCGGTAACGATGTGTTTCATGTGATGAGATTCCCAGTCGCACCAGTGGTCATATACGACACGCTTGTTGCCAGGCGCACCAGTCGTCACATACGACATGCTTCAGAATGCAGTAACGAATACTGATGTGGATCGGTTACGAGACAGTGGTTTATTCTCGTTATTGAGAGTATTTGTTGTACATGTAGTTGAAGAATATTATTTTATGTCCATTTTATGTCCATAATTATGGTTATGTGAGGAATGGTTGTGAGAGCACGTGGGCTCACTTCAAGATATATATTTCTCTTCTCCGCTCCTGAGGGAGCATGGGGCCAACAGTGTGGTTTGCCTTCATATTAAGCATTCAGGTGCTCGGGCAGTAGTGGTTTTGGTAGCAATCTGTGTTACATGGTGAGGTTGCCAGCCTCATGCACAACACCATACTAGTCGCATTGGACGAAACACATGAGTGTGTGTGTGTGTGTGATAGTTGAGTGTGTCAGGTGGCGGCGTAGGACAGTTTGACAGGTGAGAGCGTGGTGTTTCTCATTCAGTATTATATTATGATTTTAACTATTCTGTGCTTTGTTTGCTTCTTCAGATTAGCATCGGGCACTGTTGGGTGTTTTGTTTTGTTTTGTTTAGTTTTGTTTTGTTATGTTCGCTAGTTTATTTGTTTAAGGTTTGCTTTGTCACTGAATGGGTTGTAAAAATAAATATAGCCCCTGCCTCTAGAATCAAGAGTTTTATTGTTGTTCGGGTCGGTGCGAGTGTGACAAGAGAGTGATCACACATCACAATATAATCATCATCATCATCTCGCCCACCCTATCACATATCTATTCGACCTTTTGATAAGATGGCCGTTGATATTATCGGTCCTCTGTCTGGTACTTCTGCTAGAGGTCACAAATATGTTCTCACGTGCATTGATTTGTGCAGTCGATGGCCAGAGGCCATTCCTCTTAAACATACCACTACATTGGAGGTAGCGGATGCACTTTTGTTGATCTTCTCAAGATTAGGTTTTCCTCGTAAACTTCTGTCTGATCATGGTTAACAATTTGTCTCTGAAACCATGACATCAGTCATGAAGACACTTAAGATAGATAGATCATTAAGTAGTATACAGTGTGTCCGGCAGAATCACTACCAATAACAAATGTCAATATTTCTTATACTAATAATAGCAGACCGACCGGATTTTGATTTTCTGTTAGGCAAACTCATTAAGTTTTAGTAGCAACTCACCAAGTTTCAGTAGATCTCCACCAAGTTTCAGTAGATCTCCACACGAGCGCCTTTAGTGGCTCGAAGAATGTCAAGACGGTATTCTATCTCTCTCCACGTGTTTTGCAGCATCTGAGGTGTGACGGATGCACAAGCGTCAATTATTCGCTGCCAAAGATTATCCAGTCCCTGCACGGGAGTTTGATAGACAAAGCTTTTTACGTATCCCCATAGAAAGGAAATCTAAGGGGGTCAAATCTGGTGACCTTGGTGGCCAATCAATGAGACCTAATCTTCCAATCCATCTGTCTGGAAATTGTTGATGAAGGTAGTTTCTTACTTCATTGGCATAGTGTGGAGGTGCTCCATCTTGCTGGAATATGAATCCTTCTGGTATCCTAGGAACTGCAAAATTTTGCAACATGTTTAGGTATGTTGCTCTTCTGACTGTGGCTTCGGCGAAGAAAAATGGCCCGATCACATAATTCGAGGTTAAGGAACACCACACGTTAAGTTTAGGGTTGTCTTGCTCATGCTTCATTACAACATGTGGGTTTTCATTTCCCAATGTCCTACAATTATTCCGGTCAACTTTGCAGGGACTGGATAATTTTCGGCAGCGAATAATTGACGCTTGTGCATCCGTCACACCTCAGATGCTGCAAAACACGTGGAGAGAGATAGAATACCGTCTTGACATTCTTCGAGCCACTAAAGGCGCTCATGTGGAGATCTACTGAAACTTGGTGGAGATCTACTGAAACTTGGTGAGTTGCTACTGAAACTTAATGAGTTTGCCTAACAGAAAATCAAAATCCGGTCGGTCTGCTATTATTAGTATAAGAAATATTGACATTTGTTATTGGTAGTGATTCTGCCGGACACACTGTATATCACCCAATGAGTAATGGTTCTGTGGAGAGTCTCAACAGAACACTCAGGCAATTGTTACATAAGGTAACTGACAAACATCCTCAGGATTGGGACAGGGTCTTGCCGGCTGTACTTTTCGCTTATCGAGAAGTGCCGCACGAGCAGACCGGATTTTCCCCCTTTGAGCTTGTGTTTGGAGCTCCACCTCGTGGTCCAATGGGTTTGATCAAGGATCTCCTTACTGACTCTGAGATGACTCAGGACACTCAGTCATCTTACGAGTACGTGATTAATCTTCGTCGAAAGATTGTCGACGCATGTCAGTTGGCTACAGCTTCGTCAGACGCTGCCAAAAATAAATCACGTCTCTTTCTAAATAAGAATATGCGTTTACGTCAACTTTTTCCGGGTGATGAAGCTTTTGTGTTGCTTCCTCGGAAGGATGATAGATTGCTTATTGCATGGAATGGCCCTTTCAAAGTGATATCTCGTATTTCAGATGTTGATTACGTAATCGATATTAAAGGTCAAAGAAAAATGTTCCACATTAATATGCTCAAAGAATTTCATACCAGACCTGAGCATTTACAGTCTATTTTCCATGACATTGATGACAATGTTGGTAGTTTTTGTCACTATTCTAGCTTATCTGTGATTCAGGAGGAGGAATCTTCCTTCCCTGATATTCACATGTCTTTACATATACCTGCTTTGGATTCTACAGAATCTTAGCGGGATGTTGATATAACGTCTTCTTTAACATCTCAACAACATTGCCAGGTATCCAATTTACTAGAATCATTTTCTGATGTTCTTACTTACCTACCTGGTCGAACATCCCTTATTTCTCATGATATCATCCTTACAGATGATATTCCAATTCGTCTACGTCCTTATCCTGTTCCACTTTATTATCAGAACAAAACTGCACTCGAGCTAGATCAGATGTTAAGTTTGGGAATTATTGAAAACAGTAATTCTCCTTATTCTTCACCATTAGTTATTATCCGGAAAAAGGATAATAATATTAGATTATACGTAGATTATCGCAAACTAAATGCTAAAACTATATCGGATGCTGAACCACATCCACTACTTGACGATCTACTTTCTCGTCTCTCCAATGCTAATCTATTCACTAAAATAGATCTGACTAAAGGTTATTGGCAGATTCCATTAACCGAACAAGCTAAACCTCTTACTGCGTTTTCGACTCCACGTGGGTTATACCAGTGGAACGTCATGCCTTTCGGGCTCATGAACGCATCTGCCACATTCATTCGGATGATGCGTAATATTTTACCTCACAGATCTGATATCATAACTTACATTGATGATATCTGTTTGTTTAGTTCATCTTTTGAAGAACACTTCTTAGGACTTCTTTCTCTGTTAGATACTCTTCGGTTACATAATCTTACTGCAAGGCCTACTAAAGTCCAGATTGCATTTAAGGAACTTACTTTTCTTGGATATACGGTTGGTTCTGGTTGCCTTCAGACTATACCTCAAAATGTTTCCAAGATTCTTAACTTATCTATCCCTTCTACAAAGAAACAAGTTCGCAGTCTTTTGGGATTAGTTCAATATTACAGTCGATTCATTCCTAACTTGTCAAACATCACGGCTGTAAGTTAGTTGCTTATCCTTTTCAGGACGTGGCAATCAACCCCAGCTTTTATTGGCTGTTTGTGATTTTTCTAGGCAATTATTTTCATTTAGTTTGCCATTGCTTTCTGAACGGTACGGCGCTTATACCATTGTTAAAAATCCACAAAAAGCGATCTGCTACCAAACCGCCTGCAGCAGGTTTCGAACCTGGTATATCTGGATTATGAAACTGCGTTCATATCCATTAGGCCACAGACGCCGATAATGTCATCTTTATTACGCAAGGGAATGCCAATAAAGGTAAGCTGGTCAAATGAGTGCCAGATAGCTTTCAATAAAACTTTAGATATTTTTTCTTCCCCTCCTATTTTGAGGTTGCCTGATATTACAAAAGTATATATTCTTCGAACAGATGGCAGTAATTTCGGCTTGGGAGCCTGCCTTTTGCAGGAGTACAAAGGAATTCTACATCAGACCTTATATATTCCCCGGAAATTGTCAGAGACTGAGAAGAGGTATTCAGTGATTGAAAAAGAATTGCTTGTGGTTGTTTGGGCAATACAGAAATTGAAGCGATATCTGCTCGGAGCGCCCTTCATAATTCAGAAAGATCAGAAATCTGTTGCAGCTTTGAAACGAGCGAACCATAGAAACCCAAAGCTCACGCGCTTCTCACTCTTGCTCCAGCCTTTTGACTTTGACATTCAATCTATACCCAGATCTGACAATGTCGTAGCGGATTCACTATCAAGAAATCCAACATCAATACCTAGAGACTGATTGTTGTTCAAGAAACGTTCAAGAAATTCGTGACATTTATTAACAGACGTTCATATTCTTGATGCATGCAAGTCACTTTCGTTTGAAGCCTGAAATAGTACATATTTCGTACATTGATCGACATCATACAAATTTATCGATGACTATCTTGCTGAACAATTCGTTGGGATCTACCTGCACTCGGAGATCGAAATTCCACTGAACAGAAGTGTAGCAAGAATGTCCACCTTCCATGTGGTTAAAATACTTGCCAGGATTTTACGGAACTGGATTGAAACGTTGACCTATATAATATACTGTGTCATTATTGACATTCAGGATAATAACATTAATTCTTTACTGCTCCTGACTTTGTGAGATACACAGATTATGGAATTCTTTTTCCTGGATTTGGAGCATACTGGACTATAAGTTCCCTTTTGGACTTATAATGTAATGTTAATAATTTTTATTAATGCAGATTTTAGATTTTAATCTTTAGTTACTTAATTAAACTTATATTGTTAATTAGGTATATTAATTATTATCTTTCTATCACATTTTCTGTAATTTGTAATACTTTTGGGTAGATAACTCATGATTTTTTTTCCTTCTATGCTACTCATACTTACTTCCCTTTTTTCTGTCACTTTTTCTGTACTAAAATATTTTCTTTCTAATAAATTTCTGTTTTGTATGTTCACACACATAACTTATTTTATTAACTTCTTCACTTTCTGAGTGTCGACATAACAATATATTATTTTTTTTAATTCACATCTCTGCATTGTCATACATATGTTACATTCTTCTCTCTAAGTTACTTATTTAATATTACATAGTAATTAATTATACTATAACTAGAGTTAGTAAATATTTTGTGTTACATGCTTATTAAGTATTGTATTGGACTCTATTCTTATTGACCACTGACGACGTTCTCTACTCATTAACCTTAGTTATATTTACATTTGATTTAACATTCTTTTGACTTACAATTATTTTGGGCAACGCCGTTAACATTGTTAATTGTAAACATATCTGACCGTGTATTCATACATTTTTCGCGATTTTTCCTTAAATCTCATTGCGTTTTTTTAATGTAAAATTTTTTTTAATATTGTTGAAAAAAAAAAATCAATTCTGATTTTTTTTTACTCCACCATCCCGGGAAATTGTTAAAGAAGATTATAGTGTATTTTACATGTTGACCACACTTAGTTTTGTTAGCAGTTTAATCTACGCGGTAACAATTCTATATGGTGCCAACATGATGTATTTTGCACCATTTTTTATTATAATGAACGCGATATAAGGTTTACGTAACTAGGGGATGATGACGTATTAGGTTCTGCACTAATGTATGCAGACAGTTACTTCGAGGCCTTTCGTTGTAAGAATCCGCCAGAGTAAGACGTTGATGCCATTGCTTCCAAGTTATTTGAAGTTTAACAGTTCTCCTACGTGGCTTAAGTATTACGAAGGTCGCCACTGATATTCAAGAAGATGCCGAAGTATTCAAGTTTCGATGCTTTTTATGCAGAGGAATCTTTATGGGAGCAAATAATAATAATTATCTCCATATTCTGGTTGTCATTACTTAGGTGTTAACCGTAATCGGCACCTCTAGTAAATAGGCCAGGTATGAGACGATGTATCAAGGACTGTAGGAGATTCAGTACATAAATGTAATTCCACTTTGCCATGAACATGTTATTATGCTACGTTTGAAAACACACCCTCTGTAAATAACCAAAAACCATTCGTAACAGGTAGACACCTTTGAAGACCCATATTAGATACTCTTGAGTGTTGGCCACTGGTTGACCACTACGGCAGAGCTAAGGGGAGGCAATCCGTGACACTCGCATCAAGCTGAGATAGCCTTCCACCTTCCCTTGCCAATCTAGCAACCTCTTCATTGCCGGTGATGTTACAATGAGATGGGATCCATTGGATCACAACACTTTCGAATCGTTGACATAGCTGGCCATGATATTGATAACATTATTCCGGAAAACCACATCTCTGTGGCCTCGAGGGATTTTCTCGCATGTTTACTAACTGCCCATGACTCATTCCGATATATCAGGATTAGTTCTATAAGGCACTGAAGGAAATTCTTTCTCGCTTTTATTGACAAAGTGTTTATTTGCATAAAACGTATTTCCTTTTATTGAACGCCGCAATTAACCATGTTTTGCTACTCTTTAACACTGAGATGCATCTTCCATAAGCGATTAAGTGATCATTTCGTTTTTCACAAAAAGTGGACATTTTCTAGCTTTTTTTTTTTTTGCTTACAAAAGAGGACAATACAAGACAAAAAAGAGAACAAAAAAGAGAACAAAAAAGAGAACTTTTTGATGTCAATTTATTAACAATGCTTGATTGTGATGACAAGAGTCAGTTCCTGTTTTATAAAGGTTAGAAAGCAAATTGAAATAAAACGTCCTCTGAAATATTTGTTTTAAAATCATTTTAACATTTAAAAAATTAGCTATCCACATACGAGATTAATCAGTTTGGATAAAATTATTATTTATTTTATTTATACATTTATTTGTGGATATTATATTCTTTAACAATTCGTTATTTTCTTTTAAATGTGCATGGAATTGACTGTAAGTTTCTTCTTTGAAATTATACGTATTACAAAATTCTGTTGACGGAATCCACATTGAAACTGTTTCTGTCTGTTGTCCAGTGACTTTCCGTCAATATTAAAAATATGTCCATGCTTGCATCGTGACCAAGCACCGCAAAGAAATGTTGAGCAATCATTTGAAATTCAGAATGAAATTAACATTTACTGACTGTTTTAAAAATTTGGTTCACTTCTCATGTGCCGGCAACTGCATGAATTCTTCATCACTAATGTTACATTCAACAAATATTGTCAGGTTGGTAAGTTGACCAAAGCACTTGTGTCCTCAAATACAACATTTTCGTTAACTAAATATTGACCAGAAGCTCGTACATCTACACGTGTTGGTATTCCAGGCAAGGCCATCCATGAGAAGTGTGTGAAATCTTCAGATGGTTTCATCGATGTCTCTAAGTCTTCTACACAGCTGATGCACATGCATTTGTTATCCTCATAAAACTTGTCACACAAACTACCAAGTCCGCCTCTTCGTTTTTCAACAAGTATATTCGGAATCTTCTAAGGTACCGACTCTTGACACAAGCGCTGCTTAAGAATGTCTATCACAGATAAAATACATTTTTGCACTTCAACAACAGAACTATATTCCTTTGCAATTTGGTCAATATTTACTTGAAAAATATTCTTTAAAAATATACTTGCTTAAGATAGACCTCTTCGAAGTCATGTTCAATCTCCGAGGGGAAAACTCGGGAAAAATTGCACTTTTGAAAAAAGTCGCCCGGACGCCCAATCTTAAGGTGAAAAAGAGGACAAATACGGGGAAAGAGGACAGATGGACACCCTAATATGCGATGATTGTACCAAGATTTCATATCCTCAACATGTTTGATAATGATCACAATTTCCTTTAAAACAGTGATTTTTAACCAGTCGTGCAAGCATATTTTTACCTTTAAGTTTCAACAGAATGGTGTAGCCAACTATGTGACCAATGTTCATTAGACGCTTCTTACGACGTGCATGATAAGGCGCATTACTCTTTATTCACCTGTCGGGTTTCGGCAACACAGGAAAACCTGCCGACAGCGTTACAACGCAGTCAGTTGTTCTGAACTCCCTACAGTTAAGACACAGAGAGGGAGAAAGAAGGGACTTGGTGACAGAAAATTAACAGGATTCAAGAAAACATGAAAATGCATGACGTAGAACTGGAAAGTTTGGCGAGAATTTCATGAAGGCCAACCTAAGCTCCGCAGGGAGCAGAAATGCAATGATGAATGATTCTTAAACTTTGCCTAGAAATCCTGAAGAGGTCCTCTTCGTAATGTGAGCTCAGTATACTTGGCTTATGATAAGTACTTGGCTTGTGATATGTCATACTTAGCTTATGACATGTCATACTTGGCTTATTATATGTCATACTTGGCTTATGATATGTCACACTTGGTTAATGATGTCATACTTGGTTTATGATGTGTCATACTTGGCTTATATGTCATACTTGGCATACGATATGTCATACTTGGCTTATGATATGTCATACTTGGCTTATTATATGTCATACTTGGCTTATTATATGTCATACTTGGCTTATGATATGTCATTCTTGGCTTATGAAATGTCATACTTGGCTATTATATGTCATAATTTGGCTAATGATATGTCATACTTGGCTTCTGATATGTCATACTTGGCTTTTATGTCAAATATGTCTTATGAAGCAACAAACTGTCTCCACTTTGCTCCGTCGGCGGCCATCTACGTGTAGTGCCCTAACTCAGGCTCATGCATTGCGTTTCGGCCCCCACAGTTCTCCGCCAAGTTGTTTTTGATCGGCCTCTCTTTCGTCTTCCGCCTGAGGTCAACAACATAACAGTTCTTGTGATGGCGTCGGGATCTTTTTCCGAAGAGGTGACTAACCTACTTACTTCCAGCGTCTAAAGCCCAATCTACTGTCACAATAATTTGGATACCAACAATAAATTTACCTTCAAGACAAATGTCAAGTCAGTCTTATTGTATGGCTCTGAAAAATGGAAAACAACAAAAACCACAACCAAAGAAGTTGCACTTTCATAAATGTCAGATGTTTAGAACAGAAGGATTGAGATGGTATATCAAGATCACTAATGTGAAACTGGTGACACGAATCAGACAAACGCCTGTAGAAGAAAAGAAGACGTTGATGATGGATAGGACACACACTGGGGAAATTTGTTGATAGTAGTACAAGGATGTCCTTATTCGGGAATCCCCCATGGAAAAAGAGGTGGAGGAGACCAAGAACAAATGGAGAAGTGAAATGGAGACAAACATGAAAGGAACGAAGACGACATAGAAAGACCTTGCGCTGATGGCACAGGACAGGAAGACTTGGCATACATTTGTTGAAGGTCTATGTTCCTTCGGAAGCTGAAGCATAACGAATGAACGATGAACTATACATTTGGTGCACACATCTTTACATGTCGCATTGACTAATGTAGGCGCTCACGGCGCTCCACAATTTCCTGTCTCTCGTGCTGTTGATTTTAGTTTTTAACCCAGTCGTCACGTGAACCTATCCAGTTTATAAGTTCAGTCGATAAATCTGTATGACGCGTGATAGCAGTAGAAAGACGGGAGGCAATGACATGTTCTGAAAGTCAGAGTTTATTCGTTGCTTTTTTTTCGTTTAACAACAATAACAATAGCAATAGTAATAATAATAGTATTAGTAGTGGTATATTAATAGTAGTAGTATAAGTAGCAGCAGTAGTAATAGTAGCAGTTGAAGTAGTTGCAGTAGTAGTAATAGTAATAGTACTGGTATTAGTAGTAGTAATGGTAACAGCAGCAGTAGTAGTAAGAGTAGTAGTAGCAGTAACAGTAGCAGTAATACTAGTAGTAATATTAGTAGTAATAGTAGTAGTAGTAGTTGTTTTTGTAGCAATAATTGTAGTAATACTAGTAGTAATAGTAGTAATAATAATAATAGTAGTAGTAGCAGTCTTAGTAGTAGCAGTAGTAGTAGTAGCTTTATTATTATATATTTGAGACGCGATGGGTTCACTGCGCGGGTCATGGCTGTTGAGGTGGGTGCAAGAGGTCTCGTGGCTGCCTCAGTGTATGATCTACTGAAACTGTTGGGGTTTAGGAGACAGTTAAGAACAAGGGCACTTAAGAGGTTCAGCGAAGCTGCGGAAAAGGCATCGTGCTGACTGTGGAACAACCGCAACGGGCTATGGAACTGGAGACAATAATTTATTTTCAACATAGGGGTTACTTTCACAATTGCCTCCAGCTGGCAGAAAATAGGAGTGAATTTGAAAGCTGCAATCAAGATGGAGTGAGTTCAATTCTCTGCACTAGACAACAGGAGGCTGACACTTGGGAGTCATGACCTAAGTGGGCCCGCCTGTGACGAAATCAGTCGTGCACTTTTTACAACTTTCGTCCCCTCCGGCATCACTTTATTTCTTCATTTTTCTCACTAATCGTTCTATTATTTGGCATATTTATTGCCCTTACCTACATTTTTGCTCTTTCGCCGCACCCAGACATATTTACGTTTCACCATGTGAACTGTAACAATACCAGGC
>JAMPIV010021389.1:190000-331316 GCA_024509875.1 Oreohelix idahoensis
CAGCGGTTTAATCTAAACACGCCGGCGCTCATCTTATCTAGTTGCTTCTCGCAGTCTGGGATAAACATTATCTGCAAGGAGTGTCACAAATGTTTGAACATACAAACTACTTGCTCCTTAGCCGATAATGAGAAGAAATTGGTACTTTTAAAAGTACAAAAATAAAAATCAGTACAAAATATGTCTCTGAACCTGTCGGGGTGAAACATAGATCGTGAAGAGGTCGTCCATTTCGTCACATGAGGTAAGTGTAAACATTTATTTTACAAATGTTAATTTGACATGTTTTTCCTGTTAAGTGGTTATATATGAGGCTGGCAACCTCAACATATGAAAAAAGTATATTTCTTCTGGTGATTTCTTCTTGCTAGTCGTAAACACAACTACCAGCTGAGGTGACCCCAAACTCCGACTGGAGCAGCGATGAGTGATGATTACATGTGCCTAGAGTGTATCATATCATTGTGTGAGATATATGCTCTTTGTTAATTGTAATTCAGGCAAATCATTGCTTTCACGCTGTCCAAGCACATATTCTCCCACTTTAATACCCAGAAGAATAATACTGGTGATTTCTAATTATCTTACCTATGTTACGCTGTGTATACTCAAGAATATAACTATTCAGAGACCAACATTGGTGGGTGGACAGCGAGATAATGCTCCCGTTAATTTGCGGGCCACAAATGCACTTAGGCATTTGTTCTTTCTATTATGTCCAAAAGTTCGTCGAACGAAGCTATCAGACAGTTCGTGGAACGAAGCTATCAGACGGTTCGTAGAACAAAGCTATCAGACTGTGAAGTGTCATCATCACAGAAGAACTGACGAAACCACGGCTGTAGGACTCACCTAGATCAGTTACATTCTAGGAACCAGTAAAAGGACAGCATTTTTTTAAATGTCACTCCTCAAACAATGTCTCAATGAAGACGACTTTAATTTTCATCTAAAATTCATCATCATTTCATCTCTATTTTAACCTGTTAAAACTAATTGATTATTAAATTTGTTACATGTTATTTTAACACATAACAATCATAGTTGATTCAGTTATTATAAGTGTGATAGCATACGTATGAGCAAGACATTTATATATATATATATATATATATATATATATATATATATATATATATATATATATATATATATATATATATATATATATATATATATATATATATATATATATGTACTTTACTTATGCCTGTTTTAATTCAAATTTTGTTGGTCCAGTCATATATTATCCTTCAATCTTGGGAGATTTTTTAACTCATTTGTGATGGCCAAAACATGTGTGTGTTATTGAATAAAAACAGCTGGCTTTTTTTTTTTCAATGTGTTTGAATTAATTGTCACTGTTTAGGATTTTCACCCGTGTGTTACCGGGGCCCGAAAGGGGAGCAAAGAATAGTAACACTGCACCCTACCACGCATGTCGTAAAAGGCGACTAAGGAGGGTATGGGCATGGGGCTGTTTACCCCATCCTGTAAAAACTTCGCACAGTGGGCTGATCACCTGCTTGCCAACCAATCTGATTACGGAAACAATGATAGATTGTTTGGTCTGTTTTTGTTCCACAAAGACGCCACTAGGCGTGGTGGAAACAGCGATAGATTGATCAATTTGTTGTTGCCCTAAGACGCCACTAGGCGTACTGGCCACATACTGCTTTGCCGGTTGATGGCTAAGGATGGAAGAAGAAGAAGATATATATGTATATATATGTGTGTGTGTGTGTGTGTGTGTGTGTGTGTGTGTGTGTGTGTGTGTATGTATGTATGTATGTATGTATGTATGTATGTATGTATGTATGTATGTATGTATGTATGTATGTATATATATATATATATATATATATATATATATATATATATATATATATATATATATATATATATATATATGTATATCTATATATATATATATATATATATATATATATATATATATATATATATATATATATATATATATATATATATATATATGTGACAGGGGCGCTAGGGGTGCCTCACACCCAAGACCCGTGCACTAAGAAAATTTATAAAGGATCGTTTGACAGGGGTTGCAATTATTGGTTGCTTGCAACCCTCTCAGCAGCAGACTTAACAATTCAAGCAACCCAAAGCCTTAAGCAGATCAACATTTAATTCCACCGAACACCAAACAAACAATCCAACAAACACTCAGTCAGTGTTCATAGACTGTCTGAAAAATAATAAATAAAACAACGTCTAAGTGAACATCAATAGCATGGATAATAACACTTACCATACAGAAAACATGCGCCCACCTGATATCATCAACTATCTCACACACTCATGCGTGTCTCTCACAAACCATGTTCACGACAATAATAGTCAACTGGACATAAAATCATATTCTTCAATACATGTACAACAAATAATCTCAATAATGAGAATTAACTACTACCTCTCAACCGACCGGGAGCAAACAGAGAAACACCTGTCTCAACTTGCCTTACGCACCAGAAATCTAAATGACTATTCTCCCTTCTAAGTAACCACTAAAGATAAACAGTAGAATAATCAATAATCGTGAAATACACTTAATTACTTTTACATTAAAGGATAAAATAAAATTACTCTTACATTAAAGAATAATATTCTTGGCTTTAACCAAAAACTGGAACTAAATACACCGCGTGTCGCTCGGCATAACATATTATAGGTTTAACACGCGGAGCGTGTTTAATCAGACTCGCTATCACCGCCTTTTATCACCACGAGGTTGCTATCTTGCGATTGTTAATCTTATCTAAATTTCGCAGTGAAATAGCCTCACACTATGTCTGCCTTTCTGAAGAATGAAATAATCGCTCTTAAACTTTCACATCTATCTATCTATCTATTTATTCCATTAAACATTAAAATAGCCACATCGATATAATTTCAGAATCCTAGAAAACTAATGCTAATTTAAATTAACTCACGTGCTCAAGGCATTTACAGCTTGGCTCTTGTGTGTCTTCTTCGTCTGTTCTCCCTGGGCGGCTGTCTCAACAATCCCAGTTTCGCCGCTTGCTACCCCTTTTTATAAGCCCTGGCCTAACCACTCAATTTACTGCGCGCTACGCGTATTAATCTGCGCCACACAGATTTACACACGCGATTATTGCTCCAGAATGCATGAAAACACAGATATACACAACTAGAGCAAAAACACAGCTAATTCGTAGGCTTATTATGGCCTTGTAATAAATCTGCTTGAAGATAACATGATCAAAAGGCACTAAACCACATAGACAACATGACTGCCCAGATGGGGCCAGCGCCGAGAACGACAGACCTCAAGATGGCGCTGTCACATATTCCCCGCCTGATTTTGTTGTCGTCCCGACAACTGCACTAAATCAGGCGCTTCAGTCGTATTCTCCAAATCTGGAGGATCACCTTTTCCTTCACTTCGTCTCAGGTCATTGCTGGTTACTCTAATGCTCGGACTCGCTCTGTCCATTCGTTGGATGATATATGGACCCCCTGTCATTGTGGGAGCACGAACTACAACGTACTCGTCTTCTGACCACATATCACGAATCTCGGATCTCTCAGCGTCGTGCATTCTCTTCTTCACCAATTCTCCGACCTGTAGTGGAGTAGAACACGACAGCTTGTCACATCTCTCTTTCCGGACTGCTGCAAAACTCTGCAACGGTGGCTCTGCTCTTACGTGCGCCCCTCGTAGCCTGGAAACGTGTCCTTCAACGAGTTTTAGATGAGTCTCCTCCTCTAACTGCCGACCACTTTTCCCGGCGCCCTTATGGTGACAGTTGCCACGGCCATCTCTTGGCTTGCACTGTGACGGCAATGTAGATGTGTTGGTACGCTTAGAGAGGGCGCTCTTTGATGGGCAAACCGATATCAAATGGTCCGGGGACCTACAATGGAAACATCGCTTAGGAAGCGGGCCCTGGGGACACTTGGCTGCCATGTGGTTCGAAAGGTCTCCACAGTTGAAGCATCTTATTTTCCTAGGCTTCCTTGGTGACCTGGGTCGCCTCCTGCTACCCTTACATCCCTGGCCGCCTTTGACTTTCTTCCCTGCAATAAGCGCCTCACACTCCGGTCGACCACCAACCATCTTTATCTTTGAGCCATTCTGCTCCCCTTCTGTAACCTGACTCCCAGCCGCAGAGGGGTCTAGTTTAATGCCTGTGGACATCGATTCTGTACGTGGCCTAGTTCTCTGCATCTAAAACAACGAACTGTCCTGGTACGTCTCCCCTGCTCCTGAGACATCGCATCAATTTTAGCCTCTAATTGAGCCACCTGTGCTCTCAGCCGCTCTACTTCTGCGTTTAATGCATGCGTATCTGACACAGTCTCTGTTCTTGCCACTTCAACACTGGCAACACAAGCCCCCAAAGCTGCTTCGACACTGGCAACACCAGCCCCAGAAGTGGGCTCAGTCTCCAAAAACCGTAGGGCATAGTCCCTCACCGACGTGAACGATGCTGTTGGCTCCTTGATGATCATTTCCTTTGCAAGCTTTCTTAGTAGGTCATCTCTCAGACAAGCAGCAAACTGGTCACGAAGAAAGGATGGCGCCAAAGGAGTGACGTTGTTCTGCTTTTGTGCCCTTACAGCACTTTCAAACACCTCGTGAATGCGATGGGAGAATTCCCAAAGAGACTCCCTTGCACCTTGCCGGGTAGAGTAGAACGCGGCCATTACTTCTGGGATGCTCCGACGCTCCCCATACACCCTAAGAATGGAATGTAGCATTGCTTCTGGGTCACCGTCATCAGCCTGAATCCTCAGCTCCCTACGGACACTTGGGGTCACACTGTCAAGAATAACATCTGCCTGGTCCTCTTTACTCATCATCCCTACTCTCCAGGCAGCTCTCACCTCTCTGACATATTCCTCGGCCGTAGGACCCGTGCGCTCCCCAAAGCACCGCACCCTCTTGTGAGTAGGTACTACGATGTACTGCACTCGTTCTGGTTGACGATTTAGCCCTACTACAGGGTCATCCACCTCAGCCACATCTTCGTTATCAGTTCTACTAGCAGCGCGTGTGTTGCGTGCCGCCATCTTGTTGCTAGTAGAGTTGACTAGAAATCTTGACAAACTGGATGATCCCGTCCCTCGCCTTGCACTGAACTGGGTGTTCTACTGTTTCGGCTGTTGCTGCTCTGATTGCTGAAGAGTTGCTTCACTGCGTGCTGTCTGTCAATCCTGCCGACGACGCCACTTGTGACAGGGGCGCTAGGGGTGCCTCACACCCAAGACCCGTGCACTAAGAAAATTTATAAAGGATCGTTTGACAGGGGTTGCAATTATTGGTTGCTTGCAACCCTCTCAGCAGCAGACTTAACAATTCAAGCAACCCAAAGCCTTAAGCAGATCAACATTTAATTCCACCGAACACCAAACAAACAATCCAACAAACACTCAGTCAGTGTTCATAGACTGTCTGAAAAATAATAAATAAAACAACGTCTAAGTGAACATCAATAGCATGGATAATAACACTTACCATACAGAAAACATGCGCCCACCTGACATCATCAACTATCTCACACACTCATGCGTGTCGCCCAATGCGACTAGTATGGTGTTGTGCATGAGGCTGGCAATCGCACCGGGTAACATAGGTTGCTACCGAAACCACTACTGCAAGAGCATCTGAATGCTTCATGCTGAGGCAAACCACACCGGTGGCCCCATGCTCCCTCAGGAGCGGAGGAGAGAAATATACAACTCTAAGTACGCCCACGTGCTCTCACAAACCATGTTCACATAACAATAATAATCAACTGGACATAAAATCATATTCTTCAATACATGTACAACAAATAATTTCAATAATGAGAATTAACTACTACCTCTCAACCGACCCACATCAATACTCGTTCCCGCACTCTGAACATGTCGTAAGTGACGACTGGTGCGCCTGGCCACAAACGTGTCATATGTGACCCCTGACGAGATTGGGAACTCATCACATGAAACACATAATTACAGGAACAACCACTGTAACAGCATAAAAATGCTTCTGTTGACTTGTGGTGGACACCAGCCGCATTGGTGTTTCCATGCTCCACCGGGAGCAAACAGAGAAACACCTGTCTCAACTTGCCTTACGCACCAGAAAATCTAAATGACTATTCTCCCTTCTAAGTAACCACTAAAGATAAACAGTAGAATAATCAATAATCGTGAAATACACTTAATTACTTTTACATTAAAGGATAAAATAAAATTACTCTTACATTAAAGAATAATATTCTTGGCTTTAACCAAAAACTGGAACTAAATACACCGCGTGTCGCTCGGCATAACATATTATAGGTTTAACACGCGGAGCGGGTTTAATCAGACTCGCTATCACCGCCTTTTATCACCACGAGGTTGCTATCTTGCGATTGTTAATCTTATCTAAATTTCGCAGTGAAATAGCCTCACACTATGTCTGCCTTTCTGAAGAATGAAATAATCGCTCTTAAACTTTCACATCTATCTATCTATCTATTTATTCCATTAAACATTAAAATAGCCACATCGATATAATTTCAGAATCCTAGAAAACTAATGCTAATTTAAATTAACTCACGTGCTCAAGGCATTTACAGCTTGGCTCTTGTGTGTCTTCTTCGTCTGTTCTCCCTGGGCGGCTGTCTCAACAATCCCAGTTTCGCCGCTTGCTACCTCTTTTTATAAGCCCTGGCCTAACCACACAATTTACTGCGCGCTACGCGTATTAATCTGCGCCACACAGATTTACACACGCGATTATTGCTCCAGAATGCATGAAAACACAGATATACACAACTAGAGCAAAAACACAGCTAATTCGTAGGCTTATTATGGCCTTGTAATAAATCTGCTTGAAGATAACGTGATCAAAAGGCACTAAACCACATAGACAACATGACTGCCCAGATGGGGCCAGCGCCGAGAACGACAGAACTCAAGATGGCGCTGTCACATATATATACATATATATATACATATATTTACATCTATAGAGTTAATTCTTATAAAAAGGAACTTCGCTGGATTTACACCAGGGGGGGGGGGGGGGGGCTTGAACGAACTATAACCATTGCTTAATTCTTCACAAAAGGCGACGGACCGATATAAGTTAACAATTGTCCTGCCAATGCAGCATTGTTCTTGACTTCGGAAACATCTTGTGATCACTCCCTTGAGATAGAAGCGTCTTTACCCTTCTATCTACAACTCTGCCAAGAGTAATCTTGTGCGAAGGTAGACACCTTTGACGACCCATTTTAGATACTCTTGCGTTTTGGCCACTGGTGTACCACTACTGCAAAGCAGGGGAGGCAATCCGTGACACCACCGTCATTAGAGTGTAAAGGAGATTAAGGGGCCGAAACATATGATCGACGGGGGGACACTTCTGATGATCAGATTGCTTCCTGTTGTTTTGCTCTGTATAGAGTTTCCTATCATCTTATTATTAGTAGTAGTTGTTGTTGTTGTTGTTGTAACAGAAGCGGCAACAACAATTAATATAATAATTTCATGTAAATGACTCCACTCCGAAATCTGTGGCCGAACACCATCACCAACCAAAGTCTGATTAACCGGAGCTATCAAGAAGGTATGTATAGCATCGTAACAGAGAGGCAGTTGATTAAGATTGGTAAAGTCCTCAGAAGAGAACCCGAGACCATCAGCAGAAACGCTATGCTATGGATCCCAGACGACCAAAAATAGCTTGGCGGAGAGCTGTAGAATCAAGATGAAAAGTATGAACCAGAGTTTGGGAACCTCAGGAAGAATAGCCACAGACCGGGCAAAGTAGAATTTGTTGCTGCCGTACAAAACACCACTAGACGAGATGTCCACTGCTTACGTTGTCAGTCACTACCTAAAGATTCAAGAAGAAGCAGAAGAGGAAATGTCTCCAGGCTTCTTAGGGATTCGGTCGAAATTTTTTTCAAACAAAATATGTAGCATATGTTTCTGTAACTTTAAGTTTTAGAACTTTGTATTCGTTTTGAAAAGGTGGTGGAAGAAACAAGAAGCAACATGGTTTACAACCAGACGTAATGCATCATGTCCTCGAAACCCAGCCCCTGCAGACCCGAGTGGAAAAGTTCCAGTTACGATGGTTAGGCCGTGGCTGAAGAATGGGAGAAGACCGTCTACCGTGGCAAATATGGGAAACTAAAAGTCAGGGATCCAGATCTCCATCATGACCCAGAGTTCGCTTGAATGACAACATCAGACAGTCTCTGAAGGACCTAGGACTAGATTAGAACTAGGCCAAAAAGAAGACAGGAGTCATGACGCTCTCTCTTACAAATCTCTACACCACAAAGTAGAAGAGGAACGACTAAGTAAGTTAGTATCCATTTGCTGATTTGTGCTTTCTAGCCCTCTAAATACATAATCGATCATAAATATTGCTTTGTTTTCAAAATATCCCAAACTGTGCATTAAATTTAACATATCGTCCTTTAATTTTGATGCCTGGTGTGTATCTACTACTTGCCCATCATTCTCCTATAAAGTAATGACTATGCGTTAGTGTTCTGCTTACATATAAATAAAACCGATGTTTAACTTTCTTGTCCAGTTGCCTTACATCACCCTACCACCGGCTTCATATTGATTATGGCTGATTGGTCCGATTACTCGAATAAAGAACAGCTGGCGCCATCTATAATCCGTCAAAGCGTTTGGTTCCTCACGTCTTCCGTTCTAACTGGGTCATTGATCAAAGATGAAGCATGATAGTTCTCCCTGGCGGGTCTCCTGATTTTATTTACTGATTAAGTTCAAAATAACTTGGTTATTGACCATAGATCTCTCTTTCAGTTTTTAATAGTGTTTACATAAATTACTCAGCGAAGAAAGATCTACGAGTGTTAAAAAATCCCAAACCATGGATTGTAGTTTTGTTATTTTGTTCCTTTCATTTATTTGTGATGATTTAATTACTCCAGTAATGATTCTCTAAGCCAGAGGTTTTAATACCCCGTGCCATCAGCTCAAGATTGTTACTCGTCTTCCTCATATATTTCATGTCTGTCTCAAATTCACTTCTCCGTGTGTTCTATGGTCCCCCTTTACCTTTTTCACCCTGGGAATTCCAGAACAAGGACTGCCTTGTACTACTATCAACATGTTTCCCCAGTCTGCGTCCTATCCATCGCCATCGTCTTCTTCTCATCTTTTGTTCCACAGGCACTTGTGTCGTCCGTATCATTTGATCCACATTAGTGATCTTGTCATACCATTTAAATCCTTCTCTTCTTTGCTAACATTCATTTACGAAAGTCTGTACTATCTCGGTTGTTGTTATTGTATCAGTTGTTCTCCATGCTTCAGAGCCATACAATAGGACTGACTTGACATTTGTCGTGACGATAAATTTATTGTTGCTATCGAAATTATTGTGACAGTAGGTTATGCTTTGACGGACTAATCTTTCTTCAGGTGAGTATGACACATCATAGGCTAAGTATGTCAGGCTCACATTAAGTGTAGCACCGCTAAAGAGACTAGGCAAAGTTTAAGAATTGCAAAACAGTAGACAGCTGCAAAGCTCCCTGTGGAGAACAGGTCTTCAACATATTCACGCCACGCCTTCTTGTTCTTTCCGACTTCTTCACACCTTTCATATCTGTCTCCAATTATCTTCTCATTGTCTTTTTTTCTGTCATTTCCTTTTACCATGGGGGCTCCTGAACAAAGACTGACTTGTGATATTATTTTAACGTGGTAATAATCAAGTGTTCACGGTTGTCTTGGTGATTGTCATTAATCAAGGACTGGTTAAAATAATAAAGAAAAAGAATGTGACAATGAGAGTAGATGCTTGCCAGCCCAGCATCCTGACTCGTGAGAGTGTGTGACCGGTTGGCCTACTTCTATTACTTAAGCGCTAACAGCGCTACCATTAAGTATAAAATAGTATTAGATAAAGACTAGCTAGTCAAATTAACATTAGTCATAAAACGATGACGTCAATACACTTTTGTATATAACAAGAACCCCTGACGTCATCAAGTCTTGTGTGAGTAGACATAAGTTGGACCGGAAGAGGAATTTTGGGGAGGTATCGGGGGTTTCCGGTGAACGAACAAAGAAAGAAAAACAAGAGTGAGTGAGCTGGAGAGCGTGATAGCATTGGGTTCAGTAAAGATGGGCTCTCCCCCAAATATGTGTTTAAAATAATGTTTGTAAGTGGCAAGCGCAATTTGGAGGTGTCATCGGACAATAAGCCAAATGAATTGGTTGTTATGACAGAAATTGTAAACTATTGTCTAGCCGCCAAATCGCTTGGTATGCCACTATGTTAGAAATTTTAGTTATTTTGAGAACAAAAGAACTAGTGTCGCCAGTTTCAAGAAATTGTGTATGAGGTTTTCTAAAGATTCGGGTATGTGGAACATCTTGTATATTGATGGTAGGCAACAGAGTAGACCAAGTGACAGTCTAATGATTAGCATACGGTTTAACGAGTATCAAGTAACTTGGAAAATCGTTAACCTAGGTGGTAGACTAGTACTACTCTAACCATACCAAGTTAAGACTGTAGAACAGCAAGCTCAACAGAAGAAATTTTGACTGAACATTGAGAAGATACATATTGGCATACGACTAGCAGTGGATAGGCAATTGTCGATAGCAGTAAACATCATAAAATATAGTCAGTTAGAACTGTTGAGGCAACAAGAACGAATAAGAGAGCAAGACAGTTATACACAACGAAATTTATGGAATTGAATTTATATGCTATACAACTCAGCCACGTGAGGAAGGCTGGGCATATAATCCTCATTACTACACTCTGTTATGTAAATAAAGTTGACACATTAAATTGCCACGGCTGCTTGAGTGAAGTCTATCATCGTATTGAGATCATCCATCACTTGTCCGCGGAAAACTGTTTGTCCTCATGTGAGAAAGTAATTGCACTAATACCTTCATCATCCTTGAATAAGCTGCTAAGGGAGAAGATCGGAGCACAGAAAGAAAATTATGTGTGCACTGAAGACAGACCATCTACCATATACATGGAGCTGTTGGTTATATCAGGACGTGTTTCATTTATTGTAATATCCTTTTGTTAGTATTTAATTTATACTATATTATCTCTAGAAGGGATTTTTTTATTTAAATTTTGTAGTTATAGTTCAATGTTGTTTTATTATCCCAAAAATGATATTGTCTAAACTGTTTTGTTTTTATGTTTCACTGGAGGGTTTTTGGTCAATCAAATTTATCTGGGGGGAGTCTTTCACCAGTGTAGACTACTGGATCGCATCCTTGTTTATTTATTTTTTTATGTTAGCTTTTGTTTCTGTAATAAAGTATTTTATTAACTACAGTATTTCTGATGGGGTCTTAGTGCCTACACTCATTTCTACCTTGTGGTTACTACAGTATGTCTTAATGTTTTGCCTCTGCTTGTCATATTTTTTGCAGTCCATCAGAAAGTGTCTAATTGTGTTTGGTTCTTGACACTCTTTGCACATGGGTTCCTCTATCATGAAATATCCAGTTCCAAGCTTGAGCCTCAGCAATGTTTTATTAATTGGTATTTTTAGTTCATCTTTTATCTGACATTTTTTGCTTGTTTTTTTTTTCAGGATTTTATATGAGTGTCTTGCTTTTTTACTTTGGTCCCATGCTGTTATCCACTCTTTAGTTATTGCTTGAGCAATTAAGCTCTTAATTTCAAACTTCCCTAAGCCTACTTCAATTTTGTTATAGCTAGTTCTTCCCCCTTTGGCTTCTTTGTCTGCAAGCTCATTTCCTGCTATCCCCACATGTGATGGTATCCATGTTAGTGTTACACTGCATCCTATAGTGTGCAGATATGTATTGACCTGTAGTATTTCCTCTATAATATCTGGCCTGCTACATTCATTTCTGTTTCTGATAGCAAGTACTGATGAAAGGGAATCTGTAAGAATGGTTACTTTATTTGGTGGGTTTTCTGCAGCTATTTCTAAAGCTTTTATGATTGCCACTAATTCTGCTGTAAAGATGGGTGTATTACCTGTTACTTTGTATCTTTTATAAACTTTTAATTTTGGTATTGCTATTCCTGCTCCTAATTGTCCTTCTTCATCTTTTGACCCATCAGTATATATAGTTAGGCTATTATTCATATACCGTTCTATGTACTCCAGTGCTTTACTTTTTGCTGAGATTATGTCGTTAGATTTGCTTATGATCTTTGATAAGTGGGAGTCAGTTTCTGGCACTTTTAGTTCCCATGGTGGGATCTTTGCTTTATACTGAGCACTACTGTTTATCATATTAAATAGGTTTGGGTGTTGATCCACTTCATCCATTGTTTTCCACCCTGACGGGTATCTATTATGGTTTAGTGGTATGTGGCCTATGTACTGGTTACCCCTATCAAAGGTTTTGTGTGCTGGGTGGGTTGGATCTTTTGCCACTCTTGCCCAGTAGCTGAATCTCAGCTCTTTTCTCCTTAGCTCCTGGGGTATAATGCCTAGCGCTACTTCTAATGCCTCTGCTGATGTTCCCTTTGTGGCACCTGATATTATTGACAGTGCCTGGTTTTGGACTGTATCTAGTTTTTTTTCTTATTGCTCGTGGCGGCTGATGCATATACAACACTGGCATAGTCAAGTTTGCTCCTAATAAATGATTTATAGAAGGTTACCTTTGTCTTATTGGAGGCTCCCCAACCACTTCCTTTCATATATCTTAGCATGTTAATAACCCCCTACTGTTTTGCACTAATAGGTTTATGTGTTTGTTCCAGTTTAATTGCTGGTCTAGTACCATACCCAGAAATCTAGTTGATTTTGCTGTGCATACTTTTTGCTCATTAATACTTATATCAATTATATTATTTTTAATTACACGCCCTCTACTGAAGATCATTCCTACGGTTTTTTTAACGTTTAGATTAAATCCCCACTTGTGCATCCAGTCGGATACTTTATCTATTTGTTTTTGTACTGTTTTATAGAGGAATGGGAGATTTCTTCCCGTTCTCCATATCGCAGCATCATCTGCAAACTGAGATAGGTTGTTTTTTAAGTCTTTAAACTCGTCGCCTAGGTCGTTGACCATAATCGTGAATATAGATGGTGATATTACTGATCCCTGTGGAATTCCATTCTGTTGTTCATAAACCTCAGATCTATCATTGTTTATTTGTACTGTGAAGTATCTATCCTGCAGGAAGTTATCTAAATAATTGTAAATTCTGCCTACTATACCTAATTTCCTGATCTTATATAGTGCACCCTCCCTCCAACACTCATCATATGCTCTGGCTACATCAAGGAATATTGCTACTGTCTTTTCATTCCTTTTGAAGCCCGTTTTAACATCATGTTCCAGCTTCAACAGCTGCTCTATTGTACTATGGTGGCTTCTAAAGCCTGCCTGGGTTGGACTGTACAAATTATGCTTTTCTAGGTGAAATTTTAGTCTGCTGTTGACTATTGTTTCTAGAATTTTTCCTAGGTGCGATGTTAACGATATTGGCCTGTATGAGCCGACATCATGTGTTTCCTTATCTGGCTTTAGTATGGGGATGACTACTGCTGTCTTCCATGAACATGGTATTTTTCCCGTGTGCCAAACATTCTGTTTGTATCCGTTATCATGTTTTTTTTTTAAGGAGAGTCCGATTGACAGAGTGGTTAGAACGCTGGTCTCTTGCGACTAAGGTGCCGGGTTCGATTCACGGTATCATCGTGCTCCAGTCGTCCCAGCTGTGAATGGGTACCTGACTTTGTCCTTCAGTTAGGGAAGGAAAAGGCAGCGATGAAAGGAACTAGTCACCCCCACCTCTCGATGCTGGACCTAGTATAGTGAAGTCTCTAACACTTCACTCCCTTACGGCAGTATCTGCTATGCGACTACCTTTACCGTTTTTTTTCATCATCATCATCATCATGCTCCTTTGCGATCTGTAGGGCAGTGATGATAAAGATATACGACCTATTTTCATGTCTCTTTTTGAATACTTTCAACGATTTAACGTGTAGTTCTCGAAATTGTCTTGTTAAGATGATTGTCAATAAATGTTTTTTTTTCTTTTCATTTCACATTGTGATTTGGGAGGGCAAGTTAAAAAAAAAAAATTGCGTTCCTTGTGCATTCTTAGATGACACGCTTACGACAGACCCGCCCCCAACCCCCCCCCCCCCACCCCCCCGTATTTTTATTTAAGTTTATAAACCAATAAAACGGTATTGAATCAGTTCGGGACCCAAGATGCATCAAAAGTGAGGAATGCAGTAAGCGACCCCATAGCTTGACTGCCTGCGTCAGGGTCAGCGAACCAGAGCTGACCAAGACCCTACTCCACCTCCACGTGGTGGTCCTGGAAACAGGCTGTATTACTGCAGTCTGGCTGAGGAGTAGGGATCGAAGAGGGAAGGCAAACCCGGTCCCAAAAAATGCTGTGCGGAAGTCGGATATGTCGGCCGAAAGGCGCAAATACTGCAGCTTCGCTGTAAACGGACACAACGCAACCAACGTCCTTTTCAGGACGAACGAGGAAGAAAGAAGAAGAAGAATCAGTTCTACAAGTTAACGGTACACAGGAAACAAGGGAAGTCGCTGCCGTTGCCTTCTCTAACTCAAGATCAGAGTCAGGTACCCATTTACAGCTGGTTATGGAGGGTTAGAGACTTCACCATACTAGATCAAGCATCGAGAGGTTGGAAGACCAGTTTCCTTCCTCGCTGTCTTTTCCTTCCCTAACTCAAAGTTAAGTACCCATTTATAGCTAGGTAGGCCCCACCTCTTGATGCTGGACCAAGTATGGTGAAGTCTTTAACACTCTACTACCGCAATAAGTTACCGGGTTTCGTGTTCAAAGCTAGGTAATGTCACACATCAGTCTAACCAGCTGTAAAAGGGTACCTGACTCTGATCCTGAGTTAGAGAAGGCAACGGCAGCGAGGAAGGGAACAGGCCACCCCACCTCATAAAGCTGGGACCCAGTACATCGAAGTCTATGACACTTCACTCCCCTACGGCAGACGGTTTAAATTAACCTTACGAACGGCAGGCGTGTTTTAAAAAAAAATTCTAAACAACGGGGGAAAGGGGAGAAACATGACACTTTTTCAGTCAAGAAAAAGTACGGTTCTCGGTTTAGGTAATAAATTTCCACAATTTGATTTAAGCGGTGAATAATCACACAAGAACCGAATGTAGGTTTGGAGCTTTTTGGACTAGTTCTGTATTTGTCGTTTAGGTTTATTTCTATGGGTAAGTGGTCTGAGCTGGAGTCATTCAGTACTTCCCATTTAGCAGAGGTTAGGTTTGGTGTTATACTACTTATGTCTATTTGCTGTTTCTACTGAGTGTCACAGTGAGGTTGAGGTCAAAATATCAAAATAAAGATGGAATAGGAAAACCTGGTTTAGAAAATGTGCATACGTTAGGGACAGGCTATTAGACCTTACTAAATGGGAGATAAAATAATAATTTATTGATTTTGGGGCACAGGGAGGTAAACCTTTTATCACGCCCCTTTAGAATTTTAAAAAAAAATTAAGGTGTTTGCTACTTTTCTTTGTAGCACGGCCCTTTCAACCATCTACCATATACATGGAGCTGTTGGTTATATCAGGACGTGTTTCATTTATTGTAATATGTTTTTGTTTGTATTTATTGTATACTATATTATCTCTAGTATGTATTTTTCCTTTTGTAGTAATAGTTCAAAATGGTTTTTATTATATTATAGCTGCTATGTTTTTGATTTTCACTGGAGGGTTATTTGGTTAATTCGTATGTATCTGGGGGGAGTCTTTCACCAGTGTAGACTACTGGCTCGGATCCTTTTTTATTTATTTGTTATATGTTAGCTTTAGTTTTTGTAATATACTGTTTTATTAACTTTTGTACTTCTGGTGGGGTCGTAGCGCCTATGAGATAGAGTCTTAGTGCCTTAAGAAAAGATCGTGGATTTAGTTTGTGGATTGGCGAGTTTCGCAAATTATGGTTTTAGAATTTTGTATACGCTAGTGGAGGTAACAAAGGCAGAGAAGTATTCAAGGCGTATAGTCTTATTTAGCAAAAGGAGATTAATTATTATTACGTCCCTTGAGTTTGAAAAGGGCGAACAAATTATTTTGGCGCAAGATTTTGGGGAAGTGTGTGAACGATTTTAATCGTAGTGGTAAATCGGCAAATATAATATAGGCAGTCTGATTTTGAACGCGCTTAGCGTAGTGTTAAAGTCAGTTTTTTAAGCAAGGTGATTTAAACATTAATATTTTTTACATGTCATGTCAGATTTAGTTGTTACCTCCCTTGACTTGTTTGTTCCAGAACCTTCTCGTACCTGCGAGATTGAGAACAGTTCACGGTTCGCGGTAACGGCGCATGTGTGACTGTTTGGCGGGACTGATATGCGAGATATCTCGTGACAGTTCGCTCTGGGCGTTTGACCGGGCTGGTTAGCCATGTTTTCTTACTGTGTTTTCGGGGAGATATTTATGGTGGAATATAAATGTTGAAGACTCCCCATGATAATTCTAAAGCCTGGGATAGAAGGCTCGTATTAAGATTGTGCAATGTGTATTAGATATTGTATTGTATTGCCAGATCAGAGGAGGTAAGAAGAAAGTTTAGATTTTTTAGAGCCAGGAACTTTATTCGGCTCATGTATTGCATTGCCAGAAGAGCTGGAAGATTATTTAGAGCCAGGAACTTTATTCGGCTCATGTATTGCAATGTTTCCATGATGTACTTCACCCTGTAACTCGTGACAGTGATCGTTTGCTATGTACCAAGTACCGTTTACTAGGATTGTTTACGTGTCTCTTGTTCCAGTCAAATAAACAGTGTATAAACGTTACAGCTGTTTCTGCATTTCCTAGTATGTAAAGTTTAAGATGTCAGTCACTTCTATATGTGCACTGGTGTGGGTGATTGGTTGTCAACTTAATTAATACCACACGGCATTCGCGTCTACCAATCTGTCCCAGTATCCAGTTTTTAACACGTCGGAAAGCAAATTTTGCTGTATTAAAGTTGTGTAGTGGCGAGCTCTGTTTAATGGTTCATTCTGGCGAATAAGCCACTGAAGGTGGTTGGTGCTGTGGTCACAGTATTGTATCAAATTATTTGCCGAACCAACAAGACGCTCAAACGCCACCTTTAATAGATGATAGACACGTCTGTGTATTATAAAGATCAGAAAGACAATGTCGCCAGTTCAAGATTGTGTTAACAAGTTGTCAAGACAACAAGACAAACAGGTTTTGTTGTGTTAGATGCAGAGACAATAGACTAGACAGTAGCCAGGGGCAGCGTGGAACAAATGACTATTGACACAAATAAACAGCCCTGGTGGTTAGACCAGTCTTATATAGAAAGATACATCAACTAGTTCCACCAGATCTACGTTCTTCATCATGAGTTACGAAACCAGAAGAGCACAATCTTAGACGAGCTAGAAATCTTAGAGACAGCGTCAGACTATATATAGGAGAAAAAATGATGGAGCGAGAGAAGATTTGTTTTCAAAAGTTGCCTATGAACATTGTTATTATGGGAAATGACCCGCCCCAGGGGAAAGGTTGGGCATGAATTATGATTTTCAACTGGTTGCTGACCAAAGCTGTAAATAAACATCATCTTTAACATTTACCGCTGTCCTAGTGCAGTATTTCGCTAGATGTTACTCATCCCATCATCTGTCGTTGTGATGTAGTGGTTGTCTACGTGGTGTTTTAACGTGAGTCATCATCAACGCCTAATTGCCCACTGTGGGATCGTGATACGAACCTCACACTATACATCATCATCACTTTAAGAGTTAGCCTATGCATCGGCCACAAGAGACTGAGCCAACAACATGACTTGGGAGAGACAGCCAGCAACAACAACATGACTAGAGAGAATGTGAGAGCAAACAATACCTTGACTGGGGAGAGAGACTACAGGAACATGACTCGAGAGATAATACCACCAGCAACATGACTCGAAAGAGAACAGCAACAACAACATGATTCGAGAAAGAACACGAACAATAACATGACTCGAAAGAGAACACCAAAAACAACATGACTCGATAGAGAGCCACAATAACATGACTCGAGAGAGAACACCAATAACAACATGACTCGAGAGAGAACATGAACAATAGTGTCACGGATTTGCCTCCCCTTAGTTCTGCAGTAGTTGTCCACCAGTGGCCAACATTCAAGAGTATCTAATATGGGTCTTCAAAGGTGTCTACCTTCGCTCAAGATTACTCTCGGTAGTGTTTTAGATAGAAGGATAATGATATCTCAAGGGAGTGTTCACAAGATGTTTTCAGAAGTCACTAACAATGCTGCATAAGACAGAGCACTATTACCTTATATCTGATCCGTCGCCTTTCTTGAAGAATTAAGCAATGGTGTTAGACCATTCAATCCCCCACCTGGTGTAAATCCAGCGAAATTCTTTTATAGGTATTTTCTCTATAGATGTAAGTATATGTCTAAATGTATATATATATTAAAGAGTCTTGCTCATACGTTTGCTTTCATACCTATAATAACTGAATCAACAATGGTTGTTTTGTTTTAAAATAACATGTAACAAATTTAATTATCAATTAGTTTTTAACAGGTTAAAATAACTATGGAATGATGGTAAATTTTAGATGTATATAAAATTGTTTTCGCTGAGACTTGGGTGAGGATATATAAAAAGTGTGTTCTTTTGCTGTTTCCTTTAATAAGAACTGATCTAAGTGAGTCCTCCAGCCGTGGTTTCGTCAATTCTTTTGTGATGAGGGCACCTCCACACAACTCGTCCAGTGTAGGTGGTTAGTGTTGAATCCCTGCTCTTGACTCACATTAGTGGCGTAGAAACTTTAATCTTTCAGCTTTGTACCACGAACTTTAGGACTAATACAAGAGCAAATTCCTCTGCTAAGTACATTTGTGGGCTGCAAATTAACAGGCGCATTGTCTCGCTGTCCACCCACCAATGTTAGCCTCTCTGAATAATTAGACCTTTTGAGTATATACATCATAACTCATGGATTATGATTAGAAATCACCGCTATTCTTCTGTGTATTATAATGGGAAAATGTGTGCTTGGACAGCGTGTGTACAATGATTTGTGCATGAACTAAAATTATCAATTTACATATCTCGCAAAATGATACTATACACTTGTTGCCCATGGGATGTAATCATCACTCATCACTACTACATTTGGAGTCTGGGGTCCCCTTTGCTGTCGGTTTTCTGTACGACTAGCAAGAAGCAATCACCAGCGCTTGCTGTAGTGGTTTATGAATATACACAACTCGGGAGAGAGCCAAGAAACAAAATGAGTCAGGACAGAGAGCCAGCAACAACACAACTCGGGAGAGAGCCAAGAAACAAAATTAGTCGGGACAGAAAGCCAAGAAACAACATGACTCGGCACAGAGAATCAACAGCAACATGCTCGATATGCTCAAGTTTTCTCGCCGACGTCACTATCCTGACAGAGTTTTATCTGATGCCCTTAATCGCATTAGTCACGTTACTCGTCAAGTTGCGCTTACTGCTAAACCTACTACATCTGACAGACTAAAACTTGTCTTAACTTTCCACCCTCACTGTTTGGCGATGAAAAAAATTATGTTTCGTCATCTGCCTATTGTCCACTCTGATCCTGATACCAGAGAGTTGTTTCGTGACACCCCTTTGGTGGCATATCGTAGGGATAAGAATTTTAGGGATATTCTTGTTCACAGTCGCTTGAGACAAACCAGTCCTTCTCACTTTGGTACTAAACCATGCCAACGCCGCAGATGTAAGACCTGTCCTTGTGTACCCCAAACTCAGTCAGTTTCTTTTCCGAACGGTAAATTTGCCATTGGGGAGTCTTTCGCGTGCGAATCCAGAAACCTGATTTATGCTATCGTCTGCAAGAGGTGTGACATTACCTATATTGGTGAAACGGGCAGACGTTTGGCAGACAGATTTCGTGAGCCCTTGAATGACATCTATCATGGCAAACCTTTACCGGTGGCCCTTCATTTCAATAGTCCTGACCATTTAGGTAACTCTGATATTCATGTCACTGCCCTCCCTTCATGTGTTGGCGATGACAGAACTCGCTTCTCGTTGGAGAATCGACTCATTTTTCAAATGAGCGTTTTATCTCCTGCTGGCCTTAATGTCAAGCATCATTTTGCATAATTCTGGTGGCTTCTGTTTCTGTTTCATACTTTATTTCTTCTGTCATTATATTCCTATCTATCTTTGTTTTTGCTTTGGTTCGTTTCGTTTCCTCAATTATCTTTTCTTAGCCGCCACTAGCTCATACATCACTTCCGTATGATGCCTTTTTTTCTCAGCCATCTTGAATGTTTCTTTCTTGGATCCAGCTAAGTGATTTTTTACTTGTTTTAATAGTGTTGTTCATTTCTGTCTTCGTTTCGTTGATTATTCGAAGGGTAAAACCCGAAATGTCCTTTGTTTCATGTGTACCGTTAACTTGTAAAACTGATTTCATACCATATTATTTTTTTATTTATACAACAGCAACATAACTCGATAGAGACCAACTTCAATATCACTCGCGACAGAGCAAACAACAAAATGACTCATCACAGAGAGCCAACAACAACATAACTCGGGAGAAAGCCAAGAAACAAAATGACTCGGGACAGAGAGCCAACAACAACAAAGCTAGGGAGAGAGCTAACAATATAACTGATACAGAACATATCAGATATAGCTATAAATAGACATGACCGCTTGGATCAGTACGCGCCCCCCAACATTATCCCGATTCCATTTGTAAACCAAGATTGCGCCTGCCTACGCGCTACATTACATCATTCTAGTATTGTTTATAACGGACCGCAGACTTTGCAGTTTTTCCTGCACTGTTAATACTGCGTGTAAAACCGTGGTCCACCACGGCAGCAAAGAATAATGGCAATGTAATCTACCAAGCATGTCGTAAAAGGCGACAAAGGACGGTTGGACATAGATCAAGGACCCTTTTCTGTAGAAACTTTAAGCCACAAAAACCTCAGCAGCTATTTGGAGAAGAAGTCGCTGGTGATGGATACGAAACACCTTCAGGTAATGTGTTGATAGCATCACAAGCCAGTCCTTGTTTTTGAATCTCCAAGTTTATAGAGGTAGAGCGGGACACACACATAAAAATGCAGAACGGAACTGGAAACAAAAATGGCAGAAATGAAGAAGGCACGAAACGACCTTGAGCATATGACACGTGACAGGGCGGACTTGGCATCAATTTGTTGAAGGCCTATGGGCCTTGTGGAGCTGAATGGTTATGAATGTATGAATAAATAAATAATACTAGATAGATTCGTGTTCCTGAAATTAATTTGGAAAGAAGTAAAGACATTATAACACCATTGTATCGGCAGGGTTGTTGTATAATTTACAGATTACTTTTACTAGAACAACTAGAGAATGACAAAGAACCTTATACACTTACATTAGAAGGAAGCAATCCGATTAACTTTAACATGTTATAAGAAGAGAAAAGGCTGTATATTTCGAGATAACAGGTGAGACCAGGAGGCAAAAAAGGGTTGACAACAAACAGAGATGATACTGGACAGTTTAACATCATTTCAGGGAAAGAAGATCAGAATTCATTTACAGTACCGGAAACAGGGGATTGTGGAGAGACTTGACCATCTAAGCCAAATGGTATAGTATTTGTTAACCCATAACCAGCATAATCAGTGAATATCATTAAAATAATAAAACACGACAGTCTTCATGAATAATTAACCAATGATGATGATTTAAACTTAAACAATTACTAGCTCAGCAGAAGAGAACAAGTGGTAATCTTCAGACTCCGCACGGGCCACAACAGATTGAGATACCACATATTCAACGAGCTCAAAATAGGAACCTACTGATGAGTGTAACTGTGGCGCTGATAAAATTACTGCTGAACATCTACTTCAAAGGTGCTCAACATATGATGAACAGAGAAAGCGCATATGGCCATCACCAGTATCATTCATGGAAAAACTTTATTAACAACCTCAAGCTGACCAATGTTTTTTTGTGTGTTTTTGTTGTTGTTGAAGACATACAAGCTGACTTCTGAATGTGAACGAAGAAGAAGAAGAAGAAGAAGAAGAAGAAGAAGAAGAAAGAAGGAAGAAGAAGGAAGAAGAAGAAGAAGAAGAAGAAGAAGAAGAAGAAGCACAGACGATAGAAGAAGCCCCAGAAGGAAGAAGTAGAATCCTGAAGAAGAAGAAAGGAAGACAAGAAGATAAGGAAGAAGAAGTCACAAGAAAGAATTATATGTTCCTAAGAAAGAAGAAGAAGCAGAAAAGAAAGAAGCTGAAGAGAAGAAGAAGAAGAAGAAGAAAGAAGAAGAATGAAGAAGAAGAAGAAGAAGAAGAAGAAGAAAAGAAGAAATCCCCAAGAAAGAAGAGAAGAACCTAAAGAAGGATGAGAAGAAGAAGAGAAGAAGGAAGAAGAAGAAGAACCCCTCCTCCCCTCCAAGAAGAAAAGAAGAAGAAAAGAAGTCCCCCCCCACCCTCTCCCCCCCCCCTCCCCCCGCCCCCCCCACCTCCCCCCCCCCGCCCCACCACCCCACTCCCCCCCCCCGCCCCCCCCCCCCCCCCCCCCCCCCCCCCCCCCCCCCCCTCCCCCCCCCCACCTCCCCCCCCCCCCCCCCCCCCACCCCCCCCCCCCCCCCCCCCCCCCCCCCTCCCCCCCCCCCTCCACCCCCCCCCCCCCCCCTCTCTCCCCCTCCCCCCCCCCCTCCCCCCCCCCCCCCCCCCCCCCCCCCCCCCCCCCCCCCCCCCCCCCCCCCCCCCCCCCCCCCCCCCCCCCCCCCCCCCCCCCCCCCCCCCCCCCCCCCCCCCCCCCCCCCCCCCCCCCCCCCCCCCCCCCCCCCCCCCCCCCCCCTCCCCCCCCCCCACCCCTCCCCCCCCCCGCCCCACCCCCCCCCCTACCCCCCCCCCCCCCCCAACCCAACCCACCCCCCCCCCCGCCCCCCCTCCCCCCCCCCCCACCCCCCCTCCACCCCTCCACCCCCCTCCCCCCCCCCCCCCCCCCCACCCCCCCCCCCCCCCCCCCCCCCCCCCCCCCCCCCCCCCCCCTCCCCCGCCCCCCCCCCCCCCCCCCCCCCCCCGCCCCCCACCCCCCCCCTCCCCCCCCCCCCCTCCCCCCCCCCCCCCCCCCCCCCCCCCCCCCCCCCCCCCCCCCCCCCCCCTCTCCCCCCCCCCCCCCCCCCCCCCCCCCCCCCCCCCCCACCCCCCCCCCCCCCCCCCCCCCCCCCCCCCCCTCCTCCTCCCCCCCCCCCCCCCCCCCCCCCCCCCCCCTTCCTCCCCCCCCCTCCGCCCCCCCCCCCCCCCCCCCCCCCCCCTCCCCCCCCCCCCCCCCCTCCCCCCCTCCCCCCCTCGCCCCCCCCCCTCTCCCCCCCCCCCCTCTTCGCCCCCTCCCCCCCCCCCCCCCCCCCTCCCCCCCCCCCCGCCTCCCCCCCCGTCGAACCCCCCCATCCCCCCCCTCCCCCCCCCCCCCCCCCCCCCCCCCCCCCCCCCCCCCCCCCCACCCCCCCACTCCCCCCCCCCCCCCCCCCCCCCCCCCCCCCCCCCCCCCTCGCCTCCCCCCTCCTCCCCTCCTCCTCCGCCCCCCCCCCTCCTCCCCTCCCCTCCCCCCCCCCCCCCCTCCCCCCCCTCCCCCCCCCCCCCCTCCCCCCCCCCCCCCCCCCCCCCCCCCCCCCCCCCCCCTCCCCCCCCTCCCCCCCCTCCCCCCCCCCGCCCCCCCCCCCCCCCCCCCCCCCCTCCCCCCCCCTCCCCCCCCCCCCCCCCCCCCCCCCCCCCCCCCCCCCCCCCCCCCCCTACCACCCCTACCCCCCCCCCTCCTCACCCCCCCCCCCCCCCCCCCCCCCTCCCCCCCCCCCTCCCCCCCCCCCCCTCCCCCCCCCCCTCCCCCCCCCCCCCCTCCCCCACCCCCCCCCCCTCCCCCCCCCCCCTTCTTTCCCCCCCCCCCCCCCCCTCCGCCCCCACCCCCCCCCCCCCCCTCCCCTCCCCCCCCCTCCCCCCCCCCCCCCCCCCTCCCCCCCCCCCCCCCCTCCTCCCCTTCCCTCTTTCCTCCCTTTCCCCCCCCCCTCCCCCCTCCCCCCGCCCTCCCTCCTCCCCCCCTCCTCCCCCCCTCCTCCTCCCCCTCGCCCTCCCCCCTCCCCTCCTCCCTCCTCCTCCCCTACCCCTCCCCCCCCTCCTCCCCCCCCCCCCCCCCCCCCCCCCCCCCCCCCCCTCTCCCCCCCCTCCCCCCCCCTCCTCCCCCCGCGCCCCCCCCCCCCCCCCCCCCCCCACTCCCCCCCCCCCCCCCCTCCCCCTCCTCCTCCTCCTCTCTGCCCCTCCCCCCCCCCTCCTCCCCCCCCCTCCGCCTCCTCCTCTCCCCTCCTCCTCCCCCCTCTACCCTCCTCCCCCTCCTCCCCCCCCTCCCCCTACCTCTCTCCCTCCTCCTCCCCTCCTCCTCCTCCCCCCCCGCCTCCTCCTCCATCTCCTCAACCCCCCCCCCCCCCCCTCCCTTGCCCCTCCTCCCTCTCCGCCCCCCCCTGAAGCACCTCCTCCTCCTCCTCCCCTCCCCCCTCCTCCCCCTCCTCACTCCCCCCCCCTCCCCCCCTCCTCCCCCCCCCCCCTCCTCCTCCCCTCCCCCGCCCCCCCCTCCTCCTCCTCCTACCCTCCTCCGTCCTCCTCCCCCCTCCTCCCCTGTAACCCCCCCCTCCTCCTCGGAAGCTTAGTCCCCTTCCCCCCCTCTGAAGTTCCCCTCCTCCTTTCCCTCCCAGAAGAATCCCTCCTCCCTCCCCCTCCTCCCTCCCCCTCCCCCTCCTCACCTCCTCCAAAAAGATTCCCCCTCCCACCCTCCTCCTTCCTCCAATAAGAAGAAGAAGAAAGAATTGCCCCTCGCTTATCCTCCTCCCTCTTCTCCAGAAGATCCTTCAGAAGAAAGCCACCTCCTCCTCCGCCCTCCCCTCCTCCTCCTCCTCCTCCCCTTCTACGCTCTAACCCCCCCCCCTCCCCCCTCCTCCTTCCCCCCCTTTCCTCCCCTCCTCCCTCCTCCTCCCTCCTCCCCTCCCCCTCCCCCTCCCGCCTCCTCCCCCCCTTCCCCCCGTCCTCTTGTCCTCCTCCTCCCTTTGGTTTCCCCCGCCTCCCCCCTCCTCCTCCGCCGCCCCCCTCAGCACCCCCCCTGAATCCTCGCTCCCCCCCCCCCCCCTGCCCCTTAAGCGTTTTCTTTCAAGAAGAACTTTTTGCCCTCCTTCCCCCTTTTTTTTCCTGAATTCCCCCCGCCTTTTGCCTCCCTCCTTTAATCTCGCTTTTAAGAAGGAAAGAAGTTTTTTTTTTTTTTTTTCGAAGAAGGTTCCCAATTTTTTTTTTTTTTTTTTTTTTTTTTAAATAGAAAGAAGTTTTTTTTTTTTAGAAGAAGAAAAGATTTTCTGGTAAAATTTTTTTTTTTTTTGAGGTGAATTTTTTAAAGACATTTTGAAAAGAGAACGGACACATTTTAAAGAATTTTGGACAACAAAACCTTTGATGAAAAAAAAACAAGTCCTTTATAAAAAATTCAGTGTTTTAGAGTTAAGTATGGATGTGGATAAAAACGAGAAACAATTATCCATTACCTTCCAAATACAACGCATTTTTGAATATAATAATGCGGTTTTTCGAGTATTTACCAAATATACTTAGAAATAATAATCTTCACGTAAATTAAATCCTCCATATTTAATAAAAACATATATATATAAATAAATATAATAAATATAAACATGTTTAATACAATTTCATCAAATATATATAAAATATATATATATATTATTAATAATATATTATATTAATATATATATATATATATATATTTATATATATTTTAAAAATAATAAATATATTTATTATATATATATATATATATATATATATATATATATATTTAAAAGTATACTAATATTTCACAATTTTTGAGTCCACCGAAGAAAAATCCATAGACGAATTATTACAAACAAAATATTTAGCTAGAAAAAAAGCTTTCTTTTTTTCACGAAATCAGAGCCCAGGTTTGCGAAAAGTTCTTTTAAGTAGACCCTTCATTAACAACCACATATTGTCCACGCTCACCCTGGATCAATAACTGCACAATAAGAGGGAACACGTGTGATGTTCAGTGCGCTCACGCCAGGGGACAGAATGACTTGTAACTATTTTAGGCCACTGGCGAGACGCCATATATAATAGTCCCAATAACAAATTTTTCGATGCGGTTTCATTTTTAGCGCAAAGTTGTATTCATATTTTTTGAAAATGCAGTCTATTTTCAGTTATTATATAGCAGGAGGTTGGTCGTTGGTTTTGAACTGAATACATGTCGCTTGCGAGAGGAACTAACCTACCACATAAGACAACGTCAATTACAAGACATTGAAGCCTCTCTAGACTGCCCAACCATTTATTGTTTCACTTTGGTACAACTGAAAAATATCACATAAATATGTATGTATATATGGAAGTTACATGTATCCTTCGTGATGCATTCGTCTCCACGTCTACGTTAACTGCTGGACACACGAATATGTAGTTATCCAGGAAAAAACTCCTCACAGAAATCCATTTTCTGTATACGTCTGACCACTACTAGATCGTCTCACCAAAGACAGTTGTAACCAAGCATATGTCACCCTTTTCAACTCGCTTACGTAATCCACCAACGACGCAACAACATGCGTTCACTCATACCACCTCTGTGGCACACAAACATCACGGAAAATAGTAGTTGGAGTTTATGTATCCCAGAGCAGCTCTCAGCGTCATATTCTGCGATAGACAGTTGTGCTAACAATGTTACATTTGACACATAAATACGATATAACTGACAATTATAATTTTCGTTTTCGCTGCGTGTGGAACGTGAAGCGTTCCCTACAGCTCATTCCCTCGCTGGAAGTCTGCGCCAAGCAATTAAATGCTGTTGGAGTGATGGTTTCCGAATCAATTGGTTTTACATGCTGCGGTTGCCAACCTAGTGTTCCTATAGTTTCAGGCAGAGGCGTCACTAGGGTTGGTGTCACCCGGAGCGGTAACTCATGGTGTCACCCCCATGGACCTCCTCCCGTACCACACCATACAGAATCCTTAGTAATGTTTTTTGTACTAATGTTACTCGTAAATGCATATGGAAATATACTCATAAATGAAATAATACCAATAAATAAACAGGAACAAATACACAAGCATTTCATCAGCACTTAGCGAACATCTCGACTAAATCATTATGCGCATTAGAAGGTTCAAAAAATAAACTAGCATAGAGTTTTAGCCTTGTAGGTATATTGATACAGTACATTTAAGCTGGGCTTACGAAAAATGTTTTTGTGGTTATAACTAACTACAGGGATATTTTTATAAAAAATAATAAATTTCTGCTGAAACAATGCACAAACATTTTATAGACAGTCATTTTGGTGTCACCCCCTCAGCTGATCACCCCCTCTGATGGTGTCACCCGGGTGCGGTCCGCAACCCCTTAGTGACGCCTCTGGTTCCAGGGGGGTCTCTGAGGATTCAAAGAAAGAACAGGGCCACTACTCACATAGGCATGTCGTAAAAGGCGACTGATATGAGGTTGGGCATGTTGTGGCAGCCTCAACCATTTCTTCAAGAGTATATGATAGTTTTTCTGTAGGCGTCATACAATGGAATAAGCTGCAGTAGTTGTTCCATACTCCCCAGGGAGCAAAAAAGGAAAATGAAGATGATGATATAAACTTACAGCGAGATGTGAGACAAGGGATTCCTACTGTTCCTCTGTCTATTTAATACATACACGCCCACATACCAGAACGAGGACATGCCAGGAGTAGGCGTCGGTGGAAGATCAATACAGAAACTAAGATATGCAGATGATACAGTTTTGTTAGCTAAAAGCAAACGGGAGTTGCAAGACCTAGTGAAGCTTGTAAACAGCATAAGTCATGAATATGGATTGGACATTAACACTGAGAACACGAAATCTATGATCATTCGCAACAAGAAAAAGAAAAAAAAAAAGAAGCCCACTTTTTAAATAAGAATAAATAGGAAAATACTATAAAAAATCAATAGTTTCTCATATCTTGGACACATAATGGTTGAAGATGGGAAAATACTAGAACAAGTCAAGATTCTCAAATCTTGGACACATAATGGTTGTGGTGAGATTACAGTGATACAATGTTAAAATTAATCCATTTATAAAGTAAACAGGTAAAATAACATGTAGGGATAAAAATATTGGTAAGGTACGATGATACATTCTCGCCCACGCCAGCGTTTTCTAGCGCCATTGAAACTAACTAGTTAGAACATGCAGACTAAACGACCTATCCTTTTAGACGAGGTAGAAACGGAGATAAAAGAAAAATAATTATCACGGTCTGAACACGTGTTTGAATCTAAAGTCTAAAAGACGCAATTTGTAGTTTTTAAAGAAAAAATTACGCCACTAGTTGACACAATGTAAGAAAGTGGACGAAAAAACGACCTTAGCTCTTGTTAGAAACAGACGTATCTTTGACGGTTTACGGTAATTAGTCGTTTTAATTTGAATATAGCGGCAAACGCCGTACACGAAGGTTCAAAAACAAATTTCAAAACTAACCTTGAAAAAATAGGTTTTTTCTTAATAATAAGTTTAGGAGAATAAAAACTAGCTAGTTTGATAGCCCATCTTAATCTGAGAAATAATATGCTTTTAATTACACAGACGGACAGATAACACGCAAGATATTGACGAAAGACTGTATTGTTCACTACAGACTAGCAGACAGTTTTTTGTGCATATTTTCACTAAAGTTACATTTTGACGTCCTTGAGACTAAAATGCAAAAACAAACTGCAGGTGGACTAGGGGCAGGGTAGGAGGATAGTAGCTAAAAATAACTTAGCATAGAATCTTAGAAGTAGGGGAAGACAAAAATTTGTGTAGTTTTTTTCTTGTAGTTTCGTTCAAAAACAAGTGTAATTTTGGGAAAAGCCAAGTTTGGACTGACAGACCGACAGAAAAATACTACACACTAGACTGAGACTGGACCGAAATTGGACATTTGTAGTTTGAATATTTGAAAGGTAGAGGGGAAGTCCGCGGATTGGACAGAAGTTATCATATTGTAGAAAGAAAGACGCCCGCTAGTGCCATTTTGTAAGAAGACTGTCCATTGACACAGTTCGTTAATGTGTGATTTCCAGGAAATATTAAATATTATCAGTGGGACGCCTTAATCTAGCCAGCAGCTCAGCTGAGTTTTGCTAGTACAACGTAATTGTGTTCTCAATTTTGAATTGTGAGTTTCTGGTCTGGCACTACACTAGTGTCAGATGCTTGTGAAGAGATCTATGAGTGGATGATTTGGAAGCCACTATTTTACTCCAGTTACTGTGAGGAGTGGGCCACTTGAATTCTTTACTGCATCGTCACAGGCCAGATAAGTGAAAACCTGGCCTGCTGTAGATTCATCAAGCTATTCCACAAATACAATAAATAAAGAAATAAAATCTTGTTGTATAAACACTATAACTCCGTCCATATTTCAAGGACAATGAACATTATAAACAGAGATTGGGCATGATGACACCACCTCAACTAGACATCCAGTGCTAGTTTTCTAAAGACACTGTAGTTAGTATTAATATTAACCAATGTAATAATATATTTATGTATAAAATTTTCATTTGATTATTCAACATATATATGCACTTTTATTGATAAATACATATTGTTTCATACGTCCTGACCAGAAGAAACATTTGGTTCAGGACTAAATAAATTCAAAAAACTGTAAAATCTAAAATACTAAAGCCAGTGTTAGTTAATTTGATCATAGAGCTTATTATTATTAGACTTAATGTTTGCATGTGTGTGTCTGTGTATTCAATTACCTACACATCACATTTCATTACCTATACATCACATTTCATTACCCTAGACATTAAACGTAGCTAACATACATAATAGTAGAATAAGTCTGTTTGAGGTCATAAGTGGTAGCAGAAAGGCCTTCTGTAACTCACATACACTTTTATCTTCAGGAGCCTTCACAGAAGACCTCATCCAGTACACTAGGTAACATAACAACCACACAATAACATAAAAAACCACTACAATTTTGGGGTCCTGTCCGGGATTTGAACCCTCTCCCACCACAGATATTAGGGTCTCCTGGTCCGGGAATTAAACTATTGGGGGCATATGTTGTATAAATTTAACAGTGTCCCTAAAATTAAAAGTGGAAAGTAAAAGTTGATGAATCTTTACAGCCAGTGGTAATTAATTAATTAGTATATTACCTTAATAATTAGAGATTTTAATTTACCTTATTCATTGTTAAATTGTGTGATATAGTATGGCAGATCTAGCCAAATTCAGATCGGCTGCTGTGCTGACGGCGAAGGAGATGAACATGGATGGTCAGGTTTTAATTCAATATGTAACTTCAGAATGTGACAAGTATATTGAAAGGGAAGATAGGAGGTTAGCTGAAGAGAAGACGTTACAAATTGAGGCTGATAAAGAACTTAAGAGGCTGCAGATTGAGGCTGACAAAGAGGCTAAGGCATTGGAGGCAGATAGGGAGATTAAAAGGCTCCAATTAGAGGAAAAGAGATTGACTGCCGAAAGGGAAGCAGAAGATAGGAGATTGCAAAGGGAGCACGAGTTACGACTAAGGGAGTTGGAAATTCAAAGCCATGCTCCTGAAAATGGTGCCAGCCCCTTTGCCTCAGATGCCACGCCTAGTCAGGGAGCCTCAACCTCAGCTATGGGGTTTCATTTAGACCATTTTGTTGAGAAAGACGATGACATAGAGGGTACCTAAGTAGATTTGAAATATTGGCTACTACGTATGGGTTAGAGAGAGAGAGGTGGAGTCTTAAGTTATCCCAAGGGCTTAGAGGTACTTCTTATGAAGTTTTTGGTAAAATGAATAGAGACGACCAAGACAATTATGACATGCTAAAGCAGGCTTTGTTATTGAGATATGAAAAGAATGGTGAATTTTATCGTAAGAAGTTTAGAAATGCCAAACTTTTGTCTGGGGAGACATACCACCAATTCTCTGCCAGACTGGAAACCTATTTGGAGAAATGGACTGCTCTGGGGAAGACCCAAGATCTCAAAGAGATGATCATGATAGAGCAATTAAGAGAGTCCGTGGCTCCAGACCTGAGAAAATTTCTCATGGAACAAGGTGCAGAGAGGTTGGGGGAGGTTTTGAATTTCGCTGAGAGGTATCAGGCAGCCCAGGCAGAGGTAAGTGGCTCTAAAAAGAAACATATAGAAAATTTTAAAGCCCCACAGCCCTTTAATAAATGTGATACCAGAGAACAAGGTAATAAAGGTAGGACAAATTTTGATAGGCCACGAAATGATTATCGTGATAGAAACTCACAGTTCAATGACCAAAAATTTAGTGAAAGAAAACCGTTTAACCAAGGAAAGAGATGGTGCAAATGGTGTAAGAAAGACAACCATAACACCGAATTTTGTAAAAGGAAACCTTCAAACATTGCTGCAATGAAATCGGGGAACCAGAGATTAAAGGTTAATCCTAATGGACAGCAGGAACCTTATCCCCCCCCTCCCCCCAGTTTGTGAGGATGTTATTTGTAATGGGGTCACCATAAGGTGCCTATATGATACAGGTTTGGATTATGATTCAGTTGTGAAGGCTAGCCTAGTGGACCCAAGTCAGTATACCACGGAAACAGTGGAAATACAAGGGGCGACTAAGGACATACCACTCATGACACTTCCCATCGCAAGGATAACAGTGAAAACTCGCTATGTGGAAGGAGAAATCAGAGCAGCAGTGATAGATGAACCAATCTACCCTCTGATATTGGGATGTAGATACGTCTTCTTGGGGAATCCCGAGAGACCTGTGATCATGGCGACAGTGCAGACCAGGTCACAGAAAAAGGAGGAAGAAGGTGAACCTATAAATGCTCATCCAGAAGAGATGAGGAAGGCGGAGGCTGAGGATAGGACACTCAAGCCATGTTTTAAAAAATTGCCCAAATGCCACACACCTCCAAGCAAGGGAGAGTATTTTATGAAGAACAAACTGATATACAGGAATGCCGGAACTGGAACAAATGGTCACAACCAGCTGGTTCTTCCCACTTCATATAGGGATAAAGTGAGGGAACTAGGGCATGCGATTCCCTTCAGTGGTCACATGGGGATCAGCGCCACCGGACAGCGAATAGCTTGTCATTACTTCTGGCCAGGGATAACGGAAGATATAAAAAGATATGTCAAATCCTGTCCAGAATGTCAAAGGGTAGCTCCAAAGCATTGGACTGATCCTGCAACTCTAGGGGAAATGCCCATAGCGGGAACACCTTTTGAGAGGGTTGCAGTGGATATTGTGGGACCTCTCACTCTGACCAAGAGGAGGAACAGTTACATCCTTACTCTTGTGGACACTTGTTCTATGTGGGGAGAGGCGGTAGCCCTGCCATCAATTGATTCAAAACATGTGGCAGAAGCACTACTTACAATATTCACAAGATAAGGATTCCCGCATCAAATCTTGACTGATAATGGCTTACAGTTCAAGGGGAAACTAACGGAAGAAGTTTTTAAGCTATTTCAAGCCAGACACTTTCATTGTAGTCCGTACCATCCACAAGGGAACGGCCAGGTAGAGAGGTTCAATTGGACCCTCATTTCTATCCTGAGGAAGCTGGCACATGAGAAACCTGATATGTGGGATCAATTTCTGCCCGCCGCGTTGTTTGCGTATCGGGAAGTACCACATAGTTCAACCGGGATGGCTCCCGCAACCCTGCTATTTCGGAGGCCAATAAAAGGTCCATTAGAAGCATTATTAAGGACCAGGACAGATGAGAAAGCAGAAGAGACTGTTACCTCATCATATCAATATGTGAACGAGCTGACCACTCGTCTGAAAGCTGGATGGAAACCGGCAAATGATAATTTGAGACAAGCCAGGAAGAAACATGCAGCATATTTTAATAGGAAAGCAAAGGACAGAGAATTAGCTGTGGGAGAGAAAGTGCTTCTTCTACTACCCGGCAGCCAGAATAAGTTGCAAATTGGATGGCAAGGTCCATATACGGTTCTAGAGAAGGTGTCTAGAACAAACTATAAAATTGACAAAAAGGGGAAGGAAAAGATATATCATGTAAACCTTTTAAAGAAGTATCTGGACAGACCAATCCAGGAAAGCACCCCCTTACTGACCTTGGCTATCGCGACTAAAATGAAAAAGGAACCACTCACCTCACATGAATACCCATTACACCCCTGTGAGACAGCCGCACAGGTAAAAGTCAGTAAGCACCTGACTAAAAATCAGAGGGAGAGAGTTCAACAGATTCTGGAGGAACATACAGATGTATTAACAGATAAACCAGGACATACAAATTTGCTACAGTATGACATGAAGCTGGTAGACTCAAACCCAATCTGTATGAGAGCCTATTCTGTTCCGTTCGCTAAGGAGAAGGCACTGAAAGAGGAGATAGATTATTTGTTGAAAGAAGGGATTATTTCTCACAGTGAATCTTCTTTTAGCTCCAGTGTAGTTTTGTTGAGGAATCCGTCTGGGGAACATAGACTGTGCATAGATTACAGGAAACTGAATGCTGTCACAGAAGGACAAGTGGATCCATTACCGGACACAAAACAGTTATTTGCCAGATTGAACAAGGCAAAATACTTTTCGAAGGTGGATCTTAGCAAAGGCTATTACCAGCTTCCAGTGAAGCCTGAAGTTAGACCTTATTTAGCTTTTAGCACCTCGGAAGGACATTATGAATTCAACATGCTACCATTCGGATTGAAAAATGCTCCGAGAGTATTTTCTAGGATGATGCGCAAATTGTTGGATCCCCTGAATAATCCATGTATCACAAATTTCATGGATGATATTCTCGTCGCCACAGAAACATTTGAAGAACACATTAACTCTCTGAATATGTTATTTGATAGGCTCAGAGAAGCGAACTTAACTGCTAGACCAACAAAATGTTGTATTGGATGCAAAGAGTTGGAATTCTTGGGACATTCTGTATATCAGGGTAACATGACCCCTGACCCCAAGAACTTGGAAAAACTGCAGCGAGCACCTCGACCACAAACAAAAAAAGACGTGCGATCATTCGTGTCGTTATGCGGGTTTTACCAAAAATATATCAAAAATTTTAACTCTATATGTGCTCCTCTGACTGATCTGACTCGCAAGGAAAATCCAGATAAAATTGTTTGGTCAGCGCAATGTGAATTGGCATTTCAAGAGTTAAAGGAAAAACTCACTAGCAAGCCTATTCTCAAATTGCCCGATTTGACTCAGGACTTTGTGGTGAGAACAGATGCAAGCAATGTAGGCCTGGGGGCGGCTCTGTTGCAAAGGTCCTCTTCACCCAATGGGGAACTGAACCCAGTCGCTTATGCAAGCCGCAAGGTGAACAAAGCGGAACAAGGATAATCCACAAGCGAAAAAGAATGTTTAGCGTTAATCTGGGCAATAAAAAAGTTCCAAATCTATGTGTATGGTAGGACTTTTGTGGTCCAGACGGATCACCAGCCGCTCGTGTTCTTATCTCAGGCCAAGCATGAAAATGTAGGATTGTTAAGATGGTCTTTATTGTTGCAACCATATCAGTTTAATATTGAATATATCCCGGGGTCACAGAATGTCGGTGCAGATTTCCTCAGTAGGCACCCCTGTGATCAAAATTAGAATAGTTGGCAGGCGGGAGGAGTTAATTTTATCTATGTGTATCACTGGTTTTGGAACTTGCATTAGTGCATGTTCTCAAGTGGGGAGATGTGTGGTGAGATTACAGTGATACAACGTTAAAATTCCTCCATTTATAAAGTAAACAGGTAAAATAACATGTAGGGATAAAAATATTGGTAAGGTACGATGATACATTCTCGCCCACGCCAGCGTTTTCTAGCGCCATTGAAACTAACTAGTTAGAACATGCAGACTAAACGACCTATCCTTTTAGACGGGGTAGAAACGGAGATAAAAGAAAAATAATTATGACGGTCTGTGCACGTGTTTGAATCTAAAGTCTAAAAGACGCAATTTGTAGTTTTTAAAGAAAACATTACGCCACTAGTTGACACAATGTAAGAAAGTGGACGAAAAAACGACCTTAGCTCTTGTTAGAAACAGACGTATCTTGGACGGTTTATGGTAATTAGTCGTTTTAATTTGAATATAGCGGCAAACGCCGTACACGAAGGTTCAAACACAAATTTCAAAACTAACTTTGAAAAAAAAGGTTTTTTCTTAATAATAAGTTTAGGAGAATAAAAACTAGCTAGTTTGATAGCCCATCTTAATCTGAGAAATAATATGCTTTTAATTACACAGATGGACAGATAACACGGAAGATATTGACGAAAGACTGTATTGTTCACTACAGACTAGCAGACAGTTTTTTTGTGCATATTTTCACTAAAGTTACATTTTGACGTCCTTGAGACTAAAAATGCAAAAACAAACTGCAGGTGGACTAGGGGCAGGGTAGGAGGATAGTAGCTAAAAATAACTTAGCATAGAATCTTAGAAGTAGGGGGAGACAAACATTTGTGTAGTTTTTTCTTGTAGTTTCGTCCAAAAACAAGTGTAATTTTGGGAAAAGCCAAGTTTGGACTGACAGACCGACAGAAAAATACTACACACTAGATTGACACTGGACCGAAATTGGACATTTGTAGTTTGAATATTTGAAAGGTAGAGGGGAAGTCCGCGGATTGGACAGAAGTTATCATATTGTAGAAAGAAAGACGCCCGCTAGTGCCATTTTGTAAGAAGACTGTCCATTGACACAGTTCGTTAATGCTAGAGGTATGATTTCCAGGAAATATTAAATATTATCAGTGGGACGCCTTAATCTAGCCAGCAGCTCAGCTGAGTTTTGCTAGTACAACGTAATTGTGTTCTCAATTTTGAATTGTGAGTTTCTGGTCTGGCACTACACTAGTGTCAGATGCTTGTGAAGAGATCTATGAGTGGATGATTTGGAAGCCACTATTTTACTCCAGTTACTGTGAGGAGTGGGCCACTTGAATTCTTTACTGCATCGTCACAGGCCAGATAAGTGAAAACCTGGCCTGCTGTAGATTCATCAAGCTATTCCACAAATACAACAAATAAAGAAATAAAATCTTGTTGTATAAACACTATAACTCCGTCCATATTTCAAGGACAATGAACATTATAAACAGAGATTGGGCATGATGACACCACCTCAACTAGACATCCAGTGCTAGTTTTCTAAAGACACTGTAGTTAGTATTAATATTAACCAATGTAATAATATATTTATGTATAAAATTTTCATTTGATTATTCAACATATATATGCACTTTTATTGATAAATACATATTGTTTCATACGTCCTGACCAGAAGAAACATTTGGTTCAGGACTAAATAAATTCAAAAAATTGTAACATCTAAACTTCTAAAGCCAGTGTTAGTTAATTTGATCATAGAGCTTATTATTATTATTAGACTTAATGTTTACATGTGTGTGTCTGTGTATTCAATTACCTACACATCACATTTCATTACCTATACATCACATTTCATTACCCTAGACATTAAACGTAGCTGACATACATAATAGTAGAATAAGTCTGTTTGAGGTCATAAGTGGTAGCAGAAAGGCCTTCTGTAACTCACATAAACTTTTATCTTCAGGAGCCTTCACAGCTGACCTCATCCAGTACACTAGGTAACATAACAACCACACAATAACATCAAAAACCACTACAATGGTTAAAGATGGGAAAATAATAGAAAAAAAAGAGATTCTCAAATCTTGGACACATAAAAATGGGAAAATAATAGAAAAAGTCAAGGTTCTCATATATTGGACACATAATGGTTAAAGATGGGAAAATAATAGAAAAAGTCAAGAGATTCTTATATATTGGACACATAATGGTTAAAGATGGGAAAATAATAGAAAAAGTCAAGAGATTCTCATATATTGGACACATAATGGTTAAAGATGGGAAAATACTAGAAAAGGTCAAGAGATTCTCATATATTGGACACATAATGGTTAAAGATGGGAAAATACTAGATAAAGTCAAGAGATTCTCATATCTTGGACACATAATGGTTAAAGATGGAAGATGTGAAATAAGAATGACGCATCCAACAATATGCGCCAAACACATCAAATGGCTCACAAATTTAAAAGAATGAGAACCATCGAGTGTTATGCTCTTCGTTATTGTATATCATAGAAACAGGGACAATAAACAAATAAATATGTTTGCAGAAGTGATTGCGTCTATAATTAGTCTGGGTCATCCATAGGTACATATCCTGGTTAAGTGGAGATATCGCGCTAATGACCTCTGTCCAAGAAGCACTATTTTGTGGTACCTAGTTGGCAGAGAGGATAGTAAAGATTCGCTCCTGAAGCTAGGTGGTGGTGTCGTTCTGAAAGTCCTGGGTTCGAGACCCCGGTAAGCCTATGACTTTCTATTTTTCTGCTGTCTAGTTTTCTACTTCTTTATCTCTCACGAGTGCCTGAATGTTGCGTGCAGTCTTTGATATCTTGCAATATTATACATTTGTATGCTTGTTATGTTCGCAAATATTTTGTAAACAGAATAGAAACTTGTTTGCTTAAGGAAAAGTCAATATTGAGTTACTTCCCCTTGAAAGGAGTTTCAGATCGAACTCCGCGGATGAATCCAGTTTTACTGCGATTTATTCTTTGTTTGGGTAGAAATAGATTGTTCTTGCTTCAGTATATCTATGGCCTGAATTTATGTGTATTGTTTGTCTAGGTAGGACGAGTCTGTCTTATATCTATATATCTTTACATATCTAAGTCGAACTATATGTTCTTTGTCGCTAGAAATGTCAAAGGGCTGTTCGGCGGATGTGTCGCTAGAGAGGTGTGATTTGGCTTCGCCATGATGGGCGCTGTTGTTTTTCTGTATCGGCTTGTCGCCGGGAAAAGTGATCTCAATATTTATGGGGAAAGTGATAGTCGTTTAGACCTATCGTGTATGCTTTACCCCAGTGTTTATTCTTATTGCCAAGGAATGGCAGAATCATATTTCTGATACCAAGGTAACAAAAGTACTTCTTATGAACTCTCTTACGAAGCCATCGTTTTCGATAGGCAAACGCACGATTTGTACGTCTGAGGGAATATTTATCTAGATGAAGATGACATTCATTTCTAGCAGCACTATATTGTATGATGAAGCCAATGATAGAATCTACAAAGCCATAAGGACATTTAATGAATGACCAGCTTTGATACAGCTGCCTAGTTTGTATCAAAAAAAGAAAGTGAGTGACAGCTCACGAGAGAAGCCATCTTGTATCCAAATATTTTGTGACTTTCAAGAAGAGAAAAGGGATGCCCCGTACTATCGCTTGATGAGTCCAGAGATCACTGCTACAGATGAGAACCCATTACTAGCGGTTCAATATGATTATATGAAAAATATGTGCTGAACATTATCTAAAGGAGTCTTCGCTAGACGAGGTTAGGTCTAGAAACCATCTTGAATATTGTTTATAAACTGACGTGCTTTGTCAGTAAACTCAGATGATATATATATGGGCAATACTGAGTGCTTGTCTACTGACATTCCATTGTGCTATTATTCAACGAGTGCCCATGTATCATTGCAAGGCCATTTATCAATTGTACCATGATGTATTATGCCAACCTGTGATTTGTCACTGTATCCGTGCTGTCGAATGTTTACGTCCAATTAAACTGTAACAAAAAGTACACAGCAGTTGGCGTCGATGACTTCCAGACATACATGAGTGAGAAAAAGAACATTTATCAACTCTTCGAACTCTTTCATCATTCGCGTATTATACTCTCACTCTATGTCTACACACCACTGCGTAGGTCGAGTTGATATTCCTATTCCTAACAACCACTCTGACGAGCAACGCTGGGGCCAACAACAAGTCTTAACATTGGAGCTTCCACAGACCACCATACCTCTTAACACTGTGGTCATGTAAATGGTTGATGTCAGTGTGAACAAGGAACAATACAACTTCATATCTATATACCATTCAACAGTATATATAGAAACAGTATTTAACTCTGGTGGAATTCAACAAAGAGTTTATTTAACACTGAAACATGCCTTTGTGTATTATTTATTTACGGACAATGAACAAGCAGATAGAAGAACTAATTAAGGTCCATGAAATGTGGATACAAAGAAGATATGAGGCGCACCTTATGAACAGAGAAAAAAAATCAGATAAAGAGGTCCTGGAAAATCTAGAAGAGAAAACAGAAAGAGTCAATGAGATCAAAGTTAGATAGATACACTATTTCGGTCAAATATAAATAAATACTACTTTGCAAAAACTATAATTGAAGAAAAAGTTCAGGAAAATGTACAGGAAGAAGACAGCGTTATAATTGTAAAAATAATATCACGTAATGGGCAGTAAATAGTCTATAAGAGTGTAGTGATTTTGATCAGTCTTACAACACGTTTTTCTAGAGCCGACCATATCGCACGCATAGTTGGGGAAAACTCTCTGATACAACAACCAATCAAAACGGACCTTTATTATTATTGTGGTAAGAAACTTACAGTGCAAAACCTAGGGACCAGTTTTGGTTAAACGATGGGACGATAATTTTTAATTTCATAAAGAATAAAGAAGTATCACGAGGGAGAATTGTGTAATTCATCAAAGGAAATGTTAAGCTAAAGATAAGTGTAAAAAACGTTATCAAATACTATTCTGGTAAGATAGATATAACGAATAAAAGAGCTGTGTTACATCAGGATTTGTCCAACTTAGCTAGTTAAAGTACGCATATATTTAAATGCATTTTACAAAATAACTGATGTATAGATAGATCGATCCTAAATAATCCACAGTATAAAATATATTTTATGTGACCAAAATCGCCCCATAAATAAGGAAGATAATTGACAAACTAAATTTTACACATTGTACAGAGAGCAAAAAAAGTTGTTTCATTTTGGGAAATTTTACGCCGTCTCTCACCCAACCACCTCGGAGGTCGGATGTGTAGTTATAAAGGCCTTGCCCTTTGGCTATTTGACGCCATTATCAAAAATTCAAAACCAATCTGTCTAGCGAGAAGCGGTAAAAAGTAAAAGTATTGCCTTTGCCAACCGCATCTGTTGCGCAGACCATAGAAGCCATAGACAGCCTGTGTGTGTGTTTGCCTGATGGTAAGAATGACTTTATATAAATATATATGTACATATTTATGTATTAGTTCTGTGATTTAAAACACGTGTGTTAGAAAGTGAAAAGGCCTGTGTTAAAAAATATTCCAGGACGAATGTGTTGCTTGCTGGAATGCAAAGCGTGTGTTGGTTTTAGCGGCGAAAGCCGGCATTGTAAAAGGTATAAGATAATGGAAAATGATGTCAAAACTACGACTGTCGGTTTAATTATCCCATTTGGAAGCGTATTGGTTAAAGGAATGACTTGTATTATGGAAACTAATGAAGGATGAACAGGAATTGTTGTAAAGAATCGATGAAGGTATTACTTTGTAAAAATATACATTACCAAATCATTGTATGGAAGCCAATCATGAATAAGGGAATCAACTTAAGGAAATGTTAGTCACAGTGAACTGACTGTGGTGGATGGAAAGGTAAATGGTCTTGTGCAAATGTCAGCACAATGACTGACACTGTATGTTATGTTCGTTATGTCCATTATGTATAGGACTAGAGTAGTGCTGGACCATACAGAGGATGTGAACTTTGTGAATTTCAGGTTTTGGTCTACAATCAACCTGTAGATTGTGATTTCCACTTTTCCTAACTTTGGACTTGGAGGTGCAAGAGCTCATTGGAATCATTGCAGCCAGTCACCCTTGTTCAACTGCCTGGCAATTCATTGATGTGTTAAACCACGGCGGAAGAGTGTGGAATTTCTTACTGAATGTCACATAAGTTTTATGATCATTAAATTGCCTATATCTTCTTCTTTTCTGTCATCCGTATTCTCTATTTTTATTATCGCTCTTTACCTTTTTCCTGTGTTTTTCGCATTCGTTCGTTTGCGACTATATACATTACTATTTTCCCATTCTAACGTTTACCTATTTCTTTTCTCAAAACTGAGAACGCAGTTATGACGTAACGTGTCAGTCTCTACAGAGACGGGAGAGTGTTCAAATGTATTTCTATTTGCATTAGATGTCAGGACACGAAACTGTGACTTTCGCTTATCTCAGACATACGAGCAGACTATGTCTGCACTTTCAGCTGACAGGCGCGGCTTCTTCTGCTGAGCGCTCAGGAAAAGCGCGATAACTGACACCTCTACGGTGCAGTTCGAGACATTTATCTGGAAATTTCACCTGACACGACACTCATTGTGGGCCATGGTCAGCGGGAGGTGCGAAAACTGCCCCTGCATTGCAGACAAGTTGTCTACATTTGCATCTGACACTTAGCGCTACGGCCGTTTCTTAGACGGAGGTGTCAGAGACGCAGAGTGTCAGTTTTCGACAGCCTCTTGGTGTTAAACGTAAAGTGTTATAGACGGAAAGGGGGATTATTTCGGTTTGGCGAAATAAAAGTTTACCTCTTTGTCTGGTAATAGATATAACCAGAGTTTGAAACTAGATTTTCATTCTCGCTCCTAAATTCGCAGTAGACAGGACGTTTCGTGCAAAGAGAATAAGCTGTATAGCGAAGTCTTAGTTTGTTCTTGGCAAAAAATTTTGCCGAACCTCTAGATTACCAATAAATATAAGCATATAATTTCAAAGTTGTGCGATCGCCTGTAAGTTCTGTGTGGAGGTAAAATATTATACATATTATCTAGTATTTCGTGAAGTGTTTAAAGTGTTAAATCGCTTATTTTATATCACTAGTTAGATTTGGTGCAGAGCGCTTAATACACAAGTCTGTATTATTTTCTAGTGACGTGTTTCAGTGGAAAGCAGAATAAATTATAATTTCTAGCTTAAACAACAATGTAGCTATAATGAATTTAATTTTACTGCTAAATAATCAGACGAGAACATATTTTTCTAAACTAACTTATAAATGCTAGAAGCCTCATGAGTGTTGACGGAATACGCACGTATCCCTAATTCATGAGGATTGATGATTTTTTTTTAAAATATAACTTATTCCACGGGAAGGGTTAAACTATAAGACAAGCTATACGCTTGCAGTTTAAAAATGTAAGTTATATTGAGTACATAATATGTAAAATATTTCATATGTATTTTTCTTTATTCAGTGAATACTGTGGTATCAAAACTTTGCCAGCGCTAAGTACGTATGAGTGATATCTGTGAAGAACTAAAACATTTACCTTAGAGTGGCTTGGTGCAAAATCTTTACGAGTACTTTAACGGTTAAATGAGATAACGGGCCTCTTGCGCCTGATTTTGATTCTTCCTGAGAAAACTCTAGTCATTTTTCCGCCTTGGTGGCAAGTAACATATTTCAATCAGTAAATTTCCCGACACTGTTGACATGTGGTGGTGTTACCAACTAAATTCCTATATTGAGAAAAGGTGCCGACCTGACATTCCTCATTCATTTGAAATCTAAGATGTTGACACTGTGCTAGCTATAAACGCTCGTGCCTGGACAATTTTATGTGACTTAAACAGACATCCAAAACAATAGTATTCCCAAGAGAACGGTCCCGGAAGTAGTGAATTCAACCCGTCTTTTCGGACCTGGGGTTTTCTTGGCCAAGATTACCATTGAAGATTCTGTATGGGCAAGTCCTAAAAATAATTTTTGTTGTTGTTGAAAAATGCACGTGAGCACAGTTGAATGAATAGAGTGAATGCTGGACTGAGCGATCCCTTTATGGTGGTATTTTGACACCCATTTATTTTTGCTGTCATAACATTTCTTTATGCAAGGTATTGCTAACTATATATCTATATATTCCCTTATACTAGATCAGAGTATCCAGTCTGTTCATACCTTAAAGGGGAAAGAATTTTAGACTAAATCATATGTATCTGTGACTCTTTGGGCTATCACTTTCTTCTAACGGGACTGTGGGCTATCCATCGAGGAAAGGATCATACCAATGGGTCTATCATTCTTGTAGCATTTTCTTGATTTTTGTTTATGATTTTTTTGTATATACTTGATGTGATTTGCTATGTTGTGAGAGAAGTTTAGTCTTGATAAATAAACTACTCATAAAATTTATTCCAGCGTGCCGGTCAGTTCGTTCTTCCCAAACTATTCATATAATCATTGTCATAGTTTTTCCCACGTCTGTTCGTCTAACTGTCGTCTTATGTGTGTATGTATGTGAGTGGATATATATATATTTCATATATATATATATATATATATATATATATATATATATATATATATATATATATATATATATATATATATGTGTGTGTATATATATATATATATATATATATATATATATATATATATATATATATATATATATATATATATATATATATATATATATATATATATATATATATATATATATATATATACAGCAGAACTCCATTTATCCGAACCCCAATTATCCGAACATCCAATTATCCGAACACTTTTTCCAGAAAAAAAAAAAAATCAGTCTCCACCAGTCACGTTAGACTACAGTTCTGAATCTTTTGATGCGGCAAGCTTCAAATGTGTGCGAACAATTTGTAGACAATGAGATGGGCTAATGGACGGTCGCTTACGTACATGAAGTCAGTTAGATCATAAAGTCCGTTAATATCTGGTTTACCAATCCAGTGTACGTGTGAGTTCTAGGCAGAACACTGGCTAAACAGACAGTTCAACTTAAAATAACTGTGTCTGCTACTACAGCAGAATAATTTTGGTGTACACGTATTTCTCTGTGCGACCTGGCATCTTCCAGTAGGCCTAAAGCATATAAAAGGAACCGCAATGTTTTGTCAATTGAAACGAAAACAGAAATTATCAAGAGACTAGGAAAAGGTGAAACTGTGTCTTCATTTGCGAGGATTTTCAATGTTGAGAAAGCTACCGTCTCTGACATCAAAAGTAACAAGGATAAAATTATGAGTTTTGCATCGAAATTGGATAGTGAAAATGGGTCGAAGAAACATAAAACCATGAGAAATGCGAAAGATTTGAAATTGGAAGAGGCTTTGTATATATGGTTTGTGCAAAGAAGAAGCAAAGGGGAACCTATCTCTGGCTCTCTATTGTGTGAAAAGGCACTTCAGTTCAACAGTCAACTTGACGGTCCTCCTGACTTTAAGGCTAGCCAGGGATGGTTAAGAAACTTTAAATCTCGTCATGGCATACGAGAATTGGAGATTCAAGGGGAATCTTCATCTAGCGATGCAACTGCCGCTGAAAATTTTAAAGAAACATTCTTGGCTTTTTTGGAAGAAGAAGGTTATTTACTCGATGATGTGTATAATGCCGATGAGACTGGCTTATACTGGAAATCATTGCCTCAAAAATCACTTGCATCTCAGCGCGAAGCAGCTGCCCCTGGGTTTAAAAAGTGCAAAGAGAGAGTAACAATTTTGGTAGCCGCGAATGCCAGTGGAAGTCATCGTTTACCGGTGCTAATGATCGGCAAAGCCAAAAAAAAACACGTTGTTTAAAGAATGTGACATGTCTCCCATTGTGCTACAAAGCACAGAAGAGTGCTTGGATGAATAGTGAAATATTTCTTGATTGGTATACAAATCAGTTCATCCCAAATGTGAAGAGGTTGAAAGAACAAGAAAAGAAAACTGGAAAAGTAATTCTTCTACTGGACAATGCACCATCTCATCCAGAGACGGATACATTGAATGCAGTTGATGCAAATTTTAAAGTAATTTTTCTGCTTCCCAATGTAACAGCACTGATTCAACCAATGGATCAGGGTGTTATAGCAAAGCTTAAAAAGATGTACAAGAAGGAAGTCCTGCGTCGTTTATTGTTGGCTGAAGATGAAGAAAGTGTGGTGGCGTTTTCAAAAAAAGCTTAATCTCAAAGACTGCTGCTATATGTAAGCTGATGCTTGGACCACCCTGTCACAAGATAATCTCAACAAGGCTTGGAATAGATTGCTTGGGAAAAAAGGAGGAAATGAAACTACTGCAGTGGACACAAATGATGATTGTATAAATGAAGTTGTGGAACTGTTTCAAGCAATGCCCGGATTTTCGGAATGTGACAAAGATGATGCACACATGTGGCTAGAAGATGATAATGATTCTGGTTTTCAGTTTTTGAATGACGAAGAAATTTTGTCTTTTTGTGCAAGAAGAAAACCAAATACATGTAGTGACCGATGATGAAGACTCCTCAGAAGTACATGATGTACTTGTAGATTATGAAGAAAACCCAAAACGTCGACCAAGTCCTGAAGAGGCCTTTATAGCACTAGAAACAGCGATGGCTTGGTACGAGCAAGAAGATGACAGCTGTCCTACACAGCTTCTGCTGTTGAAGAGAATGCGGGACTTAGCAGCCAAAAGCAGACTATCCAGTTTGGCGCAAAAGAGGATTCCTCATTATTTTAAATAGTGGGCTACATCTGTGCAAGTACATGTATACGTAAGTTGCGCCTGGTTTTGAATTGTTTGTAATGTTATTTTGAAAACATTTCTCTTTCTTAACAAAAATAATTAATACAAGTAGTACATGCACTGCAGTGTAATGAAAGATTTTGGTGATACAGTGATCTAATACAGTGTGGGTATTATTATTACAGTACAAGTAAATATGTTTTATAGTGTATTTTCCTTGTGATTGTTAATTATTTTTAGAAATATGTGTACATGTACTCGATACATCATGTAATCCAATTATCCGAACATTTGATTATCCGAACGATGCTCGGTCCCATGGGGTTCGGATAAAGGGAGTTCTACTGTATATATATATATATATATATATATATATATATATATATATATATATATATATATATATATATATATATATATATATATATGTGTGTGTGTAGACTGTCTGGCTCAATCTAAATCTGTCGTAGAAGATAGGTGAAAGAGAGAAGATTTTCTTGATTTCAGAGACAGCCTCTATCACATTTCTACCATCTCACTCGTGGAAATCTATTGCTATTACTACTTCTCACTGTGACTATCACTTATTCTAATCTATTCAGAAGGGACCAACCCAAGTCTTAATTCTCCTATTAAAAATCTACGACAAATGGGGTCACGTCTATCGGGATTTTGAACAGGAAGAAGAGACGACAAATATCAGCTCGTCTTTAAGATTCTTTATTCTGATATAGAGTAAGAGTGTGATGTCTTGTGAGTTTTGTACTTTTTAAAAATAACTATCCCCTAGACATATCGATCTGTTTTATGGGCGTGCTGACCACACGGCTAATAATTGTTTTTCCACAGCATTATTGAGCATTATACATTTGGTTTACAGGTTGATTTTGTCGGAATATATGTTAATTACTGATTTTGTAATACTAAACGCTGGTAAAGTTTTGTGAGTGTATAAACACTCTGAAGAAATAGAGGTTTGAGCAAAGCTAAGGAGCGCGATCAGACTATACGTCCTGTAATTGCCTCCCTTACCCTAACTATCTTCAGGGGTGAACTTATAGTGGATTGGAAAATTTAAGGGATTTTTTTTCTCCTTAAAATTTTTTGCAATAATTATTTTGTTTCCACCGTAGCAACTTATTTTTCAGTGAGTAATCTAAACTACCATTTATTTAAAGTAGTCGTCTGCATTAGGTGCTTTATTGCCGATTAATAGCAGCGATAGTTAGACACTATATTTTTGGAGGAGGTATCCCATGTGATAAGTATATCATCTTTTGTTTTGGTATTTTCTCGTAAGAGGTAGGAACCAATGCATCCTTTTCCCTATTTCTTTCTCGACTAGTCTCAGCCACTGACTTATGGCAGAAAGGGCAAAGCTTAGACAACTCCTCAGAGACGAAGCGAGAGAAGAAGGTTTGGAAGGCGAAGAAGCGAAAGCTCTTGTCAGAGACGAACTGGAGAGATATGACGCGGAGAGGAAAGCAGCTGAAGCTAAAGAGGAAAAAGACGAACGAAGGAGGAAAGAAGAAGCAGCGGAGAGGAAAGAAGCGGAAGACCGTCTATTACAGCAGAAGAAGATGGATGAGGAAATGGAAATTCGCAGGATGCAGCATAAGGAAAGAGAGAAGGAGAAGGAGAGACAGCATGAGGAAAGAGAGAAGGAGCGACAGCATGAGAAGGAGAGGGAACAGAGACAGCACGAGTTAGCTCTTAAAGCTCTAGAATTCCAAAGTCGTGGTGCTGCCTTTACCTCCAGCAATGGAGCGTCTTCTCCTCATTCTTCCTTAACTGACCCTTCTAACACTCAATCTCTTCAACTCAACGCTATGTCTTTCACTCTCGAGTCTTTCCCTTGTCCTAACGAGAAGATTGACACATGGCTAGAAAAATTTGAGAAAATTGCAACCCTGTACGGTTTAGAGAGGTCGCGTTGGAACATGAAGCTTTCTCAGGCGCTGAAAAGCAGTGCGTATGATGTTTACGCCAAACTGGAAAGCAGCCAACAAGACAACTATGATGTGTTGAAGAAAGCGTTACTGGAGCGCTTTGAAATGAATGCTCGCAAATTTCTGCAGCTGTTTCGCAACAGCAGGAAAGAGAGCTCTGAAACTTTTCAACAGTTCTCGTCTCGTTTGAAGGGATACCTAACAAAGTGCCTTGAGCTTTCACAGCTCCCCTCTACCTATGAAGGTCTTGAGGAATTTGTTTTAACCGAACAAATAAAGAACACTTTGTCTGCTGATACCCGGAGATTTCTAGCTGAGCAGGGTGCAGAAAAGCTTGAAGACATCTTAGAAAAGTCTGAGCGTTATCAAATGCGCTGGCTGAACTGCCGGCCTCAAAACGTAAACCGACAGAAGAGCATTTTCGGAAAAATAATCTAGACCAATCTTCTCATGCTTCTCATGCTTCTAATCAGAATAACCACAGAGAAACTGGACCTCAAAACCACCCTCCTGAAAAATCCAAGTTCTACAAAAACAAGTACCTCAACCACAGTAAACAGTCTGATCAACCCGACCGCTGTTACGTGCAGTTTTCATAACTGATAATGTAGTCGGTCTGTATACTTGTTATGTTTGAAAAATATTTTGAATAAGATTTTTGAGTCTAATGTATTTTTCGTTAGAACCATAATCTAAGGGCGAATACTCATTTTTTGCTTTGAGGGAAAGTAAATATGTAGTTACTCCTCTTAAAAGATTATACCAGCTGACTGCTTAGGTCAGAGAGGATGCAAACAGCGCATGTCCAAACTAGAGAGAGTTTGAAAAAGATTTCCGGTGCGAGAGGCCGTTTTTGTTAAACTGGGTCTGTCAGACGAAATGTCTGGTTACGTCTCTGCATTGCCTCTGGGGATGGAAACTCTCCCACTGTTATTGAAAGTCCCCTGTGTTATTTCTGTTCGTCAGGAAGACGGCAGTTGCTTCTAAGTTGTGTTAGGAATTCGAAGCAAGGTAATAAACGAAACTTTCACACTTCCTTTGTAAGGATCATATTTTGAGTCAACCGGTGACGAGAGCTCACGAATGGTTGGAAGGCAGAGTATTCTACTTGTTATGCTCGTTGGAGCCATCTAAGACCGTTAGGTTTAGATCTACACACAGAGACCTAGGAGAATAGATGTCATTCTAAAACCCGCATGATTAGCGGTATATATTTTGAACTTAGACACTTATGTCTACAGATGAGGAATCCACAGTGTTTACTGTTTTATAGAGGCCTAATATATAATTATCTGGAGTGGAAGACCAGATGAATTATCAGTTATTGCTATTATTATTTTGAAAGTGAAAACTCGCCTGATGTACGAGGGAGTTATATAAGACTATCTTCGAAAGGACAGCCTATCCTTGATACGTCCAATTAGAGGGATGGACTATGCTATTTTCGTCGCCCGCCATGTTTGGGGTTGACTTAAGGAGAGCGACTTAAGAAAATTCAGAATGAAACTGTTGGATATTTATACAGTTATTTACCCGTTCTGTAATGCGGGGTTTTTTTTCTGCTAGTTGTGGAATGAGAGTTAAATTGGAGTCTGCAACACTTTGATAATCATACATTTACTGGAACTTATGTACATGCAGTTGTAGTGAATTGTCTTCATACCCGCCATGTTCCTGTGTCATGGTTACATGGATTTGTCTACGTCTTGTTGCTGTGACTATAATAAATGGTGAGAAAAACGTACACAGCTGTTCACCTATATTTTGACTCCATACCTGTAACACGTACAACATTTGGTTCCATCAGCCCTACAGATACACCTTTCAATGTGATGAATGCCACACACACTCTTGTATGTTACATGTTGTGATACAAGTCTGCACTGCTACACAGATGTCCACCTTGACGAACTTTCCAACACGCATTCGCGCTGTGTCTACATCACCAGCCACTACCACCATAGCGGTATACCTGTATCAGTAGTGAACCACCAGCAGGTATCAGTGGTGACCAAAACAGATTACCCACAACACACAGAGTTTGTATAAGTGCAACACCAATATATATCAGCCTTATTACATCAGATTACTGCATCAGTGAACATGATTGCATCAACCACCCTTCATGGCAGCGTAGCCAGAAAGGACAAGGTGGCAAAGGGAGAACCCCTGAGCACGGGACTAATGATCAGAGTGAGCACACCGAGCCTAAACGCATCGGATGCTTGCTAACAGTCTCGCAAGGCGGAATTATTGACAGTGATTCCCAACCTGTTGGGGATACACCCTCAACGCGAGGTACTGTTATTATGAACGGTTCTCAAACTTCTTGTTTATTTGACACGGGGCTTTCGTATGATTGCATTGTTGCCAGAAACCTGGTTAAACCCGGTCAAGAGACAGGAGAGACCGTCCAACTTTGTGGAGTTCGTAAGAGTGATGCACGTACAGCGCTTCCCATTGCATTGTGGAGGTCCACTCTGATTTTGTCACAGGTGTGATCAAAGCGGCTGTTATGGATGACCCCAGCTACCCAGTCATACTTGGGGGGAGATACGTGTGTATTGGGAAACCGGAAGAGCAGTTTGTGGCAGCAGTAACTACAAGAGGGCAAACCAAGAAGGAACGGGAGCCTGCGCCTAATTTGTTACCCATGGAACTTAAAGAAACGCAACAAAAGGACCCTACTTTGGCACCCTGCTATAGGAAACTGCCCATGGCTAAGGAACCCAGACAGCACGGGGAAATTTTTTCTAAGGATGGCGTACTTTATCGCAGAACTGGCAAGCCTGACCAAGGTTACAACCAGCTCCTAGTACCGAAACAGTACAGAAGCCAAATCCTAGAAATGGGGCACTCTCTTCCCTTCAGCGAACATATGGGACAGATCGCCACAAACCAACGGATAACCACTCATTATTGGTGGCCAGGAGTAAATACTGATATTATCAGATATGTCAAATCCTTTTCCCAGTGCCAACGTGTGCCACCCAAGCAACGGGCACACCCAGTCTCTTTGGGTGAAATGCCAATAGTGGGAACACCATTCGAACGGGTTGTGATCGACATTTTAGGACCCCTAGAAAGGACTAAAAGAAGGAACAGGTTTATCCTGACCTTAGTCGATACATGCACTTTATGGGCCGAAGCTATAACGCTAACATGCACAGATTCGAAGCATGTCGCAGAAGCCCTCGTGCAGATTTTCACTCGGTTGGGATTCCCTCAGCAAGTGTTGACGGATAACGATCCCCATACCGAAACCTGTTGATGGATGAGATCGTGAAGATCTTGAGGACCCAACACATCTACACAAAGCCTTATACTCTGGCCAGAAATGGGCTCGTGGAACGTGTTAATGGAAACCGCAACATGATGTTAAGTAAACTGGCACAAGTGAAACCTGAAGATTGGGATTGTTGCATTCCGCCAGCTTGATTTGGCTACAGAGAATCTCCTCATACTTCCACAGGATTTCCGCCAGCTACGCTTTTATTCGGCAGACCTATCAAGGGGCCGCTTGAAGCCTTACTTTGGTCGCTGACAGACCAGAAGGCTGATGAGACAGTTGTCTCAGCCAGTAAATACGTATCGGATTTAAAGGAAAGGTTGAAACTAGGATGGGACCTAGCAACGACCAACTTTAAGCGAGCACGCACAAAGCACGCTAACCAATACAGGAAAGTCGCGAAAGAGAGAGAACTGGAAGCAGGAGAGAAAGTTTTGGTTTTACTCCCTACCGGAAACAACCAACTGAAGATCGGATGGCAAGGGCCGTTTACCGTCCGGAAAAAGATTTCTAAGGCTAACTACCAGATCTCTATTCAAGGAAAGGAAAAGGTTTTCCACTTAAATCTGCTAAAGAAATACTTGGAAAGACCAGTGCCGACCTCCGACCATCTCCTGGCGATCGCCAAAACTGACGAAGATGACGATAGTGGCAGGGAAACTCCACTGCAATCACAGGAAATCTTTGAAAAATGTCAGAAGCGGCGACGCTCTTTCATGCGCGCATGGGAGACATTCCAGAGAAAGGAAACTTTGGGAGGAGACTTGAGTAGGAATTGGAGAGAGATGGAGGGGGAGATGAGAGGGAGGAAGACAGACACCCTGAAGCTACGGATATAGGAAATTTAATTCCATAACGTAGACATGGAGTGCTTCCATATCTTAAAGGGGGGACGTTCTGTCACAAAGTTTTATGATCATTAAATTGCCTATATCTTCTTCTTTTCTGTCACCCGTATCCTCTATTTTTATTATCGCTCTTTACCTTTTTCCTGTGTTTTTCGCATTCGTTCGTTTGCGACTATATACATTACTATTTTCCCATTCTAACGTTTACCTATTTCTTTTCTCAAAACTGAGAACGCAGTTATGACGTAACGTGTCAGTCTCTACAGAGACGGGAGAGTGTTCAAATGTATTTCTATTTGCATTAGATGTCAGGACACGAAACTGTGACTTTCGCTTATCTCAGACATACGAGCAGACTATGTCTGCACTTTCAGCTGACAGGCGCGGCTTCTTCTGCTGAGCGCTCAGGAAAAGCCCGATAACTGACACCTCTACGGTGCAGTTCGAGACATTTGTCTGGAAATTTCACCTGACACGACACTCATTGTGGGCCATGGTCAGCGGGAGGTGCGAAAACTGCCCCTGCATTGCAGACAAGTTGTCTACATTTGCATCTGACACTTAGCGCTACGGCCGTTTCTTAGACGGAGGTGTCAGAGACGCAGAGTGTCAGTTTTCGACAGCCTCTTGGTGTTAAACGTAAAGTGTTATAGACGGAAAGGGGGATTATTTCGGTTTGGCGAAATAAAAGTTTACCTCTTTGTCTGGTAATAGATATAACCAGAGTTTGAAACTAGATTTTCATTCTCGCTCCTAAATTCGCAGTAGACAGGACGTTTCGTGCAAAGAGAATAAGCTGTATAGCGAAGTCTTAGTTTGTTCTTGGCAAAAAATTTTGCCGAACTTCTAGACTACCAATAAATATAAGCATATAATTCCAAAGTTGTGCGATCGCCTGTAAATTCTGTGTGGAGTTAAAATATTATACCTATTATCTAGTATTTCATGAAGTGTTTAAAGTGTTAAATCGCTTATTTTATATCACTAGTTAGATTTGGTGCAGAGCGCTTAATACATAAGTCTGTATTATTTTCTAGTGACGTGTTTCAGTGGAAAGCAGAATAAATTATAATTTCTAGCTTAAACAACAATGTAGCTATAATGAATTTAATTTTACTGCTAAATAATCAGACGAGAACATATTTTTCTAAACTAACTTATAAATGCTAGAAGCCTCATGAGTGTTGACGGAATACGCACGTATCCCTAATTCATGAGGATTGATGAATTTTTTTTAAATATAACTTATTCCACGGGAAGGGTTAAACTATAAGACAAGCTATACGCTTGCAGTTTAAAAATGTAAGTTATATTGAGTACATAATATGTAAAATATTTCATATGTATTTTTCTTTATTCAGTGAATACTGTGGTACCCAAACTTTGCCAGCGCTAAGTACGTATGAGTGATATCTGTGAAGAACTAAAACATTTACCTTAGAGTGGCTTGGTGCAAAATCTTTACGAGTACTTTAACGGTTAAATGAGATAACGGGCCTCTTGCGCCTGATTTTGATTCTTCCTGAGAAAACTAGTCATTTTTCCGCCTTGGTGGCAAGTAACATATTTTAATCAGTAAATTTCCCGACACTGTTGACAAGTGGTGGTGTTACCAACTAAATTCCTATATTGAGAAAAGGTGCCGACCTGACATTCCTCATTCATTTGAAATCTAAGATGTTGACACTGTGCTAGCTATAAACGCTCGTGCCTGGACAATTTTATGTGACTTAAACAGACATCCAAAACAATAGTATTCCCAAGAGAACGGTCCCGGAAGTAGTGAATTCAACCCGTCTTTTCGGACCTGGGGTTTTCTTGGCCAAGATTACCATTGAAGATTCTGTATGGGCAAGTCCTAAAAATAATTTTTGTTGTTGTTGAAAAATGCACGTGAGCACAGTTGAATGAATAGAGTGAATGCTGGACTGAGCGATCCCTTTATGGTGGTATTTTGACACCCATTCATTTTTGCTGTCATAACATTTCTTTATGCAAGGTATTGCTAACTATATATCTATATATTCCCTTATACTAGATCAGAGTATCCAGTCTGTTCATACCTTAAAGGGGGAAGAATTTTAGACTAAATCATATGTATCTGTGACTCTTTGGGCTATCACTTTCTTCTAACGGGACTGTGGGCTATCCATCGAGGAAAGGATCATACGAACGGGTCTATCATTCTTGTAGCATTTTCTTGATTTTTGTTTATAATTTTTTTGTATATGCTTGATGTGATTTGCTATGTTGTGAGAGAAGTTTAGTCTTGATAAATAAACTACTCATAAAATTTATTCCAGCGTGCCGGTCAGTTCGTTCTTCCCAAACTATTCATATAATCATTGTCATAGTTTTTCCCACGTCTGTACGTCTAACTGTCGTCTTATATGTGTATGTATGTGAGTGGATATATATATATTTCATATATATATATATATATATATATATATATATGTGTGTGTGTGTGTGTGTAGACTGTCTGACTCAATCTAAATCTGTCGTAGAAGATAGGTGAAAGAGAGAAGATTTTCTTGATTTCAGAGACAGCCTCTATCACATTTCTACCATCTCACTCGTGGAAATCTATTGCTATTACTACTTCTCACTGTGACTATCACTTATTCTAATCTATTCAGAAGGGACCAACCCAAGTCTTAATTCTCCTATTAAAAATCTACGACACTGAAGCAGATAAGTGGCCTTATCTTGCCACTGCTCAGCGTGTTCATTAAATAAACGTCAGCACTAATAATAGACTATGACAATATTAAATAACAGGACAGTGAAGAATGAGTTAAAGACCTTATAAATCCATCCTCAACATCAGTGACATTGTAGTGAAATATAAACATTATTCTTCAAGCTAGAAGATAACAGAGACTTTAGAAATAGATTATGTTTTGTTAATTGAAATATATATATTATTGATTTTATATAATGTAAATATCTTTCGAATTGTCATAACCGAAAAGAGAACCGGTGTATGATTATTAAATTGTAAATATGTACCTTCAGACTTGTTGAGATTACTAGCATTAAAGTTCAAGTTCTGTTGGATGCATATTTAGTTTGATAGATTAAAATATAATTAGATACCCCTAGATAAACTTGTCAACATAACAACACATATTACCAAAGGTGAATCTACGAAAGGAGCAAATAGATCTTCAGGACATATCTTTCCAAGAACCTGAGATTTGTACAGCTGATTCTAACCTTTGATGTCAATACACCCTATTTCTTTTTCAGAGAAGGGGATATTACTTGTAAGACCAAACTCTTACCTGGCACTATCCTGGTATCATCTGATACATCTTTTTGTCCAAGATATCTTAATTTTTTATAACATCACAAACCTTTCGTGACAAAGAGTTTATTATCCAGTCATCCGACAGAAGAAAGAGATCCGTTGCAACCGACCTTCGATTCGAAGATTTAGCTGATTTACATAGGAAAGAGTGGCATTAGTCTTTTAGCAACAGAAAAAGGTGGCATTAGTCTTGACCTGTAGCCCATGTATGCTATTCACGTGCAGACAGTGAACGGACTTATTGTATACAACTGATCTGCTAGCATCAGAATGGGAGCATTTATTATTGTTTATGAACATTGAAGATCTGTAGCTGACACTGTTGCAGAAGTTATAGAAATTATTATTATTTATACAGCTTCACGAACTAGAACTCTATGATTTATGAATTTCTGAATCTATTGAACTGTGATGTCTTATGACGCATATATACAACAGCTGTCATTGCTGACTACAGAAATTGTTTTCAATGTGCCATATCATCTTGCTGAACTCGTTAACTATGTTGATGTCATAAGTATCATGACTGTTTTGTGGCGTGCAATAAATGGAAGAAACTTATACAACGAAGTTACCCTTTCTATGACTCTACACGTCATGTTGCCTGTGTGATAACCCTGTGAACTGTTCCACTACCACATACACAGCAACATCCTAAATCAGAGAAGACACCTACATCTTACACTTTAATACCAGGTGTCGATAAGGGTGGCAAGTTACCACTTCAGCTCAAATCCACCCTTATCATTTTTGGTGGCCAGTGTGGGGAACGAACCCACGACATTCGCGTTATCAGCACGAAGATTTCTTTGAAATTAATATAGAAAAAAAGCAAGATATTGGTGAATAGCCATAAGAAACATGTTCCGACCAACATTACGTTAAATGGGCAAACGTTAGAAGAAGTTAACACCTTTAAATATCTCGGGTCCACTATATGTAGTGATGGAAGATCAAATAAAGAAATCAAGACAAGACTTGAGATGGCCTCAGCTGCCATGACAAGGTTGAATGTGATCTGGAAAAGTAACATCAGTTTTCCTGTGAAGATCAAATTATACAAATCACTTGTATTATCTATTCTCTTGTATGGGTGTGATGGCGGGACACTCACTGCAGATACGGAGCGAAGGATTCAGGCTTTCGAGCATAAATGTTATAGAAGAATTTTGCGCATTTGCTATAAAGAGCACAAAACAAATGTCTATGTTAGAGAGAAGATAAACACCTATGCAGGCCATCAAGAACCACTTTTGTCAATAGTGAAACGTCGAAAGCTTGCCTGGTTGGGCATGTAACTCGTCATGACTCCCTTTCGAAAACGATCCTCCAGGGAACAGTCGAAGGTAAACGGAGAAGAGGAAGGCAAAGAAAATCCTGGGCTGATAACATCAAAGAATGGGCAGGACACGGTTTCTCCACACTTGTACGCATTGCTGAGAATAGAGAGCAGTGGAGGACCCTGTCTGCTGATGCTTCCACCATGGCACCCCTACGACCCATGACGGGTTATGGGTTGAGATGATGATGAGTCTTGGAGTAACAGAAAAGGGTGGCATTAGACTTGGAGCAACAGAAAAATGTGGCATTAGTCATGGAGTAACACAAAAGGGTGGCATTAGTCTTGGAGTAATAGAAAAGAGTGGCATTAGTCTTGGAGTAACATAAATGGGCGGCATTAGACTTGGAGTAACAGAAAAGGGTGGCATTAGTCTTGGAGTAACAGAAAAAGGTGGCATTAGTCTTGGAGTAACAGATAAAGGTGCCATTAGTCTTGGAGTAACAGAAAAAGGTGGCATTAGACTTGGAGTAACAGAAAAAGGTGGCATTAGTCTTGGAGTACCAGAAAAAGGTGGCATTAGTCTTGGGGCAACATAAAAAGGTGGCATTAGTCTTGGAGTAACAGAAAAAGGTGGTATTAGTCTTGGAGTAACAGAAAAAGGTAGCATTAGTCTTGGAGTAACAGAAAAAGGTGGCATTAGTCTTGGAGTAACAGAAAAAGGTGCATTAGTCATGGAGTAACAGAAAAGGGTGGCATTAGTCTTGGAGTAACAGAAAAAGGTGGCATTAGTCATGGAGTGACAGAAAAAGGTGGCATTAGTCTTGGAGTAACAGAAAAGGGTAGCATTAGACTTGGAGTAACAGAAAAAAAGTGGCATTAGTCTTGGAGTAACAGAAAAAGGTGGCATTAGTCTTGCAGTAACAGAAAAAGGTGGCATTAGTCTTGGAGTAACAGAAAAAGGTGCATTAGTCATGGAGTAACAGAAAAGGGTGGCATTAGTCTTGGAGTAACAGAAAAAGGTGGCATTAGTCATGGAGTGACAGAAAAAGGTGGCATTAGTCTTGGAGTAACAGAAAAGGGTAGCATTAGTGTTAACGCTGAAAAGCGGTTTAATTATAAATCACTGGAAACCACCACTGTAGCAAAAAGGCTTTTTCTATGTGGTACTAACTATCAATATAACCACCAAATGATAACTATGGTAATGTTACCTCTGTAATGTTATAATGGAATATATCTTGGACTGACACTCAAGACAGTACATACGCGAATGAAATAACCTGACAGAAGTCTGGGTCACAGTTCCATACATATAATATCGACAGCATAGTCCTGGACATCAGCAACAATAGTACAAATACTTGCATCATTAGAATATGTAGTACAGTCATCCTTACGTACTGGTAACAATTGCATTCAATGTAAGTGCGGCATTCCCCCCTCGCACATAAATCTCTATTTCTGATCTATATTCAATGTAAGTGCGGCATTCACTCCTCGCACATAAATCCCTAAATCAATGTAATGCGGCATTCACTCCTCGCACATATATATCTCCTATATAGTCTGTATAATGTAAGTGCGGAATTCAATCCTCACTCCTCGCACATATATATATCTCCGTGGTCCTACTTTCAATGTAAGTGCGGAATTCACTCCTCGCACATATATCTCTATCCAAGTTCCTCCAGAACTTAACAGCGCGGGAAAACCACAACGCGCTTACGTAGACCTCCTATTGGCGCGGGAAAACCAACAACGCGCACTCAAATAATAACATATAATAGTCTTACCATAGACCTCCTTCTGACACGGGAAAACGACGTGTCTTTTAATCCAAAGTGCGGCATTCACTCCTCGCACATATATCTATACCTCTGGTCTAATCACCAGGCATCTAAGTTCCTCTTGAACTTTACAGCGCGGGAAACCCACAACGCGCTTATAAATAATAATATATAAAGGCCTTGTAAATACACCTTACGCGAAACATCATCGCGTCACATCCATATATTATAATGAAAATCACATACACTATTCACATACTCTAGAAACACTGACCGTCTCCCTCGACGGATGGCCACAGATTCCCCTTTAACAACTCAGTATTCTTCTCTGACACGTATGCCAACTTCATTCACTTCGCACACTTTTCTCATGTCCTGTAAACCTCAATTCACACATGAACGCCTCTGAGTATTCTTCAACCATACTCTACGTGCTTCTAACAGTGAGCTCTTAAATGTCACATTCCAAGCTTGCATACTTCAATAAAAATACACTCTAAACAGAGTTACTCCTTTTTCCACCCACACACATGTATATACACGTCATGAATCTCATGACCTTAACCTACTTACTAACAAACTTCAGGACCGTACACAAAAATCCTTAACACCTAACTGTAACTTCGAATATGACTTAACAGTTCACACCGACCCCCGGGGAAAAAATGATATCATTTTTTTTTTAAATATTACATCAAACCAAAGTGTGAGGTCGGTGAAATATGTTAAGTCATACTAAACAACAAAAAAGGGATGGAACTACATTGATGAACCAAAAGGTTACCACATTAACAGTGGCACAGGAAGGGTGATATAGGCTTTGCCTTAGCAATCATACTCTACTGGCAAACCAAACACAATTCCCTCCTATACAACATTAAACTGTGTTGGATGCAAATCTAACAATGTGTGCATCAATAATATATTAACCAAACCATACGTGGATTCACCATACAAAAATACATGGGTGAACCAAAAAGTACATCAGCACTGTTCATCAAATAACATATTTATATTATAAGTTAACACTTACAACTTATCAAGCTAACACAAATGTTTCATAAATATAAATAATCTATTCTGAATGCTGAATTTCATCTGTGACTCATGTTTCAATTGCTGCAAAACCAGACCAATGGACTGATGTCTCACTAAGAAGAGGTATCGGTGAGCAAGCCTGCTGATGACCACCCATCAGCTGCTGTAATGATAGACAATTCCACCAACAACACTGGTATCTCATGGCATAGCATACTTTCCTATGGATAAACAAAATTAGGCAAGAATAAAATCATTTGCCTTGGAAAATTTGTATCACATTATGCCATATCATATACCCTTCTATGTCCACCCCATTCCACTAAACATTCCCAGTGGGGTGACAAAATAATCAATTAAGGGATGATATACCCATTTCACATGTCTTCATGATCAGCGACCTTAGATACTACACCATGTACCTCCCAATTAAGCTTTACCACTTTAGTTAATGAAATAAGTCAATCTAAAACACCTAGTTACACTGACTTGTACTGTACAATTGTTCACTATTTGCTGTTTATATACGCTCTGTTAAATTCCCATTCTTGAAAAATATTAAGTCTCTCTGGACAACCATCTCTTCCAACTAACATCAAAAATATTTTCAATCTAGAATACATCATCATCATTACCACGATGAGAAAAGTATTTCCAAATAGCACAGTATCTTTAGTAGAGCAAACAGATCACTTATGTCCCACTTATCAGGTGGTAACTTTTTGATGGCGTTAAACATTGACATTTTTAATGGTTCTTTACCTTTATCCACATATCTGTTTTTGAAATTGAAAGATAATATTAACTCTAACTGGTCTGTAACTCCAACACAATTTCCTTTCAGACCATCCATCACAGTCTTCCACACTTCCTTCCTTGAATTTTCAGTCTCTTCCAGTACTACTTTCTTGGCAACAGATGTAGCATCATTCATCTTCACCCTCCTATACTGCATTTGAGCATCTAAAGGTTCCTTCTTCCAATCTGATTGATCTGTACCAAGCGCAGCCTCATGTCTCTCCTCCGTAGACTTAGCTTGATCTTTCAATGCTTCAGCTTGCTGCTGTAATCTTTGTTTAGCTGCCTTAAATTGCTCTTCTAGTGCTTCAAATTTAACAAAGTAACTCTCTTCTAAAGCATTACCTTTCTCCTTCCACCGAGATGACAGGACCCTGCAATGTTCCTCTTTAACTCGAGTATTACCCTTACACTCAGTTAATATCCTGTTCCTATCCACCTTGAATTCATCATTTAATCTTTGAATACCATCTTTGTACTCCTTTTCTAATCTCTGCTCAACAGTCTTAAATTTTCCTTCTAATATTGTACACTTTTCCTCAAAGGTTCCCTCTTCTTGGATCAATTTGTCTATCTTTAACTGATCCTTGTCACACCAAAAACCCATTTTTGGTAACAACACTTCTTGAGGTGCATGGTATATTTCATCATGCACTGGACTTTTCATTGTCTCATAGGCTTTTGTAGACATTGCATTCTTACTAACACTTATTGATCTTCCTTCCATAGAATATAAGTTAGTTTTACTCCTAACCGATTCATCATTAATGATAATCTTTTGTGGTTCATCCACATTCAGTTTGGATATTTTCCCAAATGAGACTGAACAATCTTCACAACAATTATCTGTTTGTACAGTGACTTCTTTCTTCTCACTTTGAACAGAAACATTCCTAGTTTCAGTTTTCACCATATCATCTGCTATATTAGCTTTCCTCTTTAAATTCAGTTTTGGTCTCTTGCTATCATCCAATACTGGCAATGCAATTCCAGTTGTAACTTCTCTTATTTCCTTAATCTCTAGCAGATATACCTTTGCTCTTTGTGGCTTGTATTTATCATCCACTTTTACCATTGTGTTAAACAATTCATAAGACTCACAATCTCTGATAGCCAAAATAAAGTCTCTTAAGGCTATTCTTTTCTTTCTGTTTCTAATTGTTCTTGAACAATCTGCCATAACTATAGATTTACAGACTAGATTCTAAAATAAGAAAGTATATTGACTACAATACTAAATTATCAGTATTAATATACCTCTACATAGGTACTACAATAACACAGTAACAAATCACCAATAATTCTAAAGATAATACACACAAGTAACCCTAAAATCAGTCACTTATAATAATCAGATCCACCTATGTCTAGACTAAGACATGTGTAGCTGAACACACTGATCTTCAATATACTTTGACCATCATATCTACAATGCTTAGATTCTAACACAGTAATCATACAAACTATTTGTAACTAATAACCAGGACCAAAACACAGTGAATGATGATAATAATGAAATACACCGCTGACACAACAACCATAAACAAACGAACAATAACCGACAGGTGGGGGGATAATACAAGAAAGTATATAGGTAGATAAAGAAAGTATAAGAAAGTAATGAAGTAGTTATAGATGTAAACTACCACACCTGCAAAACAAACAACAAAAACAATGGAGCTGTGAAATGAACTTATTTACAAGATAGTAGAAAATTAACTCAAGAAAACTACAAGTAAACATGACAAAAGAGACTAAATTATGTAACAATGATTACACAAACCAAACTATAACAGCTAACACCAATAAATGTCAAAGAATTCCACGGGCATTAGCTACCGAGTCTCTCCAAGACTGGGCCTCCGATACACAGGAATTAATTTTACAAAAACCTACAGAATAAATTAATACCAATTCCTTCTAATGAAGAACAAAGTATTAATAATATATAACCAAGTAACACAAATATAAAACGCTAACATAACAACGAATACAAATGAATGACCATCAGGAATGTCAGTAGAATGGTATCTGAACAAAGAAGTGCAACAATGGCATAAACTGTGACTTATCTTAAGTGTGTCTTGATTACAGTATATGGTTCCACCGAGATAATGCAGATCTACAGCTGAAGGATATCTGTGTTGCTATGGTAGGCACTACAGCAAGCTTGTCTCACTGATGTTCAACCTCGCATATTCTGTACAAGATACAAAACAATGTAAATAACTCATAAGTATTTCCATAAACATTAAACTAATAACTACATTTAGAACCTCTTAAATATGATGTATTGATTTGCCGTTGCCCTAAAGACGCCAATAGGCGTGATGGGAAACAATGGCAAAGAAAACCTATCTGCTGTTGCCCTAAGACGCCACTAGGCGTAATGGCCACTGACTGCTTTGACGGTCGGTGGCTAAGGACGGAAGAAGAAGAAGAAATATGATGTAGACTAACACTAATACTAATACAAACTTACAAGAAATAAATACCCATAAAATATCTAAGTCGATACTTGAAAGTAATGTAGAAGCAAAAAGGGAAATAAAGAATAAATATAAGCTTCTTTAGTCTCTACTAGATGACAGAAGAATAGTACTAATAGTAGTATAATACCGAATAATTACGAAGGCTTAACAAAGAGTCCAATATAATAAATCAATAAACTGTAACAGATGATAGAAACGACCTAGCAAATAAGCTTTACAATTAATATTAAACAAATAAAACTAATATATTACACTTAAACAAAAAACTCTTACGGTTGTAATTAGGCTAGATAATTAATCTATAATATTAACCTTAATACATAATAAACACAGCACCAAGTACAAAGCAGAAACAAACACTCAGAACTTAACACACGTGCACGAGAACACACAACACAGTAGAAAATGTCAGTTATACGAAAACTACAGAATAAGATTCAGTAGAAACGAAACAAAATGAAACAAGACAAATTGCAGCACAACGAAAGAAAAAAAAAATACTACGCACAACAATACACTAATCACACAGTTTCTAATACAAATTAATAAGAAATAATACGTATCTTTAATACATATGGTTCGTTGATCTTGACTGTAGACCGATGTTCCAGATGTGTTGTTTATTTCACTTCCTTTCCGATGGCTTGATGATAAAAATGACTGCACAGCACAACACACGTGAAGTACAAACAGGTCCTCTGATAAGTTTTAACGGGCCAGTACACCACCGTCAAATACTTTGCTTTCAAACACTTGAACGTTGAAAAAAGCAGGCTACTTCATGCAGATTCCGATGCGATGACTTGACCGAGTACACACATAAGCAAAGTTGTCCTTGCACACACCGTACCGATGTCTGTCAGTAAACAGGACCCGCTGAGCCTTGTAAATTGGGTCACAACATGACCGTTGTACGCTGATTGGCAGAAAGTTCACGTACTTCGTGTTTACTTTTCTGGCTTGAATCAGGACCGTAAATGACCAGCTGTATGTAGAAATTACTATCTGTCTTTTATAACTCAATTACCTTGACTCCAAAATAGAAATCAGATGTATGGGTGTTGATATCTGTTGTGAGCATATTATGACTATTGACTTCGCGCAAACAAATCTTTTAGATGAATTTCATTAGTGTCCAAACACTTCATTTACCGTCCAAAGAATTTCTGAAGTTTTACAGTACTTCAAGATTCCGGGGCGGGTTGATTGATTCTCCGCAATAGTCCTGGGTTCAGAAAATTGAGCCCCCTAAATCAATGGAAATATGTACTGAACTCCTTCTATAGTCCGAATATCCTGGGTATAACGCCTCCCCACATTGGCCACCAAATGTTAACGCTGAAAAGCGGTTTAATTATAAATCACTGGAAACCACCACTGTAGCAAAAAGGCTTTTTCTATGTGGTACTAACTATCAATATAACCACCAAATGATAACTATGGTAATGTTACCTCTGTAATGTTATAATGGAATATAACTTGGACTGACACTCAAGACAGTACATACGCGAATGAAATAACTTGACAGAAGTCTGGGTCACAGTTCCATACATATAATATCGACAGCATAGTCCTGGACATCAGCAACAATAGTACAAATACTTGCATCATTAGAATATGTAGTACAGTCATCCTTACGTACTGGTAACAATTGCATTCAATGTAAGTGCGGCATTCCCCCCTCGCACATAAATCTCTATTTCTGATCTATATTCAATGTAAGTGCGGCATTCACTCCTCGCACATAAATCCCTATATGGTCTGTATACAATGTAAGTGCGGAATTCACTCCTCGCACATATATATCTCCGTGGTCCTACTTTCAATGTAAGTGCGGAATTCACTCCTCGCACATATATCTCTATCCAAGTTCCTCCAGAACTTAACAGCGCGGGAAAACCACAACGCGCTTACGTAGACCTCCTATTGGCGCGGGAAAACCAACAACGCGCACTCAAATAATAACATATAATAGTCTTACCATAGACCTCCTTCTGACAAGGGAAAACGACGTGTCTTTTAATCCAAAGTGCGGCATTCACTCCTCGCACATATATCTATACCTCTGGTCTAATCACCAGGCATCTAAGTTCCTCTTGAACTTTACAGCGCGGGAAACCCACAACGCGCTTATAAATAATAATATATAAAGGCCTTGTAAATACACCTTACGCGAAACATCATCGCGTCACATCCATATATTATAATGAAAATCACATACACTATTCACATACTCTAGAAACACTGACCGTCTCCCTCGACGGATGGCCACAGACTCCCCTTTAACAACTCAGTATTCTTCTCTGACACGTATGCCAACTTCATTCACTTCGCACGCTTTTCTCATGTCCTGTAAACCTCAATTCACACATGAACGCCTCTGAGTATTCTTCAACCATACTCTACGTGCTTCTAACAGTGAGCTCTTAAATGTCACATTCCAAGCTTGCATACTTCAATAAAAATACACTCTAAACAGAGTTACTCCTTTCTCCACCCACACACATGTATATACACGTCATGAATCTCATGACCTTAACCTACTTACTAACAAACTTCAGGACCGTACACAAAAATCCTTAACACCTAACTGTAACTTCGAATATGACTTAACAATTAGACTTGGAGTAAAAGAAATAAAGTGGCATTAGTCTTGGAGTAACAGAAAAAGGTGGCATTAGTCATGGAGTAACAGAAAAAGGTGGCATTAGTCATGGAGTAACAGAAAAAGGTGGCATTAGTCTTAGAGTAACAGAAAAGGATGGCATTAGTCTTGGAGTAACAGAAAAAGGTGGCATTAGTCATGGAGTAACAGAAAAAGGTGGCATTAGTCTTGGAGTAACAGAAAAGGGTGACATTAGACTTGGAGTAACAGAAAAAGGTGGCATTAGACTTGGAGTAACAAAAGTTTTCTACTCCGTGTCTTTTCTTAGTCTCCCTCTATTTCTTTTAACTTCAGGACTGTTAACATTCTGGATGCTAAATCTAAAGACTTTGCTAGAATGAAAACGTGAGTTAGCAACTCAGACTCTTTTCCGCTTTCTTTGGGTTACATCATACATCATAAACCATACATCGTACATAATACATCATACAAAATACATCATAACCATATATCATACATTACACATCATACACTATACATCATACATCTTGAATCATACATCATACACCATACATCATAAACCATACATTGTACATAATACATCATACACCATATATCATGCATCATACTTTACACATCATACATCTTGAATCATACATCATACACCATACAACATAAACCATACATCGTACATACTACATCATACAAAATACATCATACACCACGCGTCATGCACCATGCATCATAATCATACACCATACATCATACACTTTACATTATACATCATACATCATGCATCAAACACCATACATCATGCATCATACACCATACACTTTAATTATACATCATGCACTTGACATAACCATGCGTCATACACAAAATACCATACATCATATACCATACATCATACATACACCATACATCACACACCATACATCATATACCATACACCATACATCATACATCATATACCATACATCATACACCATACATCATACATTATACACCATACATCTTTTATACTTAAAAAATACAGGAGCTGAAAAGTCCAGCTTAGTCATATTTCCCCCTGTAATATAAAAGAATTACAGATCTTTTCCATCTCTACTTTTGACCAACATTGACCTGAGGTCAAAAATCGACATAATATAGTTTAATCTATCGCCCTATACAAAATCTTACAGTTAACAGTTTGGATTATCATGCATTGTTAATGTGATATACGAGATCCTTCTTTTCAATTACGTTAGTAACTCAAAAACTTTGAACGCGTTTTTCTCAAAACAAGCTGAAATGACGATGGAATAAAGAAATACTAAGGCGATGGTTTGACCCTATCCGGAGAAGCGTTTGTGAACATCTCCAAAGTCCTGTAAATTAGAAGAGATTCGAGAAGGAAGTTCTTAAAAATAGGGTGGTCTTCTAAAAGATGTTCTTAAAACAGAATTTCTCAGGACAACGTCAGACATAAAGAATGGCACAAACTTAGTTACAACCAACAAAAAATAGTTCATTTTTGTACATTATTACTCCTTAGCGTGCTAGTCTTCGGTAAAAACGCAAGAATTTCAACTGTTTTGTGTCTGGTGTGAGGGAAACCGGGAGCTTAATTTGATGCATTATGTTTGTGGCTATATTTCAGCGGCGTTCTTAATACGCTTTCATGGGCCAGTGTTAAGAGCTGGGCTTAGTTAATTTTTCTGCGAGTTTCCAAGTCATGTTTCATCAAAATTACCCGGGATATACATTTTCAGAATAACTTAGTTCTTCAAATATAGACGCCCTGGTTCTTCTGTCTTATAATCGTAACCAGATTCAAGACAACATAAAAATATCAGATGAGAACTCACGGCAAGTGGGTCTGAAAGTATTTACTTACTTAGTCGTTCCTCTTCTACCGTGAGGTGTTGATGTTTGGAAGAGAGAGCGCCATACTATCCTATCGGCTGTCTTCCTCCTGGCCTAGCTCCATTCTAGTCCTCGGTCCTTCAAATATTGTCTAATGTTGTCCTCCCAGCGGACTCTGGGGGTCTGGATCCCTGGCTCGTAGTTTCCCATGCTTGTCGTGGTAACCGATCTTCTCCCATTCTGCAGACATGGCCAAACCATCTTAGTTGGGACTGTTCTTCTTGGGTCTGCAGGGGTTGGATTTTTAGGCCTTGGCGTATCGTCTGGTTGCAGACCATGTTTCTGGTCTGAAAATACACAGGGAACATATAAAGTTTATCAGACTAAATGTAGCAAATACTTGGCTTGGCCATCTCATGAAAATAGAGCCCGATAAGTTGTCTTACGACAACAGAAGATCTGGTTTCAGAGCACGGGGAAAGACCAAGAAGCAGGTGGATAGACAACATAACAGACATTTTACAACAACACGGACTCGCCGTAGCCACTGTAACACACTTGACTCTTGAACGCAAAATTCGCGCACGAGCTGAACGAAAAAGGAAAAGTAATGTAGCAAATGTAGCAAGTTTACACTGGAAGGAACACCTCTACAAGATGTAGAATCATACATATATCTTTCAGCAATATAGACAAAGTTTGGGAAACACTACTATAGGCAAAGTTGGGGGAACATCAATATACAGTAGACAAAGTTGGGGGAACATCAATATAGACAAAGTTGAAGGAACACTAATATAGACAAATTTGAAGTAACACCAATATAGACAGCGTTGGAGGAACACCAATATAGACAAAGTTGGAGGAACAGACACTGATATCAAAACAAGAATACAAAAGGCTAAAGTAACTTTCCTTGCATTGGAAAATAAATTGCAATCAAAAGATATCAAGTCCAGCAGAAAAATCAAAATCTTCATCTACAGGATCGAGTCTGTCGTATTCTATGGTTCTGAAACATGGAGAACAACAACAAACAGAACCAAGAAGTTAGACTTTCATATATGGGTCTTTGCGAATAAAAGATCTTATCACGCAAATGAATAGATTTTGGAATATTTGGTGGAGCTTATAAATAGACCAGCTCCACGAAATTCTCTGCACATTAAGCCACAATAAAAGGAGCTACACGTTAGTTGTGAAATACAAAATAAGGAAGACACAGACAAAGCCATATACATTCTAATAGATGGGAAAGCTGCCGACCCAGGTGACATTCTCGTAGAGACCATCAATGTAGACATAGTCAAATCTACAAAACGTTTATACAAATTACATGGTCAAGACCATATACCATACATCATGAGACGAAGATGGATAGGACACACATTGAAAACCCTCGTTAACAGCATGTCAAGGTAGTACTGTATAATAGGGGAACAACAGAAGTGATTGCGTCATTAATAGGCTGGACTGCCCATGGTAAATTTCCGGTGTTATGTGTGGCGGGTCGCACTAATGACCCGTCATCGAAGCATCATTTTTTGTGATGCCTAGATGGCAGGGAGGATAGTGTGATTCGCTTGCATAGCTAGGCGGGGTTGTCGCACGGAAGGTCCTGGGTTCGAGTCCTGGGTAAGCCACTCACGTCTGTTGTTTTTCTATTGTCTAGTGTTCTACTTCTTTATTTCTTACGAGTGCCTGAAAACATACCTTTATGTTTGTCTAATATTTATTTACCTTTAACAAGATTCAAGATAAAAATACATGATGAGAACTTCACGGCGAGTGGGTCTGATAATACACAGGGAACAAATCAAGATTATCAGACTTTCATTGAAGGACGTATCGTAATGTCCAATAGTTATGTCAGGTGATCCCAGTGAAATCGGCGCGCAAATTAAAAAAAAAGGCTAAGGATCCCGTTACACGGTGTTAGGCCCATATTTTCTTGACCGTAGGAACACTAGGAGTGATGTGGACAGTATCACGCCGGCTGCCTTCCCAGAGTCGCTCTGGTACCCAATTTCTGAGGCTGGGTCGACCTGGAGCCGTTTTTGGTGTTCACAATCCGACTTCAACTGGGGATCGAACCATGGACATCCGAGCCAGGAAGCCAGTGCACTAACCACTGCGTTACCGCGGCTCCTTCGCACAAATTTAGGGAAATGTTATAATATCATATGCGTGGAACTGCCTGTTAATAGATGTGTGCTTATCTTTTATGGAAGTTATATTAATACCCACTTTGTATGAATCAGACTGCGACTGTTGAAAATGATGGAATATTTTGTCCATTATAAAGGATGACTTAAATATGGAGATCGTATGGCTTTTGTGTCTGCGATCATACTAAAGGATAATGTTACATCGCTATAATGAAATACTGTAACGGCTAACGTGAATACATTTTGGATCGGACAGCGTTGGCTTTGCTATATATATATATATATATTTGTGTCGTGTTGAAGAGTTGACCAGGTTCACGAGTCAGTTATTGTTAAAGTATCACCCCTAGCTTTCACTAACATTGGCATTATCCAGCGTCCGTTATCACCAGCTTATCACCATTATTCCTCCTTAACAATGAGGAAGTCAAGAAAAGACATGAAACTGATGGCACGGGAAATGAAGACTTGACACAACTTTGTTGAAAACATTTGTTTCTTGAGAGTTGACAGGTGATGATGATATGATCAAGTCTGGCATATCGGGTCAAGTTGAAGCCACTCCTACCCTTACAGGCACATAAACACACACACATCACGGTTCTCTCTGAGATTTAAATACCCGACACAATTGCCTCACAATAAAACTACGTTTTAAAAAAGTTGCTTTTTCCTTAATCAAATGTTGCGTTGTTCCTATGTATTGACGTCATCGTGGAGGTCACAAAGTTGGGTCGCCTCATATAACACAGCCGTATCACAGCACACACCAATACAGTCACATGCACACAAACACTCTAACACGCACAAACAAACAAACACACACAATGGTTATCTCGGGTCGTCTATTTTCAAGAAAATCGCGGAATGCTCCATTAGCATTGACAAAATCGATATCTGAGCACGTACAAAAAAATGACAGCTTGTGGGCTATTAAACGGTCTGGCACACAGATGTCAAAAATGATCTTAAATGTATGTACGCGCATGTGAAAGTCTTCATTTGTTTACGAAACATCGATAAATATTTCATCGTTCGCTCCTGGTGGAGTATAAAGCCTCATCTACAGCTGGACCCTTCAGGAGGAAGCCTGAACCAAAAAGCTTGCTTCAACGACGCAATGGTGGTTTGTGGAGTAATTTGTTTTAAATGATGGTAGTGCCCGCCTCTTTATCATCACACTAATATTTGTCTTTTCACACCCGTTGGAAGTAAGAAACAATCGGACCAGCTTTTCGGGAGCAAACAAAACTGTGCATGACACTATTTTTTGAGTGAAGGCTATCTTGAGCAGCTATTAAAAGTGTCACAGGTTGCCTCCCCTTAGCTCTGCCGTAGTGGTGTCTACCTTCGCACAAGATTACTCTTGGTAGAGTTGTAGTTAGAAGGATAATGATGCTTCTACCTCCAAGAAGTGCACACAAGATATTCAGAAAAGCAAGAAAAATGCTGCATTGGCGGAGCACGTTAACTCTAGGATCTGCCGACAACTTTTGTGAGGGATTATGTAATCTTATAATAGCTCGTTCAAGCCCCAAGCTGAGTTAATTCAGCGAATGTCCTCTTATTATTATTTAGTAGATCTGATTGAGTGTATTTAAGAACTTGTCTGAGACATACGGATACAACACATTCAAAATGATTAAATCAACTTTAAATTTGGATATGCAATATAATACATTTATATTCTTATTATGTTCGCAAATATTTTGTAAGCAAAGTATTTCCTTTTTAAGTGCTTAAGGAGAAGTCATTTTTGGGTTGCTTCCCTTGAAAATAGTTCTGTCATCTTCGATCGGACTCCGCAGACGACTCTAGGCCTACTGCGATTTATTCTGTGGCTGGGTAGGAATAGATTGTTCTTGCTTCAGTATATCTATGGCCTGAATTTATACGTAGTGTTTGTATGAGTAGGACGAGTCTGTCTTATATATGGATATCTTTGCATTTCTAAGTCGAACTAATTTGGTTGTCGCTAGAAAAGGTCAAAGGCTATGCAGCGGAAGTATCGCTAGCAAAGGGTGTGATCCATGGCTGTCATCCTGTGAGGATGCCGAGTTTTGTGTTGTAGCAGGCTTTTTGCCGAAATAGTGATCTATATATGGATGGGGAAAAGTGATAATCATTTAGACATGTTGTATGTACTTTACCCCAGTGTTTATTCTCTTTTGCCAAGGAATGGCAAAGTTATATTTCGCATAAAAAGGTAAAACCACAATTTATTATGAACTTGGGCTTCGCCATCGTTGTTGATAAGCAGATGCACAGTGGTACTTTTAAAAAGAATATCCATTCAAAGGAAGAAGACATTCCTATGTATCAGCACTGGATTGTATGATATTATTCAATTACCTCTATGAGAGAACCTATGAAGAAATGAGGACATTTAATGAATGACTAATTTTGGTCTATATTCTATAGTGAGTGAAGCTCACGAGAGAGAGAACAGCCATGTTGAAATTCATATACTTTGTATTTATCGAGTGAGAAAAAGGGATGCCTGTACTATCGCTCGATGAACCAAGAGATCACTGCTACATGTGAGAACCCATGTCTGGGATTCCTATATTATGAAATATATATATATTGAACTTTACGTGAAGGAATATTCGCTAGACGAGGTTAGGTCTAGGAGCCTTCCTATGTATTGGTTATGGTCTGACGTGCCCAGTCAGTAAAGCCAGATGATTTACATGATGGAACGCTGAATGCTTATTTACGAATGCTCCATTATGATATTTGCCAAGCATGAATGCTAACTTAAGATGATATTCCTGTGATCAACATTATGCTGTCTATGTCGACATTTGTTCCTGTAACCATACACGTACTGTCCAAGTGTGCGTCCCATTAAATGTTATAAAAAGACCACCGTAGTTCCAGTACTTCTTGAATTCGAACAGTGTGAGTATGAGTGATGTACTACCAACCTGTCAACTCTATCGAATCATTCTACCATTCGCGTACTGACATTCAGATACACACTCATTGTTTACACTCACATTCTTGTCGGAGCCTCATCACGTTCCAGGACAAGATGACCTGTATGACCAAAACTGTGCTGGGTTTGATGAGTTGACAATCGTTACACTTTACTACACCAGTCCCAACATCTACATTTATCCACTGGTGGACATTCACATCATTTAGCAAATAAAGCATGATTCAACAACTAGTAGCCAGTATGAGTTAACAACTACACACAAAGAAAGAGTTTAACAACTGGTGTGCCAGCTTCCTGGGTCAACCTGCACAGTGACCATATTGAGAAGTAAACTACTGAGACCAGACGTTCCTTGGGGTCTGTTACGACACACAAATACATCAGCAGTACAACTCTACAGTGATGTCAGCGTGACCTGTCCTGTCGAGAGTATGCAGTAACTAGGTCAGGGTTTGTTGACATTTGGTTCATTGGACATTTGCCATACAACTGACAGTGTTACACAGCGAGCTTGGTTGAAACATAGAACATTACACATCAGGACTGGAGAATATTTGACAGTGTTTGCGAAAGAAAATGTTATTGAACTGAGAAGTCCTACATTGATTGTTATCATTCAAATCAACGATGGAGCTTCTATTTCTGTGTTGAATTTAAAATAATTAGACCAGAAGTATTTGTTTAATAAAGTACCACAGTACTGTACTATTAGGCAGTGTAACTGAGCCTTCATTCCAACACATTCTTTCTGCAACACTCTATTTACATCATATTGCCATACTATTTATGCATTTATGTATTTATGTTTAACTATTTATATGTGATATTTGTTTGTATCCAGCGGGTTGTTGTTTCGGTTGGGCGGTGTCACACAGCAGAGTATCCCACGTAATAGAGGGTCTGATGTGTGCGTTTCTATAGGTGCAATTTTCTTCATTGAAAATTTGCTGCGACAGCTGTTGCTATTAGTGTTAGCTGTGAAGTCTGTACTCATTGTTGTTTTTGTAATATTCCTCTGTTCTTTAGTTTGTTTTGATTTGTTTGTAATTTGTTGGTCTACCCTATTCTATCTTTCAGTTCTATTCTCAATTTATATTTATATACTGTGGCGTTATTTGTATTTGTTATCCTCTTGCGGTTTATCTTTTATTGTTTTTCCAATTTTATTTATTTCATTTCCGCAAATGTTTTCATGTTTTTCTGTATAACTGTTTTGTTTTGTGCCTGATCGACATACACTATTTAAAATATAGTTGATCATATAAATTGATGTACAAGAATCAACTGATAGTTAATTACTATTACTAAAGGTACACAGTTGATGATATAAAACACTATTTCTGGTGCACTGCACTTATATTATAGAGTGAACCAGCAACTTATAGCTGTTATTATATAAGGATTTATACAAGACCTTTGTAAGGCTTGTTTCCACAGTGATTGGGATAGTTAAGTACTATTTTTCACAGGTTACAAAGTTATCATACAAAGTCTTTGATTAAGACTAAGAAAGTAAATTTATTTACTTTTGCAAATTACTGATCTTATTAGACAAGATGTCTACCTTGGATTATTTTATCACACAAGGCAGGGCTCTTGATAAGACTGGTCAGCAGTTAGAAGAATGGGCAGTTGCTCAATATGACAAAGCATTGGCTGCTGAAGAAAGAAAAGCATTGATTGAAGAAAAGAAATTAGAAGCTGAGGAAAGAAAATTACAAAGAGAGGATGAACAAAAGAAATTGCAGATACAGACTGATGAAAAAAGATTCCAGATGGAAATGGAAAAAAAGAGAAAAGAAAAGATGAAGCTGCTGCTGAAGAGAAAAAATTACAGGCTGCTGCAGAAGAGAGAAAATTACAAGCTGAAGCTCAAGAAAAAAAAGCAATAAGAGAACATGAACACCAAAAAGAACTTTTAGCATTTGAGTTAGAAAAGTTAAAGTTAACAAACATAAGTAATGTTAATCAAGCATCTAGTGGTAATGGTAAACCCTTTACTTACAAGGTCAAGGTACCAGCGTTCAACCCTTCCAGTGATGACATAACATTCTGGCTAAACAGATTTGAACGCTCGTGTCGAGCACATAATGTGGACAAATCACAATATGCTAACCAGTTATCAGAAAATCTGAAAGGTGATTCTCTGACTAGTTTAAGTTTGGTTGAAGAGGCTGACAAAGATAACTATGATGTTATTAGGGCAGCCTTGTTAAAGAAGTATCAGTTGTCTGAAGAGGGTTATCGGAAGTTGTTTAAGACAATGGTGCCTGAGGCAGGTGTAGAATTCTCAGAATTCATTGCAAGAACACGTCTTACATTTGATCGTTGGATTGAGCTATCCAAAACAGAAAAGACTTATGAAGCCCTTATGGACTTGATACTCAGAGACAAGATTATGTCAAGTATAAATAAACCTTTCCTCGAATTCTTACATGAGCGTAAACCTAAGTCTCTAAAAGAAATGGAACAGTATTGTACCCAATACGTCACTGCACATCCGGACGTAGCCATTAGCAACAGTAAGGTTAAAGAAGGTATGCCAGTTGCTTCTGCAACACCATACAACCCTAATCACTCTCACAAATTCCAAGGACCTCAAAATAGGTTTAATAAAAAAGGTAACTATTACAGTTATCAGAACCAAGGTAACCAATCATTTCAGGGTTCTTCTTCGAATACCTGGAGAAGAGCTGACAGCCCTCGATTCAGGGGTGGTCATAATTACAGGAACTTTCGCAAAGGAAGTCATTCTAGAAACTATCCAAGTTTTCCTTCATGGAGACAACAGGATCATAATTACCGAGATACTCATTATAATGTATATGATGATAGTAACCAAAGGAGCTATGATTCAAACCCGAGTAGAGGTTATAATAGTGGAAACAATGATAAGTACAGAGGCAATAATAACAGAGGTAGAGCACAATTCAAAAAACATAAAGCTCATTACCAGGCGAACTCTGCACAGCAAGAGTCCCACGAAGCCTATAAACAAAATAAAGATAATGATGACTCTAATAATATGGCATGTGCCGCTTTTGATTTTGGGAGAGCATCTCAGTGCCCCCAATGCAAAACATTATTTGAGCCAACCACAGTGTCTACTTTAAGCTGTGGCCATCCTCTTCCCGCTCTTCCTGCGTCAATCGCGCATGATGGGAGAGGTTCTCTTGTCTTACACAAAGGTTTAGTAAATGACAATCCAGTCTCAGTACTTTTTGATTCTGGATGCACAACTATTGGGGTTAGGCAGTCACTCATAGATCCTTCTCATTCTACAGGCAAAGTAGTCAAATGCGTAACATTTGGCGGCACCATAGAGAAATACTCTACCGCTATCATTAGGATTGCTACTCCTTTCTTCACAGGAGATGTACACGCATGTCTTTTGCCGGATCCGATCGCTGATCTTATCATCGGTCGCATTCACGGAGTCAAAGAATGCACTCCGGAGCAAATTTCCGTTTGGGAAAATCAAAATATGCAATCTGCTAATGCAGTAGTCACTAGAGCTCAAGCTCTCAATATGCCTGAAACTTCATCTGTTGAAGATAATGAAGTGCATAACCAAGATGATCCCTTGGTAATTTCTCGTGACTCGTTTATAAAACAACAAGAAGAAGATCCGACTCTTAAGAAATTCTTCACTCTTGTAACAAAAGGTGATCCGAATAAAGATTCAAATTGTAAATCTTGGATTACAATGAAGAATGGCGTACTTGTACGTATGGTGCAAGACTCCACTAAGTCAAGTCATTCTCAGATTCTTGTACCCAAGAATTTGAGAGTTAAGATCTTACAACATGCACACGACTCTCAGTGTGCTGGTCACATGGGTTTTTCCCGTACAAAGTCAAGAGTTCTTGCGGCTTTCTTTTGGCCTTTTGTGAACAAGGACATACGGATCTATTGTCGATCCTGTAAAGTATGTCAAGAAGTCAAATCCAAAGGTCCTCGTCATGCTGCGCCTATTCAGGCTGCAGATATTCCTATTCGTCCATTCCAGAAAATGGCGATAGACATCATTGGTCCATTCAAGATCAAATCTGCTAGAGGACATCAGTTTATCTTAACGTGTGTAGACATGTGCACACGTTGGCCAGAGGCTATCCCTCTAAAGAGCATTACTACCACTGACATTGCAGATGCTCTTTGGCTTATATTTTCTCGGCTGGGATTCCCCGGAGAAATATTATCAGATCATGGCACCCAACTGATATCGGATACCATGTCTCAAGTAATGTCTACTCTACAGATAGAGAGATCTTTGAGTAGCATCTATCATCCTATGTCCAATGGGATGGTCGAGCGACTAAATAGAACACTTAAGAACTTATTAGGGAAGATAACTGAGGATCATCCTCAGGATTGGGATAGGGTTTTACCCGCGGCCCTCTTCGCGTACAGAGAGGTCCCCAATGAACATACAGGGTTTTCGCCCTTTGAACTTGTCTTTGGCGCGCGACCGCGCGGCCCAATGTCTTTGCTGCATGATCTTATAACAGCTGACAATATTGACGATGACACAAAATCTTCTTACGAGTATGTCATCGCGCTGAGACAAAAGATTATCGAAGCATGCAAATTGGCAACGTCCTCTTCTGAGTTTGCTAAGCAGAAGGCAAGACAATTTGCTAATAAGAAGAGAACTTTACGACAACTTTGTCCTGGTGACAAAGCATTTGTTTTGCTACCTTGTCGTGAAAATAGACTCCTTATTAGTTGGAAAGGTCCGTACGATATAATATCGAAAATTTCAGATGTTGACTACATCGTCGATATTAACGGGAAGCATAAAACCTTCCACATCAATATGCTTACGGAGTTCCATGAACGTCCTGACTATCTACAGCCTATTTTCCAGGCAACGGACGATTCTCATGTCAAACATGGTCATTACTCATCACTGTCTGTAATACAGGATGAGGAAACAAGTTTTTCGGATGTTAATCTCCCGCTTCCAATGATCCCACTTCATTCTAGTGAATCATGGAAAGACGTTACTGTTTCTCCTGATTTGTCTCTAGGAGAACGGCGACAAGTTTCGTCTATGTTACAAACATTTCAGGATGTCCTCACTGACATCCCTGGACAAACTCATGTCATTGAGCATGACATTGTTCTAACTGAACATACTCCAATTAGGGTTAGGCCTTATCCTATCCCTATACATTTCCAAACACAGGTTGAAAAGGAGTTGGATGAAATGATAGATTTACAAATAATCGAACCATCCACTTCTGCATATTCTTCGCCGATGGTTATTGTTCGAAAAAAAGACAATAACATACGTCTTTGCGTTGACTATCGCAAATTGAATCAAGTTACGAAGTTCGATGCTGAACCTATGCCTTTACTAGAAGAGTTACTTACTCGTCTTTCTAAATCGCATTTTTTCACTAAACTTGATTTGTCTAAAGGATATTGGCAAGTTCCATTATCCGAACGCGCCAAACCTCTTACCGCTTTCTCTACTCCCAGAGGCCTTTTCCAATGGAATTTTATGCCTTTCGGCCTTATGAACGCACCAGCTACATTTGTACGCATGATGCGTCGAATCCTATCGTATCGGTCAGATGTCATTGCTTATCTAGACGACATCTGTCTTTTCAGCGATACTTGGGAAGATCACTATTCAGGATTAGTTGAATTATTATCAACTCTGCGTGAGTATAACCTGACAGCAAAACCATCTAAAGCTTGTATTGGCTTTAGCGAAATTGCTTTCTTAGGCCATCGAGTAGGTCACGGTTTCTTGAAGACAGAAGACCATAATATCACTAAGATACTTAACATCTCTATCCCTAGGACTAAAAAGCAAGTGCGAAGTCTTTTAGGTCTCATACAATTTTATGGACGTTTCATTCCGAATCTGTCCTCTATCATGGCACCTCTCTCTACACTATTAAAGAAAGGGTCGCCTAACATGGTTCACTGGTCTCATGAATGCCAATCTTCACTAGAGAAGATCAAAACTATGTTTTCATCACCACCTATTTTAGTGTTACCTACAACAGATAAGACATTTGTTCTTCGTAGTGACGCTTCATCCACTGGGATTGGAGCGGCACTAATGCAAGAGTACTCTGGAACTCTGCATCCTGTAATGTACATATCCAGAAAACTTAATGCTGCAGAAAGGAATTACTCGGTTTTAGACCGTGAATTATTGGCAATGGTTTGGTCAATTCTCAAACTCCAAAGATTCCTTCTGGGCGCGCATTTCGTAGTGGAAACTGACCAAAAAGCTCTTACGGCTATCCAAAGTAAAAACTTGAAGAGCTCGAGATCAACTCGATACGCAATCGCTCTTCAACCTTTTCATTTTTCGGTACGAGCTATCCGTGGTTCAGAAAATGTGATGGCGGACATTCTGTCCAGATGCCCACATGATGCCACTTAACTGTTAAATATTGGATCTTTTTAATATGTATAACTTTACAACAGTTATTTTTTGTTTCTTTACTAAGATACACATTTGTAATTTAATAATAGAATGATGGTATCGCTACTTAGCGGTTTATTGATGTTAATTCACCGCTGTTCTTTGATGATTGTTTCTTCATAAATCATAAATTTAAGATTGTAGTGTGAATTTTTGGTATGCATTGTATAATTACCAGAATTGTATTATACGTACATCACACCTTCCTGGAAACATTTATTCGTAGGGAAACAATTTCTCTCAGATTTTGAGATATATATTCTCACCAGTCATATTAGGAATTATAGTTATTCCTGATATTTTCATCTGCGCAGTATTCTTGCGTTGTGAGCCTATTCTACGGTGCTCCTAGATGTATTTAAAAAAAAAAAAAATTTTTTTTTTTTTTCCCGGGAGGTGTGGTAAGACTGTAAAGGGCAATTTTTACTATCTTGCAATATAATACATTTATATTCTTATTATGTTCGCAAATATTTTGTAAGCAAAGTATTTCCTTTTTAAGTGCTTAAGGAGAAGTCATTTTTGGGTTGCTTCCCTTGAAAATAGTTCTGTCATCTTCGATCGGACTCCGCAGACGACTCTAGGCCTACTGCGATTTATTCTGTGGCTGGGTAGGAATAGATTGTTCTTGCTTCAGTATATCTATGGCCTGAATTTATACGTAGTGTTTGTATGAGTAGGACGAGTCTGTCTTATATATGGATATCTTTGCATTTCTAAGTCGAACTAATTTGGTTGTCGCTAGAAAAGGTCAAAGGCTATGCAGCGGAAGTATCGCTAGCAAGGGGTGTGATCCATGGCTGTCATCCTGTGAGGATGCCGAGTTTTGTTGTAGCAGGCTTTTTGCCGAAATAGTGATCTATATATGGATGGGGAAAAGTGATAATCATTTAGACATGTTGTATGTACTTTACCCCAGTGTTTATTCTCTTTTGCCAAGGAATGGCAAAGTTATATTTCGCATAAAAAGGTAAAACCACAATTTATTATGAACTTGGGCTTCGCCATCGTTGTTGATAAGCAGATGCACAGTGGTACTTTTAAAAAGAATATCCATTCAAAGGAAGAAGACATTCCTATGTATCAGCACTGGATTGTATGATATTATTCAATTACCTCTATGAGAGAACCTATGAAGAAATGAGGACATTTAATGAATGACTAATTTTGGTCTATATTCTATAGTGAGTGAAGCTCACGAGAGAGAGAACAGCCATGTTGAAATTCATATACTTTGTATTTATCGAGTGAGAAAAAGGGATGCCTGTACTATCGCTCGATGAACCAAGAGATCACTGCTACATGTGAGAACCCATGTCTGGGATTCCTATATTATGAAATATATATATATTGAACTTTACGTGAAGGAATATTCGCTAGACGAGGTTAGGTCTAGGAGCCTTCCTATGTATTGGTTATGGTCTGACGTGCCCAGTCAGTAAAGCCAGATGATTTACATGATGGAACGCTGAATGCTTATTTACGAATGCTCCATTATGATATTTGCCAAGCATGAATGCTAACTTAAGATGATATTCCTGTGATCAACATTATGCTGTCTATGTCGACATTTGTTCCTGTAACCATACACGTACTGTCCAAGTGTGCGTCCCATTAAATGTTATAAAAAGACCACCGTAGTTCCAGTACTTCTTGAATTCGAACAGTGTGAGTATGAGTGATGTACTACCAACCTGTCAACTCTATCGAATCATTCTACCATTCGCGTACTGACATTCAGATACACACTCATTGTTTACACTCACATTCTTGTCGGAGCCTCATCACGTTCCAGGACAAGATGACCTGTATGACCAAAACTGTGCTGGGTTTGATGAGTTGACAATCGTTACACTTTACTACACCAGTCCCAACATCTACATTTATCCACTGGTGGACATTCACATCATTTAGCAAATAAAGCATGATTCAACAACTAGTAGCCAGTATGAGTTAACAACTACACACACAAAGAAAGAGTTTAACAGGTTGTAAACTTTCTTTACATTTAGAGTGAATATGTTTTCATTTACACCGGTTGAAAAGGTTAATAATATAACAAGTATGTACATCATTTATTTCATCATTCCCTTCCTGCTCCATAAGGAACTTTGGACTACCTCTGCTGTTGGTTCTTTATAAGAAACTCGCAATAAAGTAGTCACCAGCCCTGGCCGCGGTGGTTCATGAAATCATCATTCTATATGCTGAGGTTGCCAGCCTCAAATGGCTTAGGCATCCACTAGCAATTTTCACATATTAATATTCACATGTCAATATATTCGTATTAATTCACATGTTAATAATGAAAAAATATAGAATTCAAAATGTACAACTTACGTCAATCTTTAGGCTCACAGACTGCTAGCTCTGAGAAATAAAGGCACTTGTAGAGGCCTCTTACACTTGGTCTGGGGTGTTGTTACTTTAACAATAAGTTCCCACTTTGACTTGTGTTTCAGTTCCCTCAGATTCCAGTTTTCCGTGTTAAAATGGTAGAATTTTTCCTGGGCTTTTAAGTCCTGAGAAGGCTCAAACAAGGTCCAGTCTGATAAATGAAAGCTGATTTTAGTCTTAACTCTGGCAAGATCTGGTTGTCTTCTTGGCGCGAGTGAATTTTCACAGTGTTCTACTCTGGCTGACGTGTCAGGTTATATTGCCTGTCTTCCCCCGCATTTGTTTGTTACGATGTTAAGCAGGGCTCCAATCGGAAGGGGTGTTGTGCCTTCATTCCGAGTGTCTGCCTATCGTTTCAAAATGCGTGTTTTGTGGGGTTATTCAAATTATTTCCTCATGGAAATTTCTGCGCTTTACTGCAGAGGTCATGTCTCCCAAATATGGAATGAAAACATCCGATCCTCTCTCGGCAATGTTTACAAATAACTTCTTACATCAGCCCGGACTATTACAACATTTCCGCTCAGGTGTGTCCGACTAAGAAATGCGTGTCTGTAATCTGTCCACAGATGGTAATTTATCGCCCGGCACGCCTTAGGTAAACTCAACGCTCGGTCGCTGCCCGGCCCATCTGGATTCATGACGAATTATCACTGAGAGGATTGTACGATGATTTGAAAATACAAAATATCTGCTTGATAGTAGAGAAAGAAAAGGGCGACCACAGAAATTTAGTATATAAAAATGTAAATACTGCCGGAGAGGAAAAGAGATCGACCCAATAATTATGTGACAAAAAGAACAAGCACACCTTTCAAATTTTTTATGGCGCATTAGTCAGTGTATAAAAACATTACCACCAAATTTTCTGGAAATAGGGAAACGTTGCGCATTGCTCTGTGTTTTGGGTGAAAGTTAACTTGACCACCCATTAGAATCATCTCAAATAGAAGCCACTAATCTATGTTATTTGGACTTCACATATCTTTCCGCAAGTAACCCGTCACCAAAATGACGGAAATTTGTAATAATTTAGTTTCATAATAATAGAGCCAATATTCTTGCATTTTTGTTTTTTTGTAATTGTAATATTCTGTTTAAATTATACAGTTGATTGAATTTTTAGGACATTTTAAAAAAATCATCACAGGCATTAATTAATATGGACGAATTTTCATTCCATGCATCAGTTTTGAGTCAAGCGATACTAGCCTTCATCTTGTCACGGATTGCCTCCCCTGCTTTGCAGTAGTGGTCCAACAATGGCCAAAACTCAAGAGTATCTAAACTGGGTAGTCAAAGGTGTTTACCTTCGCACAAGATTACTCTTGGCAGAAATGTAGATAGAAGGTTAATGACACTTCTACCCGAAGGGAGTATTCACAAGATAATTCAGAAGTCAAGAACCATGCGGTATAGCGCTGAGCAATGGTTAACTTATATCTGTCCGTCGCCTTTTGTGAAGGATTTAAGCAATGATTTTAACCCATTCAAGCCCCCAGCTGAGTTAATTCAGCGAATTCCTCTTATAATGGTATAGATCTGTTTAGAGGTAAATATTATATATATATATATATATATATATATATATATATATATATATATATATATATATATATATATATATATATATATATATATATATATATATATATATATATATATATATATATATATATATATATATATATATATATATATATATATATATATATATATATATATAAAGTGTGCTGGCTCATACGTTTGCTTTCATACATATAAAAACCTGACTTGACTGTGATTGTTTAGTTTTAAAACAACTGGTAACATATTTAATAATCAATTAGTATTAACAGTTTAAAATAAATAATCTGCTTGTGACTTTTAAATTGGAATCAAATTTTCTCTTCACAGAGATTTAGGGTGAGGATATAGTTCAGAAAAAATTATGTCCTTTTTGCTGGTTTCTTTTTATACGCACTTAACTTTTAGGTAAGTCCTGCAGCTGTGATTTTCGTCACCGCTTGGTGATGAGGGCACTTCTTCACACAACTTGTCCAATCAGATGGTTGGTGTTGATTCCCTGCGTTTCACTCACAACTAGCTTCGTTCCACGAACATTTGGACAAAATAGAAAGAACAAAATGCCTCTGATAAGTACACTGTGTTGGAAGCTTAACAGGCGCATCTTCTCGTTGTACACCCACCAATGTTAATCTCTCAGAAGAACTAAATTCCTGAGTACACATCGCAATTCAGGAAAGATGAATAGAAATCACCACTATTCCTCTGGGGATTAACTGAGACATTGTGTCTGGACAGCGCGAATAATGATTTGTGCCTGAACTAACATTAACAAGTTACATATATCTCACAAAATGATATGCTACACTTGAGGCACATGTGATGTAATCATCACTCGTCACTGCTCCAGTCGGAGTCTGGGGTCACCTCTGCTGCCGGATTTTCCGCACGACTGGCCAGAAGCAATCGCCAGCGCTTGCTGTAGTGGTTCATGAATATACTATTTTCATATGTTGAGGTTGCCAGCCTCATATATAACCACTTAGCAAGAAACCTGTAAAATTTACATTAGTAAATAAATTGTTTACACTCACCCCACAATTTTGGGTTAAACAATCTCCTTGCACAGCTTTGGATGGACGCAGCTCTGTATTAGAAGCTTCGAAATCACTTAGGTCTGGAAATTAGAGTTAATTCCTGTTGCGGCGGGTGTTCTGCAAAATCACTGGCCTGGGAAAACTTTTGTTTAATTCCTCTATGACTTGGTCTGGGAAATTAGAGTTAGTTCCTCTGACTGCGGGTGTTCTGCGAAATCACTGGGCCTGGGAAAACTTTTTATTAATTCCTCTATGACTTGTGATCGAATTCCTAGGTTCCAGTCTTGGTAATTGAAGTCCTGGTCCTTTTAAGTTTACAGTCTTGTATTAAAATGCGGGTTTACTTGTAAAAGCCGAAGTTGCCCAATACTCGACCTGTCACTGTTAATAATGGAATTCTAGGTCCGATCCTTCTTTTTCTGGATGTTTTGGAGTTGCTCGTATGAAATTGCAAAGCTGTCTGTCCTGTGTCTCTGGGTTCGCTAGATTATATCTCTCATTCTCAAATCACAGATTGTGTTTCCGCACAAATTTTCCAATGGAATTCATTGCATATTCCGGCTCTCACATAAAACCAATCAAATCTCTCTAGCACTACGTGGGTTGGGTGTTTCATTTAAAACATCCCCTCGCGTGTTTTAAAACATTAATTTTAATATTCCACGCGTCACCTCTGTCTTATCATGCGGTAATATTTCCGATGTCATCTTGTGCACAACTCATAAACACCATCTGTGAACTCATTTGATGTCCAGATGCTACCTATCGCCAATATGGTCTCTCCAGACAGATTATCGTGATAATCACACACAGGGATGGTCCCGTGAAACGATAAACGCATCTACCACCTGCACAATCTGCCCACCTAAGACGGCTATCTCAGACAGACAATATTGGCTTCTATAGATGTTGATCTGGCGAGACCGTCTTTTTATGATAAGAATGTCGCTCGCTGACCGGGTATTGTTACGATAATACCTAGTTCACCTGGCAGAACGTAAATACATCTGAGGAGTGGTAAACAAGATAAAGATAGTCCCATAGCAGATACTTCCGTTGGGGAGTGGAGTGTTAGAGACTTTCCCCTACTAGATTCAGCATAGATAGTAAAATAATGAATGAAAGGGCATAACATTGCCAAATATGAGCGGTTGGTGAGAAAAATGAAGAAAAGAAATGATACTGCCGTAATGGCTAAAGGTGGGAGAGAGCCACCAAAAGAACACGTACAGACGTTTCGTCACACATCTTGAGACGTCGCCAGTTGCTTGTGATATTAGCTTTTGCCATGACTAACAATAAAACACAGGGATAAGCATTTGATCACTTAGGAGTATCCCTACCAAAAGCATTCTTCGTTCATCGTCAGCTTTAAAGTTGCGCTCACGCTAAGAAGGAACCCAGACAATCGTAGAATAGATATTCAGGACACAGGCTATCAGGGCAATAATTGTAAAGATAACCTACATTTACATAAAAGGGCTGCTATTAATTTGTCAAATTACCCTCTATTTACATATTCCCACTTCTCAGTCTTGTAAACATGCTGCAGATGCTGAGAGTTTAAAATGTTGGTTTTAATTTATCTCCAGTCATTGTTTTGACGTGTTTACGTGCTCGTAAATGAATAAATATTTATAAAAACTCATGTTCGTAGACTTTGGTATTACAGATCTGGTTTGGTTTGAAGTAATATCTTCCTTGTACACGGACAACTCCATAAGTGCTCCGATCTCCTCCCTTAGACCACACAAGGGGATATCAGCACAGTGCACGAACTCCATAGGACCGGCGAGAATCCCAATGTGTGTATATAGGAATCGTACATTCTATAAATATTTTTGTTGTGGGTAGATTTCCCGTTTTTTTTTACATTTTACCAGGGCAGTGACCGTGTGGTCTTCTCTTTACAATTTCCAACTGCCATGGGATTTATAACGTGCGCAACTTACACACGGGACCTCCTATTGTGTTGTCCTTATCCGAGAAGGCAACGCATCCGATCTCACTGCCCAGGAGACCAGGTGGGAGTGTGACATCATTAGGACCACTACGTTGAAGAAAAAAAATGTCCATAAAATATATTCCCTTTACTGGGGATCAAACCCGGTACCTTTATAATTTGACTTTATTAACAGATATTCTATCATCAAACCCACTAAAATGCTCATCAAATTTTCTGGTTCTATCACCACTATGACCAAAGGATAGGGATAAATTCATTAAAAGAATACATATATATATTTATAACATCAGTGATCAGAGTAGTTCCCGGGGGTTTGAGATGAAAATAAAAAAAGGATATCGTAACAGGTGGCTAACACGAAAAATGGTAAATAGGGATTAGTAAGCGTCTCTTCTTTTATCATACAAACCACGGTACTCGGCTCTATGGCCGTATGGTAGGGGGCGCTGATATTCTTTTTGTTTTTTGTTGTTGAAAAAGTATTTTTTAAATAATAAAACTGTAAATGAACAATTAAAACTGGGTTGTTTCTGGGTTGAAAGTACCAAATATATTTATTTGTGCATTGATTTCATTTCTTAAATATATAAGTTTTTCCGATGACTCTGTGTCTGTATTATTCTTTCTTTTTTTTTCTTTAAAAAAAAAGGAAAATTGAGCACTCGTCTGTGATTCAACGTGAATTTTACAACAACAACAAAATTACCATAAGACTGTTAAAACCAGGACTATGGAGTCGGAGTTGTGGAGTCGGCCTTAGTGGAGTCGGTAAAAAATGTCCAGTCTCCGAATTTTACGAGACTTAAGCCAGGGACAATCCACGTTATGATCCGTGCAAGGGGATCATATTATCATATTTTAAAATAATTTTTGAGTTTGTGTTTTGTATTATTGTATGAATGAATGAACAGTTAAAAATGTAATCTACGAAAGCCACGTATTTGTTTATTCACACACATACTATACTCAGACATTTAATTTCATATAAGTGCATAATGTTATGCCACATGACTAGTTAAAAAAAAAAAAAAACTAGTCGAAGTCGGGAATCGGAGTAGGACTTCTACAATTTCAGGAGTCGGGGAAAATAGTTTGGCCGACTCCACAACCCTAGTTTTTTTTTTTTTTTTTTTTTTTTTTTTTTTTTTTTTTTTTTTTTTTGCGTTCGCCACTAATCGAGGCGAAATCTAGTTATAATTGATTTTACGTGAGTAAAAGAAAAACAGTCAGGCAAATACTCGCCGATTTCGGAGGTACCCATTGCAGCTGGGTCGGCTCAGGAGCCGCCAGTCCCTGGTCGACGACACTCCTTCAAATGTCCTCGCCAGGTCTCGAGTTAATCCAGTCCAAATCCCGGTCGACGAAAAAAATAGTTTGGCCGACTCCACAACCCTAGCGCGGCTCCCCACCCACCTCGGTCGCCAGAGCGGTGTTGTAACCACTACGCTAGCGCGGCTCCCCACAACCCTAGTAATTCTTATGAGTATAATGTTTTGGTCAAATGGTAACACTGAACATTGCTCGCAGCACCTGACGTGCAATCCAACTCAATGGCATGAAATTGAGTCTCCTAAGAGCCCTATACAGCACTGCACTGGAGCCATCACAAGTCCTCGCGTCACTCTGACAAATCTCTAAGGCAGCTCTATCCACCAGTCATCAACCTACCACACAAAGGTAACCACCAACAACAACTACTCACTACCACACAAAGGTAACCACCAACAACAACTACTCACTACAACACAAAGGTAACCACCAACAACAACTACTCACATCAACTCCCATCAGCAGCACCATATTTGACAAGACATTTACTTCTTGTTTTTTTTAAAATCTCTATATCCTCACTTGTTTTCCATTGGCTGTACATGAAACTAATTGTCAGAAAAGCGAGCAATAAGTGTCACTTGACCAACTACTCTTATTTTTATTTTATTTCGTTATTTATTTTATTTTTTTTGGTATTTCCAGAACTGAAATAAATTAATATAAAGTATAAAATGGCCAATAAATTATGGCAAACATTACTGCCCGCCTTTGAAATTAAGTGCTGAACACACCGGATCTCGCTCCGTGCAACATGATTTCACATGTGCTTTTTCAAGGCCTATGCCCCGTGGGTAACTAAAGGTTATTCTGCTGCTGGCTGACTGTTTTCTTGAGTAGTTGAATTATCAGTCCTTGAACTCAGAATGTCCTAGATTGTAAGCACAATGGATGGGTTTGAAAAAAAAATCGAAAAAAGGTGATTCGTCTTACGAGGACAAAAGATAAAGAAAATAGTCTACGTTACGGCCACAAGGCCTTCGTCAGGAAAGGAAAGAAAGTGAAGGCTAGATAGGACACATAAGAACTTAATAAATATAAAAATAACACCTAGGTACTTCCCTGAAGGCAAGGCATCGAAATCCTATCACTATTAGCTGTCCGCTAATGGACAGCGTGGCTAGATTGTCCTAGATTGTAAGCAACATTCGGTCCACGCATCATAGCTCCTTGCGGAACTAAAGGGTCTTACTGATTGACAATTGCAACTAATGTTAACATGACATCCCATTTTATGTGACAAAATGGCAGTTAATTCTCTTTATTTTGAATCTGTTTCATATAAAAGCAGATACTGCCATAGAAGAGTGAAGTGTTAGAGTCTTCATTATACTAGGTCCAGCATCGAGAGGTAGGCTGAACAGTTCCTTTCATCGCTGCCTTTTCCTTCCCTAACTCAAAGTCAAGTACCTATTTACAGCTGGGTCGACTGGAGCTTGTCGGTACCGTGAATCGAAACCGGGCCCTTTGCCGCACGAGAGCAGCACTCTAACCAGTCTCTCAATCGGACCCTCTTGTTTCATATAGATTTGATAAAAAAGGAATAAAGCAATAATAAATTCAATATAAGAAGTGACTTTTCAGTCATGCTGTACATCTGCTAGAATATCAGACACCAATGATTACTGACGTTATGTTGAAGCCTGGAGGTTGGCGGCCATTTTCGTCTCTTATCGGCAGTTCCAAATTGCATATGCTCTCGTTTAAAAAATTTATCTGACGCATTTCCTCCGTTAACGTATTACATCCGTAGCTGAACATGAGCTAAAGACTGCGTTAAAAATACCCATATAATTTTTTGATAAGAGAATTTTTTTTTCACGTAACTGTTCTTTATATTGGTTCAACAGCTTGATTATTTAAGAACTAATTTGGGTTCTTGTGTGATTTGTGCTGAGAAAGGTTTGCACCGAAGCGTCCATCATAGTGTGATATTGTACGTCTGTCAAACTAACATTCACATTTCTTTCTACAGGAATTCTGGCATCCTTTCCCTGTCACCTGGACGGCTTGAAAATCAGATTAAAAAGGTCGTGATAAAAGTATGCTGAAGCAAATTATTCTGGAAAAACAATTCGGGAATATCTACAAAAAGATTATTATTAGTACTGGGAAAAAAATTCATGAATATCTACAAAAAGATTATTAGCTTACTCACTTACTTAGTCGTTCCCCTTCTACCGTGAGATGTAGAGGTTTGGAAAAGAGAGCGTCAGACTATCATATCGGCTGTCTTCCTCCTGGCCTGGTTCCATTCTAGTCCTCGGTCCTTCAAAGATTGTCTAATGTTGTCCTCCCAGCGGACTCTGGGTCGTCCTGGGGGTCTGGATCCCTGGCTCTTTGTTTCCCATGCTTGTCGTGGTAGCCGATCTTCTCCCATTCTGCAGACATGGCCAAACTATCTAAGTTGGGACTGTTCTACTTGGGTCTGCATAGGGGTGGGATTTTAGGCCTTGACGTCTGGTTCCGGACCATGTCTCTTCTTGTTACTTCAACCACCTTCCTCAGATACCTCATTTCTGAGGTTTGGATCTGGCTTTTGTGGGTTGTAGTCATTGCCCATGACTCGCATCCATATGTCAAGACTGGGACATAGGTGGAGCGGTATACAGCCATCTTCGTTTTCTTACCAACCTCTCTCTTGCTGAGGAATACTCGATTTATGGCCGGAAAAAGTCTCACAGCTGCTGCTTTTCGAGGGGCCAACTCTTCTTTGATGCCTCCTGTTGGGAGTTAGAAAATTCAGTTAGTTTGAATGCCCAGAACACCGCTTCGCTACCAAGTCACCTAGACACTCTATGTCACGTGATGAGACTGGCAGGGAAAGGATTGCTAACGAAGCGTGTGCAAAGAGAGAGAGAAAGTTTAGCAGCGAAGGGGGTGGAGAAAAAGGCGGCATTCAGTGACCAGCCGATTTGGCTGTTGAGATGTGTATATGAGTGTGTGTGTATGGCCCATAAGATATATTCAAGTGTACAAGATCCTGTGTATTGAACATTTACAACTGTATTCCAAATTTCACGATTGAAAGGATTGTTTCATACATATGAGTGACTTTTATTATTATTAATCTTGGTTGTGTACGAACTGCCTGACCACATCAATGGGTCTATTGTAACGTTCTTCATGTGTAATAAAGTTTATGACCGTCAAGTGGCAGTTATTACTTTCTTTAAAGAAAGCGGTGCGTAAACGAATAAAAATTAATGTTTGTCTGCAAGGCACGTAAAGAAATAACCCTGGACATTAACTGTAACCTGAATATTATATGTAAACAACATACACTTGCAAAACCCTAACGCGAAACAAAAACGGTCTATGATAGCACCAAGGTATTTCAAGTGGTTGACCTGCTCCAGGACCTGTTCTCCCAGCTTAAACTGATGTCTTCTTTCTTCTTGTGATATCACCAGGTAGGATTGGAGATGTGCCTCTGATTTAGCAATCAGGGCAACATCATCAGCAAATGCCAGCTCTGAAATACAGACCTGTCTCATCTTCCAGTACCCCATTGAATACTTTCTTGTTATCTCCTTACATGCCTTGATGACATCGTCCAATAGAAGTAAGAAAAGATAAGGTGACAGGATATCACCTTGTCTTACACCAGTGGTGGTCCTGAACTCTTCTGACTTGTGGTTTGCTGTCCTCACATAATTTCTGCAAGACTTGTAGAAGCTCTGTATAGCATGAATCAGAGGTGCTGGAATTTTCTTCCTTGCCAAACAGTCCCAAAGTTTGCTCCAGGGGACCCTGTCAAACGCCTTTTCCAGATCTATGAAACAAAGATGGATCTCACTCTTATACTTAAGGGCCTTTTCACTCAGCTGTCTGAGTGTGAAGATTAGGTCTTGAGTACTTCGGTTTGCTCGGAATCCGCACTGGACCTCATCCAATTGTGGCTCAGCTAGGCGTCGGAGTCTCTGCTCACGGATTCTAGAGTAGATTTTACCAGGGACACTGAGAAGGGATATGCCTCTATGGTTTCCACATTGTCGATTGTCACCCTTTTTGAAAATTGATGTTATGATGGCAATCTCCCAATCCTTTGGTATGGTCTTATTGCACCACGCTGCCTGTAAGACCCTTAAGTGTAATAGGTCGCCTGATGCTCCCATGTACTTAACCATTTCTTGTGTTATACCATCATGCCCTCCTGCTTTGCCCATCTTGATTTTCTCCAGTGCTGCCTTCAGTTCTTCCATCTTTATGTCATCTTCACCATCATTGGTTTTCTCTTCTGTGCTAGTAGTTATCATTTCTGATGCTTCACCATGCTCACCATCCAGGAGTTCTGAGAAATATTCTTTCCATCTTTCCATTACTTCCTTCGGGGCAGTAAGCAATGTGCCTTGCTTGTCCTTTATAAATTTGAGAGGGCATAGTTTTTCCTTCCTCATGTTCTTTGGGGTCTTATAGAACAATTTCTGGTTTTCTTGCGCATCTTTTTCTAGCTTTTCTCCTAATTCTTCCCAGGACTTCTGTTTTGCTGCTTGTTCTTTGCTTCTGTTCTGAGTGTCACATATTCTCTATATTTCTCCATTTGTCCTGTTGTGTTTTTAGCTCCCAAGTATTGTTTCCATGCCATTTTCTTCTCTCTTATTTTCTCTTTGACTTCCTCTGTCCACCAAGGTGTCCTCTTTCTCTTGTTCCCAAGTCGGACTTCACCACATGCTTCTGCAGCAGCTGTCTTTATGATGTCCTTGAATTTAAGCCAGAGGGTTTCCAAATCATCAGGTTGTTCTTCTGTGTTGCGCTCTTATTAGTCTGTTTTTTCCATTCCAGTAAAGACCTTTCCATTCCTTTCTTCATGATAATGGTGTTAAGTCATGTTTTATTAAGGGGAGTTAAGTGTTAAAAGACTTGTATGTACAGGTCGGATTTTTTGTAAACACGCTAGTACACACGCTCTGTGTGATGAGAGATTTTTCTTAGTTGGGAGCTGTAGGCTCAGTAATTTTTTAACACAGCTCTTTTGTCTAGCTGTTAGTTTGCTTTTTAAAAATAGGATAAAGAGAAATTGTCGAACTTTCTTTGAATTAGTTTTGAGGGGGAAAGGCGGATGAATTCTGCTCACATCTCAAGCTGCGAGTTTGCGCTTGATTTTTAGAATTGGGTACTGAGCTGTTTTAAGCAGGGGATTTTTGGTGACAGTACTTTTCTGGCAGAGCTGAAAGATGAACGTTTGCCATTTTCGCTAGTGTATACCAGTATATTTTTTGTAAAGGGGAGAATTCTGATATATTGAAGCTATCTTTTTTGAGGCCATGGAATATACTGGCCGGGATTACTGTTGATGAAGATTTTGTGCAAACCTGTATTCCTAATGGATGTTTACAATGGTTTCTTCTATGAAAAGGAGAGTTAGTGCAAGCTGCTTTGTTATGCAGCCTATTTTTCCCCATCGATGTACTGCCTAGATATTTAAGACATTGGAAGGTCTGTTCCTGATGAATATTTATTGTAACAAGTGTACTGTGCTGAGGCCTGTGGTTTGTGCAACCGATGTAACGGATATTTTGCTGTATTATTATAAGATGTTAGCTGCTATGAGCTGTCATTCATGCAGTCCTCTCGAGGGATATTTTGCTATAAGATCTTAACGGATATTTTGCTTGATTATAATAGAATTTATTGATTTACTATTGATGCTTCATGCTGTATTATGACTGCCGTCCCATGATGTCTTCGTGAGTCTGTCTCGTCAATAAACATGTATAACGTTGCCAGGTCTTACAACATTTCCTGACTTCCACGTTGCTGTGGTGTGAGTGACTTATCATAGACACACGTAAAGAACCTAAACACATTCGCGTGTGCTACATTTCCATAGTTACACACCGGTCGGCCATCCGTAAGCCCGACTTATGCTGATCGCCATTTATCAGCGAAAGAAATAATAGCATTTATCTTATTGATGACCCCACCAGTACCTTCAATCAAATAAACCTTTAACAAATGGCTACCCCTTCGTTGTGCTGACCATCCTCTCTACCAGAATAACGTACTGTTTCCCCTGCAGCTGTTTTTATTCTCCCCATCCATGTCCATCTGCTCTCGCTTATTCCCAGGATAAGTAATTTGTAATTTCTCATCTCTGCTGTAATTTGTCTCAGCTTTCCTGCCTCATTCATGGTTCTGACGTTCCAAAAACCAATTTTGTTTTCGTGTTTTGCGGTCAAGGCATCCGTGTTCGTGCCAGTGGCTTCCTTTCGGATTTCACCACTGTCAGTCATACGAGCCTGAGACTCCGGATGTCCGTTCCGCATCAAAGTTGTTTCATTTATTGCCGTTTCCGTAACATGTGCGATTTTTTACATAGACAGGTGTGTCGGCCCTGTGCTAAAACCCCCAACCTGGAGGACCAGGGTACCAGCTTTTGTCTGACCCCTACCCACGCAGACCAGTCCAGCTTGGTTGAACCTACCAGGAGTAAAACTCCCACTGGCAAAGTAACTTGAGGAGATACAGTTATATTATACTAACAATACATCAAACTCCACTTCTATGATATACATGGTTTTAGTTTGCAAAACACAGAAATAATGCACTGTTACATTATAACTAATAACTAGCAACTAACATGTGAAAAATGATGAAAAAGAATTATGGTGTGCGATTTCTGTCGCATGTCCTGAGAATAACACCATGCATCTTGTATTCAGTTTCTTCCATTCCATTTAATTCTATTTTACACTTTCCACCGAGCTAGTAAGCTGTCAACGCACACAAAAACTGGGAAAAACCACACTAATAAAAAACTGAAGATTGATATCTGAATTACAATAAATTTTTAAAAAACTCTGCAGGGAATAGAATGCATAATATTTGCTTCGAAGGTAAACATTATAGACTACTAAACCACTGACCCACCATGGTAAATGGCTTTTTTTTTTTTAAATGTGAACTATTTTAGTGATTGCCTCCCCTCCATTAGTGTTGCGTTCGTTAAACTGTTAACACACCAAGCCACTTATTAGAGACGAGAACCAAAAATGGTATGCGAGTAAAACATAAAATAAAGTTATAATGGTACACACATGGTTACATTTTCTTTATGCTAACATAACTGACAGCTAAATCCAGAAATTTCCCCAACTAGACGGCACTAGAATCCAAAACAATATTTGTGCATCATCATCCGCTGCCATTTCCACATCAAATAAATGTCGGCTGCAATGTATCTCCAACATATGTGCACATACTTGCTAAAAGAATTGGGCACTTACTTACATACTTTACTTCATTTGGGATACCGTATTTGTTTTGTAAATTGTTGTCCAGCAAGTGGCCAGCAAGTACTACTGCAGGTAATGTTCCCCAGATATAGCAAGATAAGTCTTAGACACAAAACATTGAAGATGTGACAGGAGCAAGAAAAGACTAAGGCACAAAAACTGTAGCTGTCAAAGGAACAAGAAATGTCTTAAACAAAAATTGAAGCTGTGAACGGAGCAAGAAAAGGCTTAAACATGTAATCTGAAGTTGAGAAAGCAGTCAGATCAGCTTAATGCTTTCATGTTTTTGTATACAAAATACGTAAACTTTTGTTTAAACGTCATTTAATGCTCCTTACTTGCATTATTTATTCTTAAAATGTTCTAGTAATTTTGAAATCAACGACGTGAGGTAGTCCCATAGCAGATACTGCCGCAAGTGAGTGAAGTGTTAAAGACTTCAAAATACTAGTTCCAGCTTCATGAAGTGGAGTAGCCAATCCCCCTTCTTTCTGATTTGCATCCCTAATCCAAGAGCAGTCAGGTACCCATTTACAGCCAGGTAGACTGAAACATGACGCTACCTGGTTTCGGTCACAGAACTCAGTAATTGTGCTCCAACAGGAAAGTGCTCTAACTGCTTAACCACTTGGATGCTCTTACCTACATAAAGTAAGTTACAACTTTAACGTCAATAACAATTTACATGTGCGTCCGCTTAATGCATTCTCTCCCATTTTTATACAAGGGAAATAATTATGAGTTGAAACTGTGTCAATCTGAGTTTATGATCACATGCTAGGAGCATAATCTGTGCATAAATCAAGGAGCATTGTATTACGTATTCAACATGGATTACATAACATGAACCCATAATGCTGAAACTCTGGTAAATTATTCAGAAGTCCAGATTTTTAACTTCCTCTTGCCTGAAGCAAAACATCAACTTTCAAACACATGGGCCGAAGACCGAGACCTCAAAAACCGCTGGATTGTTGTTGTTTGCGTTCGTTCTCAGCAACATCTCTCTCTTACAATGCTGGCTGTTAGTTTTGAGCGGTAAGTATGTTGTGTCGTAGTTTACAGCTAGGCTGCGATATCTGCGCCTTTCGGCCCGACACATCCGATTTCAGCAAGTTATTTTTACGAGTTTGCTTTCCTGGCACCTCACGCCTATATGTATGCTATACCTCATGTCCACCAAATAGTGCAGTGAGGTGGCTGCACCAGTGAGCGTCATCGGAGCCGAGACGCAACTCTCCCCCCAGATCTGGGAGGCCCTGTTTCCGGGAACACAACACACAGCCAATTGAGGCACCGTTCGCCGTTTGGACAACCGCTGGTTTGATAACTACAGCAACATCTCCCTCCAACCTGTCAAGCAAAATTAAGATACTTTAACATGTACCAAGTCCAGGCGTACGTACGGAACTGTCTATTCTTCTTCATCTAATCCGTGTTCTGTAATCCCCTGTGTAGGAAAGAGAACTGGAGACAGACATGGAAACCTTGACCAGATGGCACAGGACAGGAAGGCTTGGCAAGAACTTGTTGATGGACCATACTCCTTAGGGACATGAAGGGTTAATGGTGATAATCATCATCATCTTAGTCCTCTTCACCAAAACCTCCCACCTGTTTTCTCTCCCCAGCCTTTTTAATCCACCTGGCTAAACCATCTCCAACTATTAACTCTTAGAATATCAGATATTAAGGAAAATAAATACAATCTAAGATCCAAAACTGATAGCATCATGCTCTAGTCTACCCAGATGTAAATGTGTACCCATCTCTGCTATTGAGTTAAGGAAGGCAGGCTGCGAGGAAGGGAATTGATCATCCCACCTCATACATCTGGACCAAGTATGGTGAAGATATCTTTAACACCTCATTTCCCTATGATAGTTTCTACTTGTGGCGAGAGGTTTTATTTGGCTCTTGGATCAGTATAGTACTGACAATTACAGAAATAGAATTCCTGCAGAAAATGGTGAAGTCCCAGTGTCTGAGAGGACTACTGGTATCACAAATTAGTTACGGCTGTGAATGTTCTGATCTCGAAACAATAGTAGAGAGGAGACCGACATAAAGCGCCACCTCCGCTGTGTAACTAACTGTGATATTAATAAACAAGGAAACAGATTTTACTTAACTAAGATAAAATTGACAAGTCGTTCAAATACAATTTCCTAAGTATTTATTAAGTATATACACTATCTACTCTTGTGCTGAAGGGTGAATGTTGAAAAAAATGAAATGTAATGAATTTGTAAGTTTACAAGTGATTTACAAATATATATATATATATATATATATATATATATATATATATATATATATATATATATATATATATATATATATATATATATATATATATATATATATATATATATATATGTGTGTGTAAATAAATATTACAACAAGTTTTCCAATTATAGGAACAAAAATTATATCAGCTGTGCTGTTAATTAAGGATATAACACTTATCAGCTATGTTGTTATTTTTGTCTCTTGCTATGCTAATTTCACTTTCTCATCACTGACAGTTTCTATGCTCACAATGCCGACAGAAATGGTACTAATGTGTACTCATCTCTCTTAAGTCTGTTCTGCTTTGTTTGGTTCACACACTCCTGCTGAGGCTCGTTACTTTAGCCCACCCAAGACTGAGGGGGACCAAAGATGTAGAGTCTGGTCAACCTCTATGCTCCTGCGGAGTTCCAGGCAGCGGGATTGACTCGAACATACGACCTCAGGTTTTTAGGACATAAATAAACCTGTAACAAAGCAAAAATAGGGGCTAATTTCTGTCCTCAAGCTCACCTATTTCTAGTGTGAGTGAAATGAGCGTGTCTCAGATGTATGCATGTAGGATGAATGACGACATGGCTCAGTATGATTTAGCAATAGCGAGACAAGACAGGTATCTACTTGCAAAACATTCTTTCAGATAAACTAATGCATGGATACATTCAATAATATAGATTCAATACATGAATACATTTACTACATTAATACATTCCATAATATAAATCAATACATGAATAAATCCAATAATATGTACACCTAGGTGTGATACAACAATGTCCTTCCCCCTATACTATATCACGCCCTCTCTGACAATAGCTGGTAACATATATCCTAACAATATTGTTATGTTCTTATGATAGGAGTATATGAGACGAGGACTGTTTGGTGATATATCAGGTTGGAGTTATAGGAGACAATAGATTGGAGTTAGATGCGACAATAGAATGAGTCCTGACAAGGACTGTTTTGGTTATATTGCAGTTGGAGTTAGATGAGACAATGGATTGAGTCCTAACAAGGACTGTTTTGGTTATATTGCAGTTGGTCTTATCTGAGACAATAGATTGAGTTATATGAGACAATAGATTGAGTTAGATGCGACAATAGATTGAGTCCTGACAAGGACTGTTATGGTTATATTGCAGTTTGGAGTTAGATGAGACAATAGATTGAGTCCTAACAAGGACTGTTTTGGTTGTATTGCAGTTTGGAATTATCAGAGACAATAGACTGAATATAGGAGACAATAGATTGAAGTATGAGTCCTATTAGTCTTCGTCTATTCACTTAATTCCCCCAAGATACAATCAGTAACCTGATAGGTAGTATAATGACACACAACAAATACCAACGGTTATCGTAAATATATTTACCCTCCTAAGATTTTAAACTGGCCAGGTTTTGACGCGACTTAGTGAAGTAGGTTGCAGGTCGATACCCTCAGGTAAGCACTAAATCAAAGTGACAGCTTCTTCCCCTTCAGTCAGTCGGTATCTCTGGCGTCAAGTTCGGGATTGCGTGGTTAGCATAAAATCCGCCCGATTATATAGGCAGTTAAATGCTTAAGCAAGGCTTTCGGTTGGTTCCTGGCGGAGCAAAATGATTGGTTTCCTCCGGTTTTGTACCTGGTCTCATACAGCCTAATTTTATTCAGTTTTTAGCCGCCATCTTGCGTGAACAGTATAATTTATTCTGTCTCAAAGACTGGTGAACGGTGCAAGTTGATTGGTTGAAGCAAATCTGTATTTCGACATAGTGATTAACCAAGTAGTGGCTTACACTCGTTTCACGACACTACTATGGGGTTGCCTTTACCAATACAATAAGAACGCTACTGTAGTTTTTTTATATCTTTCTCATCCCTTTTTTCTTTTCTTATGAAGCATGGGGCCACCCCAAGGGTAGCTCTCATGAAGGAAGCCTGCATCAAAGTGCTGATGTGCCATTTCAGTGGAGGTGCTTGTAGCAATTTGTTATCATGGTGCTGTTACCCAGCCCTATTCACAATCTCACATTAGTCGACTGCTGTGACATGTCTACTGGAAACAGCAGTTCTGTTCTTTCTTTACCTCAACGGAACCCCCTAGAACCCCCACACTGCACTAACACACTCTACAAGATGATATCATCTTCCACACAGAGCACTAAAAGATCTCATCAGATGATGTATCTTCCACACAGAGCACTGAAAGATCTCATCAGATGATGTATCTTCCACACAGAGCACTGAAAGATCTTATCAGATGATGTATCTTCCACACAGAGCACTGAAAGATCTCATCAGGTGATGTATCTTCCACACAGAGCACTGAAAGATCTCATCAGATGATGTATCTTCCACACAGAGCACTGAAAGATCTCATCAGGTGATGTATCTTCCACACAGAGCACTGAAAGATTTCATCAGATGATGTATGTTCCACACAGAGCACTGAAAGATTTCATCAGATGATGTATCTTCCACACACAGCACTGAAAGATTTCATCAGATGATGTATGTTCCACACAGAGCTCTGAAAGATTTCATCAGATGATGTATGTTCCACACAGAGCACTGAAAGATCTCATCAGATGATGTATCTTCCACACAGGACACTGACAGTTCTCATCAGGTGATGTATCTTCCACACAGGACACTGACAGTTCTCATCAGGTGATGTATCTTCCACACAGGACACTGACAGTTCTCATCAGGTGATGTATCTTCCACACAGGACACTGACAGATCTCATCAGGTGATGTATCTTCCACACAGGACACTGACAGTTCTCATCAGGTGATGTATCTTCCACACAGAACACTGACAGTTCTCATCAGGTGATGTATCTTCCACACAGGACACTGACAGTTCTCATCAGGTGATGTATCTTCAACACAGGACACTGACAGATCTCATCAGGTGATGTATCTTCTACACAGGACACTGACAGATCTGATTAGATAATATATTTTCTCTTAATCAGCTTTGACTGTACGGAATCTCCAACACTGCTTTTTCTCTTTATGGTACACTCTAGCAAACTATTCCCCACCAACCTATTGACATTTCATTCTATTAAAGTAACACTACAGCTTTCTTCTTGACTGAACAAAACTGCAGCAAGTATAGACATGTCAAGCAAAGTAAATAATTTATCTCAGTTATTGTGGTAATTGTTATTATCGTTATTATTGTGGTTATTGTTATTATTGTGGTTATTGTTATAGTGGTTATTGTTATTATTGTGGTTATTGTTATTGTTGTTGTTATTGTTATTGTGGTTATTGTGGTAATTGTTATAGTGGTTATCATTATTATTGTGGTTATTGTTATTGTGGTTATTGTTATAGTGGTTATTGTTATTATTGTGGTTATTGTTATTGTGGTTATTGGTATTGTGGTTATTGTTAATATTGTGGTTATTGTTATTATTGTGGTTATTGTTATCGTGGTTATTGTGGTAATTGTTATAGTGGTTATTGTTGTAATTGTTATAGTGGTTATTATTATTGCAGTTATTGTTATTATTGTTATTGTGGTGGTTATTGCTATTGTGGTAATTGTTATAGTGGTAATTGTTATAGTGGTTATTGTTAATATTGTGGTTATTTTTATTATTGTGATTATTGTTATTGTGGTAATTGTTATAGTGGTTATTGTTATTATTGTGGTTATTGTTATTATTGTGATTATTGTTAGTGTGGTTATTGTTATTGTGGTAATTGTTATAGTGGTTGTTATTATTGTGATTATTGTTAGTATTGTTATTATTGTTATTATTGTGGTTATTGTTATTATTGTGGTTATTGTTATGGTTATTGTTGTTATAGTAGTTAGTTATTATTGTGGTTATTGTTATTGTGGTTGTTATTGTGGTTGTTATTATGGTTATTGTTATTATTGTGGTTATTGTTATTGTGGTTGTTATTGTGGTTGTTATTATGGTTATTGTTATTATTGTGGTTATTGTTATTGTGGTTCAGAAGCAACATCAGTGCATTCATGGCAAACCTATATACTCTCAATCTTCCACAGAAAATATCACAGGGTATGAATGCTGGATGTCGATTTAAATTCTACTTAGTCATCCTAGATCAGTGCATCTTAACCAGGTGTGCAATGCTTAGGGTGACCATACTTCCGGATTTGTCCGGTTTATTACATCAAACTTTCGCAACCAGGCAGCTTTTTTTTTAAATTGCGATTTGTCTAGCTTTTTAACAAAATTAGAAATAGAACAAAAACAATATAATGTTTTTTGGTTCTTGTGTCTTTGTTCACTCATTTGTTCTCCCAGCTTAATCGGATGTCTTCTTTCTTCTCGTGATATCACCATGGATCTTATTTTAGAGCTGCTTATGACCATCCCTCTCTTCTCCAGCTCTTCCTTCCAGACTTGCAGGTTGGATTGGAGATGTGCCTCTGATTTAGCAAACTTTAATTACATTTTGTAAAAAACACTTACTCAAAACAAAATTGTATCTCTTTTTTCATTTTCCTGTTGTATTTTGCAACTTAGAAGATAATGGGGTGCGAGGTTTCTTAAATTGCTGTAAAGGGGTGCGGGAGCTCTAAAAGGTTAAGAAACACTAGATGGATGAGTCTCATGACAGTGCAGAGAAAGCTGAAAAGAGTCCGGGTTGCTGAAACATCTTTATTTTCTTCTAGGAAAATCTTCACATTGGGCACCTGGAACTTTCATACACTAACAGGAACAAGGAAAAACTGCACAGGTGGCAGCAGAAATAAGATACTGTAAGGTTGACATCCTGGAACTATGTGAAACAAGGTGGAAAGGCATAGAAAGGAAGAAACTGAACATAGAAGAAATGGTGCTGCCTTGAGGACATGAAGAAGAAAGTGTGCACCATAGTGAAGAAGTGGCTTTAATGCTGCAAAAGGAAGTGCAGAAAGAACTCAAAGAATGTGAGCAATATGACCCAGAATAATATCAGCAACATTCAAAATTGCCACACAAAAAATAATAAATAAACATAAACATCACCAGTGAATGACAAAGATTAATCTGGGAATGAAGAATTTGACAGTTTACAAAATATTATGAATTAAAACCTGGAAACAGGCTGCATCACTGCAGTCTGGCTGAGTGAGTAGGGATCGAAGAGGGAAGACTAACCCGGTCTCCCAAAAATGCTGTGCTGAAGTCGGATGTGTCGGCCGAAAGGTGCAAATTTTGCAACTTTGCTGTAAACAGACACAACGCAACCAACGTCCTTTTCAGGATGAACGAAGAAGAAGAAGAAGAAACCAGAGAAGAAATAGACCATTTCCCTCTTTCCAATTCTCCTGAAACATTTTCTCCCCCAAAAAGTTTTCATTACATTTTAAAAATTCACCTGCTTTTTAATTATATGCATCTTTTTTAATGGAGTGTGAGTTTTTAACAACTTTGTTCACAATCACACACATTCTTCTATAAAATTAGAAGAAGCATCAATGTTTTAATGATACTACAGTATAGGGTTATATTCAATCTGGTTTAGGAAAAATGCATCTTATCAGACAAGCTGTGTGTCACGAGAGGGAAGTATAGTTTAAATGAAAGATATCCTGAACACAAAGTTGTATCAGGTGATACCAGGATAGGGCCAGATAAGAGACTGGTCTTATAAGAAATACCCCCTTCTCTGAAAATAGTAAGAGTGTATGGACATCAAAGATAAGATCAAGCTGTATAAGTTCCTAGGTATGATGATAGTGTATTGCCCTAGGTTCCTAAATGCTCCTCTCAAGATCCTCCTCTGTTTATAATGTTAAGCTCTGCTAGGGGTATTAAACTAAACTATTAACCAACAAGAACTGTAACTTAACTTAAATAATCCAAGTAAGTCTGTTGGTAAAATTTACAATTTATTTTGTACAAGTTTTCTTTTCTTTGTGAAAATTTTTCACTGAACTCAAAATTAATGACAACATAAAATTAATAAAATCATTTGTTAACTATTCACAACTAACTGCAGTCTGTAAATTTGTAAGTATAGTTCTTCTTTCCTGGCTGAACTCAATCTTGTTGTAGACTGTCTTTATTTTAGGATCAATAATAGTTCTTCACAGTTACTGAATTACAGTCAATCACTGACTATGAATTTGCCTATCTAGATGCACTGACTTGTCATCATTATGTTTTAGTTTCTTTATTTGTGGTAATTCTGTTGTACACTGGACAGTAGCCTTGTATGGCTACTTATCTTCACTTCTTGTTTTAGCGTCTGGCACAATACTGTTCTGGATAAAAACTTCACAAGAGATTCTTCCAGGCATTAGATACTGGGTGGATGTCCCTCTAGACAAAAGGGCGCTTGCACCACTAGCTCCTTAAGTTTTGGCTGGCTCTTTAAAGGTGTACTTTTATTACAGGATGTAACCTGAAATACAATTGGTTAACCACTGTACTGTCTATCTCTATCTCTCTATCACAGATGTAGGGGATGAGAGACAGTTTCAGACAGTGTGCAGGTAAACACACAGGGCATAATAAATCAGTAATAACACAATCCAGTTCACTGTGAATATAATCTTTCTCCAATTCCTTGGTTACAGCTATCTGTCCATGATTCGCCTCTATACAGTTATTACGTCTTGTGGAAAATACTATGTAATATCTTAACACATTAACTACCGCAAGCCGCTGTCAGCGGCTCATAAAATAATCACATTTGGACCGCAAGCCGCTCAGAGCGCCAATCTAATTTTAGTAATAAAACGAATGAAAAATGTACTGAAACACTGTCTGATATGGTTCGAGATTTTAAGTTGCCACCGGAAAACAAATTCCCAAAGCATGGTTGTTGTAGAACACTGGAAAATTGATATTATGTTCATATTTTTCAGCATTTTGGGTTAGTTACCAAATCGTGTAAAACTGTTTACCGTGGCAACTAGTGATAGGCCTACAAAAAATGTGTGTACATCTCGTCTAACGGCTGAATAGGATAGAAACATGTTTCAACAATTGACTGATAGATCTAGCATCGAGGACAAGAGTGAAAATGGTGTGCACATTGATTGAAATTGTGATTTTGATAGAGATGGGGCGCAAGCAGTTATAATTGTGAAAATATTGCAAGTCCTCGGCCATAGGAGGGCTGTTAAATAGCAACAACCTCTATTAGAGTTACAACCGGTGTTTATTGTAATAGTACATTCATTTATCTTTAAAATGACGTGTAATTCATAAAAATCTGTAAACAATTACGAAAACTACAGCTTACTTTGTGCAAACACCTACAGGATGAAAATGGGAAAAAAATTTAATTCGGCCAGTGTTTTTCAATTTGGTAGTTAATGTGTTAAACAATACAGTAATGCAATTCCTTTCATCCTTTCCTTCGTTCCTGGTGTGTTTTCCATTCCTTCAAGAAATAATTCTTTAAATGCTTTTCTAAAACTATGAACACACTTTCCGCTGCCATTCTCAATTTATCTGAATATACACAGGCTTGGTTTGCCTCCAAAAATGACACAGTGGTTTATAACATAGTTACACTTCCTAACGCACAATTTGATTAATTAATTAGAAATATATATATATTTGTACATTCTTTCTTACCCTCAAGTACATACAGTCAAGCTGTTAATGGTCATACAGTCTGCTCTCAGATGCAGCAGGCAAAGGAAGTCTCACTGACAGACTGGCGCTCTTACTGTAGTTTTGAAATTGTTATGGCCTGCTTTCGAAGGAGGGTGTTGCGATGAATGTTGCAACGTTTGTTCGACTATGTATTTATTTTCTAATGCATGGGAAATAACTCATGTATTGTAGTCACTTTTTTATTTCTACTAGTTGTCTAATCGTGTGACGATAGTTGCCGATAGTTTGTGTGAACGATTTTGAGTCATGTCCATATACGGAGCGCTCAGGTCGTCAGTTATTATAAACAGTTGGCAATCGCAATGTTTCAAGATTTATTTCCTTATTAGGTTCGAATCTGTACGATTGTTCTCCAGAATATTCTTTGGTTCGTAAGCTGGCTGAACACCGGTCGAGTCGCGCTTGTCTGCGCATGTCTGGTCTTGATCGCTTTTTTGCACGGGTTCCGTCCCGACATTCAGAGTGTGGCAGATGCGTGATAAGCAAGACGCGTTTGGTTTGCCAGCGTCTGTGCTTAAACTGTTCAGGAAATAATGTCCTATTCATATTGTTCCTTTGGAGATGATATATCTGTGGTGATTCTAAGTGCTGGGAAGCCTGTGAGTTATATGTTTATTTCCTGAAGTAAAGGTAATGACATTTTTGACACTTATCGATATCTTTCGAGATTGACATTTTGTTTGTAGCCCGATTATAGGAGGGTCTACGCTATGAGAAGTTTTTCGTCAGCTCACGAATCATGTTCGCTGTTACTGCATCGATGGATGCATGTCCTAAGAACTATCTGCCTGCTAAACTTTACTGCTTGTTTCCAGATTTGATATCTTGGATAACTAAAGGAACTTGGAGGATTTTTGAGGACATTATTGATACACTTCAGAAGACGTCCCTGTCTTGCTGAGGTTAGATTTAGGAGAGAGGATTTAGTCTCCTATCATATTGATATCTTCCAGCTGTTATAGAAAGGGATGGAGATTTCCGCCTGAATACATTTACAGCCCTATGATGTACTGATATGCATGTGATTCATCTTTACTATGATGCTGTCTACCGTCCATTGCTGTACTGACTATGTTGCTGTAACAATGACTGTTTGATTGTACCTATGATGTACCTACTTGTTTATGTCTACGCATTTTCGTCAACGTGGCGTCTTCATTAAATAATATAAACGTCACAAGGATTTTACAACATTCATTGACTCCATACGTCGTGATTTGGTGTGGCGTTCCTGTTGGAACTGTACCTGTATGACTGTGCAACTATTTTACACATGTACACCAGTCCTAAGTCTACACCATACTTTAAGTGCCAGCACTACCTGCCCTTGACAACAGAAGGTATATCATCACACAACATTTGGACCTTCTACATATTTGGTGGCCAGTGTGGGGAACTGCCAACTGTTATTTGCTTACCTTAGGAACGTCAGGAGATGAGTCCTGGATCTTCATGTAGTTAATTTCATTATATACTCATATTATTACACGTTTAGATAATGTACTATTTAATATTTACTATCAGATGTGTACATCCATTCTAAAGCAGTATTAGAGTATGACACCGCAATTTAATAATGATAGTCTTGCACTTGCATATGTATGTTGTATTTACATGCTAATGTAGTGTGTGTTGGTGGCACCTCCCCGATATATTTTTGAATCAGATTTTTTATCTGTTGAGAAATATTCTCACCAGACACTCTATGTGTCAATTTAGCCTCATATTAGGCAATTTAATCCATTATCCGCGCATAATTCGTGCGTTGTTAGGCCGCTTTTGGCTTTACTCTTGGATATTAAGAAAAAAAAAAAATGTTGCACATTTTTTTTTTATCGGGAGGTTGCGGTAATGTTGCGATGAATGTTGCAACGTTTGCATCGATTGATGCCTGTCCTAAGGACCATTTGCTTCCTGAACTTTATTGATGGATCTAGGTTTGATACCTTTGTTGTTTAAGGAACATAGAGGACGATAATGTGACGCTCAAAAGACATGCCTGTCTTGTTGAGGTCGAATATAGGAGACTAGATTTAATCTCCCATTTGATATCTACTAGCTATGATGGAAAGGGAAAGCTTACCACCTGACTACATGCACAGCTGTTTATGATATCCTAAGAAGGCATATAATGTACCATTATTATTGATGCTGTCTGCTGTTCCTGCTGTATTGACTACGTCGATGATGTAATGACTATTGTTCTATACCAGTGATGTTACTGCATAATTATCTTCATGTATCTCGTCGTTGTGGCGTATATTATATGTTACCAACAACATCACTTGCTGTTCAACAATTTATTGACTTTATACGTTTATGAATTGATGTGACGTCCCTATCTGATACTTGTCTTCATAAACACGTCACACATAAACCAGACCACGACACCATAAGATCTTGCCTCATCATCCCTGGTGTCCGAGGGCGATAACCCTCCATGTTGAGTGGTGCTACTACCAAGACACATCAACACTTTATAGCTCCACATCAACATATCCAGTAGAGTACTGCTACACACCTCTAAATAGACACTCTACATATATCTGGTGGATTCTAGCACTCTACAGAGGGCAAGTCCTTAAATAGGTCACGGCCGACCGTCTCGGAGAACAGTAAGCTTGAAGTGTGTTTGCGTTCCAAAATGCAGGCATAATTTTGTTGATGTGTGCATGTATGGAAAATTAGGAATCTAAATATCTTCCTTATTCCTGGATCGATTTCCTTCATCTTAGGCTTAAAGTACACCCTGGATTATTCTTTATCTTTCTAGACAATTGTCTTTTCCTTTCATACATCCATCGTTTCATAGGTACAGCCTAAATAGCAAAATTTTTGACTTGCCTGATGTCTCGATGCATTCCACTCGAAATTTCTCCATTAGTATAATACTTTTCGTGGAAGTCTTTACACCTACTTATAAAGGAACCTTCCTGTTATTAAATTACTGACCTCTTCCATGCGGTACTTCGCTCATAGTCCTATAATTTAATTCCATACCCAACTGGGTTACACAGATTTGAGACTGGCCATGTTGAATGCCTAATTAGTTTGTAAACAACATGAATAAGGAGGCATTTCATTGGTCCGTCTAGCCTATACTTTTATAAAGTATGGCGTGCCATTTTGGTATGAATGATGGGTTGTGAATCAGAATTCACGACACTGTGTAAATAAGGCTGAATGAAATCATTGTTGTTACTCAACATCTCAAATTTTAAATATATACATTTTTAAAAAAATTTTTAAGACATCAGTAGTTTATTACATCAATATTTTAATGATATTCTAGGGCTATATTAAATCTGGTTTAGGAAAAAGGCCTCTTGTCAGTCTAAGAAGCTGTGTAAATAAGACTGACTGAAATCAATGTTATCACTCAACATCTCAAATTTGTAAAATATCAAATTTTTACACAAAAAATGTTTGAAGACATCAGTATTTTAACATATCAATGTTTTAATGATATTACAAACCCACATTCAACATAGTTCAAGAAACATGCCTATTGTCAATCTAATAAGCTGCATGAATAAGGCTGAATGAAATCAGTGTTGTTGCTCGACATCTCAAACTTTTAAAACATCAATTTTTACACAAAAATGTTTGAAGACATCATTATTTTTACAGTGGTGTAACTACTACATAGGTAGTACTGCTTTCCTGTGCAGTTCCCAGGGACCTCAGCATCAACTGTGCCTCAGAAAGTAGTGGTCTGAAGGAAGCCTCTCCTTTCTGTATACCCTTTAAGGGTTGGAGCATCAGTGTATTTAAAGTCAAGATATGACAAAAATGAAAATTGAGATTAGTCTATTTTCTAATAATTTAGAATCTCCTGAATTTAAATATATCAAAATCATTTGCAAGAACACATTCTAAGGTGTATTTTGACTTGTCAAACTGTATTTTCTTTATAAACTGTGCTTCTCCTGTGAATGAAACCACAAAGTTCTCATAAATCTTGTTTTAAAAGAGAAAAAAGGATCCCTTTACACGCCCATTGAGGCATATTGGGAATATGGTGTTAGGCCCATATTTTCTTGACCATCGGCACACTAGGAGTGATGTGGTCAACATCACGCCGGCCGCCTTAACCTTCCCAGAAGTTGCTCTGGTACCCAATTGGGGCTGGGTCGACCCAGGAGCCGTTTGCGGCCTAAAAAAATCCCACATCGTCTGGGGATTGAACCATAGACCACTGAGCTAGGAAGCCAGTGCACTAACCACAATGCTACCACGGCTCCCAAATCTTGTTTTATGTTTTTAAATTTCTCTTATGTTGTATATTTCTTTTATGTTGTATATTTCTTAGTCAATCAACATGATGAGACTTGGCACAGATACTTTCCTATGGATAATAAAACACATCTGTTAGATCCAATTTCTGACATCTCCCCAAAAATGTTATTTGTTGCAAAATAATACTATAAAATTTTGAAAAATGTGTTACTATTTTTAGATTCTAACTTTAAAGTTCTCTTTCTCGGAATTTACTAAAGTTATGACATATCTAATCTGACAGAAAGTTTTAAAACACAACAATCAGCTTCTAATTTAACTTTGGTGCTCATAACCCAACAAATAAAAAAGCCATAATAAAATTAAATAGAAGATTAAAATCTAATATGGCCGTAATTTTCTTGGCAACCAATAGCGTTTTAGCATAAAATATGCTGGTATGCATTGCTATTACTGTTGTAGGTAAACCCTGAGTATTTATATTGAAAGCCTGCAAATTATTTATGAAAACTATACTTCACTGTAGCTCCTCCCCTTAATGTCTATAGTTCCAGTGTCACTGCTTGTCCCAGTTTCTGGAGGCAGAAATGAAAGGGATAAAGACACTGAACGATTTTGAGCTGATGGCATAGGACCAGGAAGGCCTATGCTCCTTGGGGAACTGATTCATGATAATGATGATGAAGTAAGTAGTTACATTTTTTATACAGTTTTGCCGTATGTTGACTATAGCTGCGGAGCCCTTTATCTAAGGAGTGCTCCACTTAATGTGTGCCCCAGGGCCCCTCACACTGTAGTTATACCACTGGTATTTTAACACATCAATATTCTTCCATCACTACAGTTTTAAAAACATTAAAGTTTTCACACAGTTAATGCTGTGACATAAAAATGTGGAACTGATGACAAGATCCAGACACATGCCAGTGGAACAAGAGATGGGAAAGAAGACGCTGGCGATGGACAGGACACACATTGAGGAAACCTATTGATAGCATTACCAGGCAGTCATCAGTCAGGAATCGGCAAGAGAGGTAGAGGAAGACCAAAGAACACATAGAGAAGAGAACTGGAGACAGACATGGAAAGACCTTGAGCTGATGGCACGGGACAGGAAGACTTGGCATAAGTTTTTTTTAAGGCCTATGATCCTTGTGGAGCTGACGACTGATAATGATGATAAAATGGCTGATGGACTTTTGATATCAGCAGTTTCCTCACACTCAACAAAAACCTGATTCATGTAGCAAGAACAATTCTGCTTCAAGTGGTTACCAGGACACTACTGCGCCATCAGGCAAGTCGCACAAAGGTGACTAATATGAGGCTGCAATAGGGCTGGCAACGTCGTTATGTAAAACATACAGCTGCAGAAACCACTGCTGATGGAGCATGTGAATGCTTGGCGAAGGCAAGGGGTCTAGCTACAGTGGTGGCTCTATGCTCTGTAAGGAACACAAAGGAAAATGATGAAGTGGTTACCAGACATACAGGGCTAAAAGGTTTGGTATGAATTTGTTGAAAGCCTGTGCTTCACAGGAAGCTAGAGGGTTACGATAAAGATGTTTTATACTGTCAGATCTTATTACTCTTTGTTTGTGAATCATTCTACTGGTACTAATCTCCCAGAACAACTTTGGTACCATATGTAATTCTCGTTGTATCATACATGTAACAATGTGGTAGCATTTGTGACCCTCCTATGGAACACTATCATTACGAAAGAAAAGACATGACTTAGGAAACCTGGAGAAGACCCAAAGAGATGGAGTAAACAGAAGTCAGAAAGACCAATAAGTCTGAGCTTGCTTGTGTAAAACATGTAAAATGGGAATATGTATTATGAGCTTCTTATGCTGTGGAGGGGAAGCATGAAGAAAAGAAGAATCCAATTATGGCAAATGTATCAACTATTTTGGTATTCGTATCTACACAATAAATTCTGAATGTTACAAAACTTGGAATGTGACAAAGCAAACATGGGATGTGATAAACATGGAATGTGCTTAAACTTATTTGGCATATGTTTAGTTGATGGAATGTTAATGAACCAATTCAGACTTTGTCTATGATTAACGCAGTCAGAATTTAATTAAACACAGTCAGTTTAACTAAACAGAATATGACTTAAAAAGTCAAGATTTTAACTAAAACTGTCAGAATATGACAAATACAGTCAGAATTTAACCAATCAGAATATGACAAAACGCAGTCAGAATATGAATATACACAGTAGGAATGACTGACTATACATCGTTAGAATGTGACTGATGAAATTTTACAAAAAACAGTTTATACCATTTTATATTATCATTATCCAAATTTTTAAAATATGCATATCTCCTGTTCTACAGACAAAAAAGAAATGTTTTTCAAGATACTTAAGCGTCTATGACATTTTCAAGTCAGAGAAACATTTAGGACATTCCAAATTCCAGGTAACTTTGTTTTACAAATATGAACTTGAAAAATTTTTCCCAGCTGCAAAATTTACAGCTTCCTTGATACTGAATACCTGCCATTTATTTAATGTGTTGTCAATGCCGCTTTTCTCTCAAATGACTAAATTACTGCTTTACTTATTACCAGGAGCGATGAATGAAAATTTGCATCCCAACAAAGAAATACAGTGCGATATTATGCAATCATTCTTTCATCTCTGCCACAATGCCAGAAATAGAACCATAGATGCTGTCAGCAGGGCTAGACTTGGAAGTTTTGCTGAAGTTCCAAGCTGAGAAGGAAAACAAATAGCATAAAATTAACACAACTCTGGCAGACACATGCTTCCACATTCAATTCAAATAAATAAACAAATCTTTCCTGCAAATACAAAATGGTTCCGTAGAGCAATGGTTAGTGCAATGGCTTCCCAGCTCCTGGTTTGATCCTCATTTGAGGTGGGATTTTTTAGACCGCAAACGGCCCTGGGGTTGACCTAGCCTTTTGAATTAGGTACCATAGCAACTCTGGGAAGGTTAAGGCGGCCAGCGTGATGCTGACCACATCACACCTAGTGTGCCGATGGTCAAGAAAATATGCCTCAATGGGCGTGTAAGGGGATCCTTTACCTCTGTTTTACCATAACATTTTTGGCACTTCCCAGTTTGTACATGTAAGTTTGCTTATCTTACCAGGATTTCTAATACGTTATATTATTACAACCAATCAACATCTCATTTCATTATTTATGACCCCTCAGCTCCTCATGTCCTGCGCCACCTGTTACAGGTCTTTCCATGTTTTCCTCATCCCTTTCATTTCTGTCCATAGTTGTTGTCTGCATGGGACCATCCATAACAGACATAATTAATTCTGGCATTTTTTTACCCTCCCCTCCCCCATGTCCACCTCTGTCCACTTGTGATGGACCCCTTCCCCCCTTGTGGACGTCCACTCCCCACGGTCTTGATTAAACACATAAGCTTAAATTTTTAATCACCTACATGTATATGTAGTACAAGTTAAAACTTAAAAATCTAATTATGAAATCACAATAATTGTGATGTCGGTTCCCAGAGAGTTAATATACTAAGGGTGTTTGTTCCAGAGAATAGGAGCATAGAAGTTAAAACCTCTTCGTATTAGAGATTTTGATTCTAGAAGGATTGGAAGGCCTGGCAAAAGGGACAAAATCCGAAGAACGTTTATATGGGTTTAGCTAGACAATAAGAAGCTTTTGAAGATAAGAGGGTTTGTTACTCTTCATAAATTTGTATGTGAATGAGAGTTGCCATGTGGTTTGTGAACTGGATGTCCAATTTCAACTTAAATCTCTCCGCGCCACCCCCGCCCCCCCCCCCCCCCCCCCCCCCCCCGTCCTCCCCCCCCCCTCCCCCCCCCCCCCCCCCCATGTCCACTTTTCCCATACCCCTCCCTCCCCTGTGGACGTCTTTTATGGATAGCCCCCATGTGTTATTCAGTCTTGCTAAACCTCTCTTATCCTGGGATTCCAGAATAAAGACTGCCATGTAATGCTATCAGTAGGTTTCCTTTCTGTGTCTTATCTATCGCCAGCATCTTCTTCTCATCTCTTGTTTCACTGACACTCTTCTGGTTTTTGTCATCAGTTCTACACTGGTGATCTTGTCATATGATTACAATCCTTCTTTTCTATGTTAACATCCATTTATGAAAGTCTGTAACTTGGCTGTTGTTATTTTTATTGTTCTCTATGTTTCAGAATCCTCAACTCAAATATGATTGAGTTGATTCTTACTTTTGGACTGGGCTTGATTTCTTTTGATTTCCACATGCAATAAAAGTTCCTGTTGCGTTTCGAATTATTTTAATATCGCTGTCAGTCCCTACAGAACTGTAAATAACAAATCTTCATTGGTAGAATAAATTAACTTGCACTGTTTCTTTAGAACTAAGGCCTAGTACATTCAATTTCTTAGCCCCTGGCCACCCCATAGTCTGCCTTCAGGGAAGCAGATTGTGTTATCGCATTTGTACGTTCGTTCTTTCGTCGACTATATTGCTGTTATACCCTGTTCAACCAAAGAGGTTATAATTGGGGTATATTGTGCATTAGGTTGTTCGATGCTAGCCGGTGGTTAGTCCTGAAAAGGACTGGTCCTAAAAAGGACCACTAGCTGACTGTCTTGATTCTCTTTGTTGTTTGTTTGTTCGTGTTGCCGTGGTGTGTTCCATGGTGTATATTGTGTTTCGCATAGTCTGGTGGTTACTTTTTGACTTGTCCGGCGTGGGAGAACTTGCTGATAGCTATACTAATACCAACACAGCTCTTGAGGTCATGGGAAGGCAAAAGCTGTTCCTGAACAACAGACTGGAGACACATGAGCAAAGAAATCAAAATGAAATGTAGCCATATACAGTAGGATTCGAAACAAGAGATTATGTTTGCTGAAGAAACATAGAATCCTACAACACAAAAACACTACAGTACTGATAAAACAACTGTGAGATAGTGGGGGGAAGAAGGTAAATGGAATAATTACACTCGTGTTCCAGCAATCAAATATTTAGAATACCAGAAACACAAATATAAACTTAACAGTAACTATTATTACTAGCTGAAGATTGTGTTTTGAAAACAACATCTGACAACAGAAATAGAATTCAGTGGACTTTCACAAATTTGGCAATCTCAATTTTTTTGACAATATGGCTATTCTGTCCATAACTGTAATCAGATGCAAGAAAAAATGAAATACTTGATGAGAGGTCACAGCAAGTTGGTCTAAAAACACACAGGAAGACAACAAAATAATGAGAATAAATGCAGGAACTGATAACAAGACTGCATTAAAGAAATACCACTACAAGATGTAGAATCATATATATATATATATATATATATATATATATATATATATATATATATATATATATATATATATATATATATATAATATACACCTTGGCAAGCAATATAGGCACAGATGGAAAGACAGAAAGTCATATCAAAATAAGACTACAAAAGGTAGCACTGCATTGGAAAATATAATGGAAGCAAAAGAAATCAAGCCCAGTACAAATATAAGAATATTCAAATAAGTCAGTCACATTTTTTGTCTCTGAAAAATGGAGAACAACAAAAACAACAACCAGGAAGTTAGACTTTCATAAATGGTTCTTCTTCTTCTTTGATCCTTAGCCGCCAGCTGTCAAAGCAGTCAATGGCCATCACGCCTGATGGCGTCTTGTAGGGCAGCACCAAACTGCTTCCACTTTGCTCAGTCGGCGGCCATCCTGTGTGCAGTGCCCAAGCTCTGGTTCATTCTTTGCATCTCGGCCTCCACAGTTCTCCGTCAAGTTTGTTTTTGGTCGGCCTCTCTTTCCCTGTCCTTCAGGGGTCCATGGCATAGCTGTTCTTGTGATGGCATCGGGGTCTCTTCTGAGGACGTGGCCAACCCAACTCTGTCTGCCAGCTATGATGGTGTGCATGTCCTCTTTGAGCAACCAAGAAGTCATAAATGGGTGCTTGCATAAAATACAAGGATTGAAATGGTATGACAAGACCAACAATGTGGAAATCACGACAAGACCCAGACGAGTGTCAGTGGAATGAGAAGTGAGAAGAAGACGTTGGTGATAGATAAGACACACAATGAGGAAACCTGCTGATATTAATACAAGGCCGTTCTTGTTCTGGCTTCTCCAGGGTAAGATAGACAAGACAGAGACACAAAAAACCCACATGGAGATGAGAACTGGAGAGAGACCATAATGGGATGAGGAAGGCATAGAAAGACATTGAGCTGGGCAGGAAGATTGGCATGAGCTTGTTGAAGGCATATGCCCTTTGGGGAGCTGCAGGTTAAGGAATGAATGAACTATCATCATCTCAGGATGTGTCATAAAATTCAGGTGTCACCTCACACCTGGTGTCATCATTTAACCTGATAACAAGTTCTTTGTAACAGTCTACTTTACAAATGAGAGGCAATTAGCCTGTATTCAATTAATCTGCCATATTTATTCTCATAATGAAAGGAGGAGTTGAAGGCAAGCACATTAGAGGAAGAAGGGGAAAAAGATCCTGTTACACGCCTATTGAGGCATATTGGGAATATAGTGTTAAGCTCATATTTTCGTGACCATATGGCACACTATGGGCCAAGTGGCCAACATTAAACCGGCCGCCTTTTAATTTTCTCAGAGTTGATCTGGTACCCAATTCATGAGGTCGACCGCAGAGCCGTTTGCGGTCTAAACAATCCCACCTCAACTGGGGATTGAACCAGGACCACAGAGCTAGGAAGCCAGTGCACTAACCACTGCACTACCACGGCTCTCACACAAGAGGAAGAAAGTAGTAAAAGTGGGAAGATAACATCAAGTAGTAAAAGTGGGAAGATAACATCAAGTAGTAAAAATGGGAAGATAACATCAAGTAGTAAAAGTGGGAAGATAACATCAAGTAGTAAAAGTGGGAAGATAACATCAAGTAGTAAAAGTGGGAAGATAACATCAAGTAGTAAAAGTGGGAAGATAACATCAAGTAGTAAAAATGGGAAGATAACATCAAGTAGTAAAAATGGGAAGATAACATCAAGTAGTAAAAGTGGGAAGATAACATCAAGTAGTAAAAGTGGGAAGATAACATCAAGTGATTGATTGGAAAGAAATATGAGAAACCAGATCTCCAGGATGACCCAGAGTTCACTGGGAGGACAACATTAGACAATCTCTGAAGGACCAAGGACTAAGCTGGAACCAAGCCAGGAGGAAGACAGCCAATATAATAGTATAGCACTCTCTCCAGCAAACCTCTACACCCCACGATAGAAGAGGAACGACTAAATAAGTAAGATTGACAGGAAAGAGTCTATCAGAGTGTATCATTATGACAAGAGACAGAAGACAAGAGATTTAAATGCCAGCCAAGCTGGAGAAACTGGAGCTCATGACTTTAACTCAACATTTTTCGGAATAGTAGAAAAGCCAGACGAGAAGCCTAGATCTACAGCATAGGTAACACCAAGGAGTCTTCAACTTGGTATTGGCTGCAAAAGAGCAAGAAACTCAGCAGGCCTAGTTAAACAACAACAACAAATCCTTAATTAAGCATTCAGAATCTGATTGCCATTACCAGCCAACCCTGCTTTACTGGCAACCTGCAGATCAACATTATTTGCATTAACACACAACTATCTGTGCAAAGTAAACTTACAGTGACATAAAAGTTGCACCGATCACCCTGGCAACATTCATAACACTCCCAGTCTCTGTACCAGTCCCTCATGCATTTCAGTCCAATTTGTCGTTGTCTGTCAGCACAGTACGATGAGGAATTGCAGCTCTTATGGACGTAGTGGATTTTCTCACTTCGTGGTGTCCAGAAGTCGGGAGCTGTGAGATTACAGTCATGTTTAATAAAAACCTGAATAATAACTATAAAAAAATATGTATCAGTTTAAATATTTCTTCTTCTTCTTCTTTGTTCGCTATAAGCCTTCTACATTAATGACTCTAATAAAGGCAGTAGTCAGCTCAAGGTGCTTGACATTCCAAACAGTTTTTTGCGAAGAGAAGTGAGTTGTTGCCATATGCTACTCCGTTGACTGCTGTAAGTTGAGCAGGACTGGAGCAGACGTTCGGCTGGTGCCACAGGTGCAGACATATGTTTTACAATCCTGTACTTGTGGTATAGACAGTACACCAACCTGTTGTGTCCAGTAGGTAAGCGGAAAATGATGACCAGGTCTCACCTAGATAGCTGGTGATTGGCATCATTTTTGTATATGGCCTGGGTGTTTTATTTCCCTTCTTCTCATCTCCTGATACCTACACAGTTCTAGTCACTATTTCCATACAGTAGCAGAATGCTAGAGCAAAAACCATAACAAAGCATCTGAGTGTACATGCCTACTGTTTATGTCAATGTCATACTTGCACCATAAGCCTACACATATAGATCAGTGTGCAAGTTGCGTACGTTAAATATCCCTCAGCAGCTGGAAATTGTAAAGAGTAGGCCATGAGGCCACTGTCCTGGAAATTTTTTTTTAAATTTAGGACAACCTACACACAACAAAAAAAAGTACAGAATGCGTGACTCCTATATACACATATTGAGACCCTTGCCGGGGCTACAGTTTGTGCACTGTGCTGAGGTCCTCCTTGTGTGATCTAAGTGAGGAGATTGGAGCACTGATGGAGTTGTTTGTATGCAAAGAAGATGGTCCTTAAAACTCCCAAAAAAAACCTACACATATTTAGGCACTTAGCACTTACCTCTCCATTCTATCTGTGTCATACATGTGTCCTGCTCTTCTCTACATTGTACTGATGTCTTGACACACTTGTCCCTGTTGTCTGGTTGATTCTGGCACACGTAGCACTCCAAACCGAATCCTAGAAAATAAAAAAAATGGATCCATGTCCTAATCCTTCAATAGATGTCACTGAGGAGACAATTAAGAACAGAACACACTAGACTAAACAAGCTACTTACTTACTTAGTTATCCCTCTTCTACCATGAGGTGTAGAGGTTTGGAGGTGGGAGTGCCATACTATCCTATCAGCTTTCTTCCTTCTGGCCTGGTTCTAGTCCAGTCCTCGATCCTTCAGAGATTGTCTAATGTTGTCCTCCCAGCAGACTCTGGGTCATCCTGGATCCCTGGCTCTTAGTTCTCAACAAGCACTTAAACAAATTAAGTCCCTTACATCAGCCTAACTGCCACAACTGTACCCATCCATATGATACAGTTTCAAATGTGCTACTCACCTGCCCAGGTCTCTCCACAGACAGAAGACGTTACTGCCAGATGCCCTAACAATTACATACACTCATTACAGTACCACTCAACAGCTACAGAATATACAAATTCTTCAACTTTGCATGATTGCAAAAGTGCAATTAGCTCAGCAGCCATAGTTAAACAGCAACAACTAGAAGGGACCAACATGAGGCTGGTAACCTCATCATGTCTTCTTCTTCTGTGTTCAGTTTGTAGTCATGCTAAATCTGCAGGCCTGTCACCAGGACGATGTCCAGTTTTTTCCAGGTCAGCGCGGCAGCCCCATAGCTTCTGCTTGAGCTCAGCACCCCTTTGCCAGTTCAGACATCGTTGGTCAACATGGGTTGGGCAGTTTTGGAGAACGTGTTCGGGGGTCTGGATTCCAGTTCCACATGGATATTCGTTTGTATGAGATATCCAGAGGCGATAGAGATCGCCTAGTAGTTTGCAGTGTCCAGTTCTCAGGCGGAATATGATGGTCTGTTTGTGTCTGTTAAGTTGGTGGATTGGGTCATCTCTGCTGTATGTATCACCTTCCTCCTTCCACTGGTGTTTGTACTTGTTATGGATGATGGTTTTAGCTTCTCGGTAGGGCAATGGGTGGCTGAATTGTTCCATTTTACAGCCACTTCTAGATAAAGAATCTGCTCTCTCATTTCCAGTGATTTCACGATGGGAGGGTAACCACTGAAGGGCTGTGACGATATTCTAAATACAATATCTAAATTAGAATATAACAAGATAGTGCATGAAGTCAAAAATAAGGTAGAACTAAAAATTTGGTAGAGAATTGGCGTCTTCACCAACGCCGCCAGTGTATTAGTTTTGATAACGCCTTATGGCCGAATAAAATGTACTCAATGCTCCTAAGTGACCTTGAGATAAAACGTAACACTTTTTCCAAGTTCAAACAAATATTTGCCTAGGAGACAGAATATATAGCAAAAGGGGGAGAGAGAAGGATAGATGGCCCAATGCTAATTCGTTTCGCGTTGATTTCAAACTAAAAGCCAATAGCAACGCAGTGGCAAGACTTGCCTTGAGCGATTTTCAAAATACGATGTAAAAGTTAGAACATGTAGACACTTGGGTCACGAAAACAGGCTTAGCTCTTATTGAGAATGATGTAATTCTAACGTAATACGGATGATTCTCGTAATTAGGTTGAAAGTACATGGAAAAGAAGTGAACAGGTGGTAGTCTAGAAATAAACAACTAACATAGAAAAAAAATATGGAATTCTGAACCAAGATACATAGGGCCATAAAAATTATATATTCGTGTGCCTTGGGACTTTCTGAGCACGAATATGTTATCAGTTACACAAATAGCCCACTAAATGACCAAATTATAGCCATAATACTATAGAGGATCCGACGGACTGTCAGGAAAAGTCATGCCTGCTTATTTTTTGTATGACATATTTTTTAAAAACAACTTTGGGGAAAGAAGGTACGGGGAATTTGATTGGTTGTAGTTTAGAGCAAGGCGAAATATTATTGGCTGACCTAAAAATTCAAATATATTTGGTAGTAGTAACGCATAGTGGTTTGATATTTTTTTTTTAAAAAGTTCATTCAAAATAAAGAGATGCTTGGTCCCACTGGCCAAAGCCTTTTACATTATAGGAAAAGTAGGCTGCTCGCTGCCATTTTTTCAAAATATTCTGAGGAGCAAGTAGCGATGAGCAGACTTGTGCTTTTTTTTAAATACTAATAACAGAAAGCAGTCTGGACAGGGGCAGTGCTGAAAGTGTGCCATATTCTATTGCCTATTCATCGTTACTTGTTTATATTTCCTTGATTGATTTTATTAACTTTTTAATTAAAAAAGGGTTGAGTGTAAGAAAAGGCCATGTAAAAAGATTGTAATTAGGTGGTTCCATGGCAGGCTTAGGCATGGCCTAGATGTTGATCCATCATATAATGGACTATCCAAGAAGTTTAGAACTACAGGACTATATATATGATGGTTATACAGGAGCATTACACCTATCTTATTGCATGGAAAAGATTACTGCTGGAATGACAGAGGCGTAGCAGCCATTAGGGAAAAGAAAAGAAAACTGGTACAATTTGTTCCATCAAACTAGAGTGGAGAAGCTAGGTTGGTCAGAGAGAGCTGACCAAGTTCTTTTGTGTTAAATGTATTATTACCTGTAAATTGGGAGGAATTAGTTTGATGTTAAGACAGAAACATAACTTTCATTTACAGGGGTTTCTGCTGGCACTTGTCTGGTGCTGGTAATTGCTGATTGAGAATTTCTGCACGATTTCGAAGTCTCTGGTACCTGCTTATAGTAAAGTAATTCAAGACCAGAGGAGACTGGGGAGTTTGGCCAAACCAACTACAACTGCTGTGATTCCAGGGTCCAGATAAATCTTAATATCTGGCCTGGGACAACTTATCAGTGACTGTGAAAGATCTCCTGTGTATAAATAAACTTTCCTCCCAAAGAATAAAATAAACAATCATAGGTGAAACAAAAGAACTTTGGGATGAGGAAAATCCCCAACCTGCCTCCAAGTACCAGTTAGTTAAAATAGAGTAATTAACACCAATTGAAAATTTTTGACAATGTATTTTGGACATATTGTCCTTTGTATGTAAATATCTATATATATATGTAAATATATCTATCTATCTAATATGATTCTCACTGAGAGGTAGTCCTGACCAAAACAAATTTTTCTCAGGACCAATAAAGATTAACAAAAGAAATGTTAAATATAAAATTTAACAACTGGAGTTAGTTGAGTCTATCACAGTACTTAATATATGTATGTGTATGTTTTCGTATTGAGGTTCTTTAACATCAGTCTTACATTACCCTAGACACTAAACATAGCTCTCAATCATACTAGGCCAAAATATAACTTTGAGTGAGATCGTAGGTGGTATCAGCAAGGTTCTCTGAAACACAGCTATCAATTGTCTACATCAGGGACCTTCACAGATTGACCTCACTCAAATACAACTTTACCATACACCAACCTTCTTAACATCAAAACCCACCACAAGGGCAATGGCTGATGACCTTTGGATAATATTAAGCTCAGATCTTATCTTATACGTCATGTTTTCATTTCTGGTGTTCTGTATTGATTCCACTAATGATCTACAGTCAGTGAAGATAATAAATGCTAAGATAGTAACCTTAGCTGGTGGCTGTTGTTCTGATCTGGTGAGGATTTTCAGAGCTTGTAGTAGTGCCATAGCTTCTGCCCTGAAATTGGAGATCTTTCCAGTTGGGAAGGCCTTTCGGATGATCTTCCCATTTACGTTATCGACCTGTGTGCCCAATTCTCAACCCTTTGAAAATAAAGTTTGTTCGTTCGTTCGTTCTTATTTCAGGGACTTCTGTGATGATAGATATATTTTCATGGTAGTAGTTTGGCTCCTCATAATCAATTAACATTTCCATCTTAGTAGGTTGTTTTGGGAGGAGGTCTTCATGACACTGATGCAGATACTTTGAGATGTTTAAGAAGCTGGTTCTCTTCAGCCTGTTTTTTGTCAAGCTATGAAGTTTGGCATGCATTGGATGATTTGGCATTCATTGAAGCTTCTCACTGTGAATAAACACCTGTTCCTCACATCTGTCATCAAGGGAGCGGAAGTTGGTGTATCTCTCCATTGCCTGGATGGAGTAATTTTCATCCCTGCAGTGATTAATCTTAAGCCTGCATTTTGCACTTTTCTTAGATGTTCTGTGTTTGTTTTTGATGCCGTGGCCCAGGCTGACATGCCATATTCAATTACAGGCCTGACTGTGCCTGTACAGACTTTTTTAAGTATGCTGATATTTGCCCCCAATTTGTGCCAGCCAGTTTCTTCATAATGGAGAGCTTCCTTGTTGCTCTCTGTTCTACTGCTTTTAGGTGTGGCTTCCAGTTGAGTCTCTTATCCAACCTGACTCCCAGGTATGTTGGATTTTCCTTGTTTGGAAGCTCACTTCCATTTAGTTGCAATTTGACCATTTCATGGAGATTTGACAGAGAGAAGCAGGTTGCTACTGCGTGGAGAGGTTAATCTGTACGCTCCAGTCAGATGCCCATTTACCTATGGTATTTAGTGCTGCCTGCATCCTGAACTTTGCAGTAGGCACACGTTCTGTGGCACACCAGGCAGCAAAACCGTCGGCATGCAGAGCCCTGGAGTTGTGCTTGGACAGTTTTTCTGCAATATCATTTATATAAATGAAGAGTGTGGGGGAGATAACTCCTCCTTGTGGCACACCTTGTTGAAAAGCGACATGATGGCTCAGTCTCTCGTCAAGTTTTACTCTTGCTGTGCGATATCGCAGGAAGTCCCGTGACCAGTTGAACATTCTCCCTTTAATTTTGTTGTTGAGCATCTTAAGGAGAAGTCCTTCTTTCCATACCTTATCACATGCTTTTGTTAGGTCCACAAAAACAACCAATACTTTTTTCTTCTCCTGAAAGGCATTTTCTACTTCCTGGGCTAGATATACTAGCTGGTCCTCAGTGCTACGGTTTTTCCTGAATGCTGACTGTGTGTTATCAAGCAGATGGTTTTTTTCCAAATGTTTCAGTAATCTTGAGTTCACCATTCTTTCCATTACCTTACCCAAACAGCTCAGCAAGCTAACTGGTCGGTAGCTGGACCTGCTTGTTTTCACCTTTTGTTTCTTTTCTGATGGGAACAATGATTGCTTCTTGCCACCGATCTGGAAATTTTCCGGCATTCCATGACTGATTGAAGATTTGGAGGAGCTTGTGCCTGTCTTCAGGTCCCAGGTTCTTGATCATATCATTTGTAATACCGTCTTTTCCTGGAGCTTTCACTTTCTTTAGTTTTGTTATGGCAGCACTTAGTTCTCTCATAGTGAAGGATGACTTCATGCAGGTATCTGGGTTTTGGTGCTTCAGTTTTTCTTTTATTTCCTTACGTACTTCTTTGATACGTGCATGTGGAAGTGATGTCGTGCTTTCTTCCTTGTAGAAATCTGCCAGGATGTTTGCTGCCATCTTTCCCGTGTGATATTTTTCATGTTCCTTGATAACAGTATTACAGTAGCTGGTTGTTGTTTCTTCATTGAGTTCTCTTGTCAGATTCACCTCATCATGTAAAACAAATAGTTACAGAAACCACTGGTACAAGAGCAAAGTTTTGTAACATGTGCAATAAAATGCCTTTGTTTAAAATAGATAAAAACAATTATAATAAATAAGTTCCTCTAATAATAACTTATAACTATTTTTGTCCACACAGTCTCATTAAATTACAGATGTGTCTTATACTCAAGTGCATTTTACATGGCAGAAACTACAATGCTTGGAAAGGTCTGGAAGTGAGAATAGAAACAAGCTGATAAGGAGGGATATCTGATCAATTTTCCAAAGAGATTTTTCCAACTGTGCACAAATTACACAGAAATCATTATACATGAACAGACAGTAATCTCAAAATAAGAATACAAATGGCAAAAGGAGCTTTTAATGCATTGAAAAATGATTGGAGATCAAGAGAAATCAAATCCTACTCAAAACTACAAACTTTCGACTAACATGTAAAGTAAGTCTTATTGTATGGCTCTGAAACACGGAGAAGAAAAAAAATAACCAAGAAGTTACAGACTTTCATAAAAGGGTGCTTTCACAGATGGTCCGTCACGAACAAATAAAAATGGTATTTTAAAAGTCGGCTTCACAGGTAAGAAACAACATGGCGGAAGTGTCCGCTTTTCACTGTATTTGGATTGTTCACTTCCTGAAACTTTTGTTCAGGTTACTCAGGTAGGGATTTATATTTATTATCTGTTTATTATATACGTACCTGTCCAAATTTGACTCACAAAGATAAAAAACAAAATATACAGCTGCATTTTTTAAACATCATCGAATGTTTTCTCCAATTATTTGGGCCAGGTAACAATCAAGGTAATGCTTGTTATCACTAAGACCACGGCCATCTTACAACCACAGGGGAGGTAACAAAGCTTGACGAAATAAAAGATCAAAATTATGGACTGGAAGAACCAATAATTTTTTTTTTTTTTTTACAGCTGGTCCTGTTTCTTGCCGAAGTCGTTTGTCTGCCATTATGCTAAGCAAGATACTTACCTTACTGTTAGGTAGTGTCGCATCTGAACAAAAAAGATTATTTTTTTTACTTAATGAGGAAAAATATCCCGTTCAACCTCTGATGGGTTATAATTAGGATATACGTATATTGTTTTCAATTTAGAACAATATGAACAACTGCCGATATGGGAAAGTAGCCTCACACCTGTCAAATCATTGTAAATAGGGCAAATCACAATTACCAATTGTGCTTGTATGTCCAACCCCCTGCACCCCAATACACACACAAACAAAAACGAGATAACACCGAACAAAATCAAACAGAAACTCTAAACATGAATACTATTAAGGGGGAGGGGTGTAAAGGCCTGGTGGTTCCATTTATATAACTGACTAACATATTTAATTGACTTTCACCTTTTTTTTTTTTAATTAATGAAGGAAAATATCCCGTTCAACCTGTGATGGGTTATAATTAGGATATATATTGTTTTCAATTTCAAATAATATGAACCACTGCCGATATGAGAAAGTGGCATCACACTTGTCAAATCATTGTAAATAGGGAAAATCACAACTACCAATTATGCCTATTTGTTAAAAAAAAAATACAAACAAACAAACAAAAAATGAACAAAATCAATAAGAAACTCTGAACGAGAATAATATTAAAGTGAAGGGGTGTAAAGGTCTGGTGGTTCCAGTTATATAACTGACTTTACCAGATATTTAATTGACTTTCATCTGTTAAAAGTCATATGTATTGTAAGAACAGCATCAGACCTTCACATTCCCAATCAATATATATATATATATATTCATTCATCATGTGACGTATTCTTTCCAGAACGTTCTCTCCATTACAGCTGCTCTGAACGCATCACGATTCTGGGCAAGTCGACCTGCATCAGCCAAAGACAAGTTCAGACTCTCTGTGATGTCCTGGGTCCACCGTCGTCTAGGTCGACCCCTTCCCCTTTTTCCAGGGACCATGCCTTCCATCACTGTTTTTTCCAGACTATTATGTCTTGCCATAGGTTTTTCATCTGTATTAGCTTATGTGAAGCAATTGCAAGTCTTCTTTTAATTTCTACTGCACAGTCGCCAGAGCTGTTAATGATTGATCCTAAGTATTCGAATTCATTGACACTTTATATATATATATATATATATATATATATATATATAACATCCCAGCTTTTTCTGTCAGTAACGTTAAGGGATGCAACTGTTGTTGAAAGTTAGACATTAGTTGTATTGTTTCCCTTATATGTACTCTCCCGAAAATAGTAACACTCGACAAAGAAAAGTGAGCACTGGTTGGTGTACATGAACAGTTTGATTTTACTGTATGGGACAGAAGTCAACAACACAACTGATAAACAGTACAAGAACTGGAGACAGGAAGATGCAGAGATCCATGATTTAAGTTGTACCAGATTAAAACAACCAACGGGCTGATCACCCGTTTGCCAGTCACTTCGATTACGGAAACAACAGCAAATGGATTGATTTGCCGTTGCCCTAAAGACGCCATTAGGCGTGATGGGAAACAATGGCAAAGAAAACCTATCTGCTGTTGCCCTAAGACGCCACTAGGCGTAATGGCCACTGACTGCTTTGACGGTCGGTGGCTAAGGATGGAAGAAGAAGAAGAAGATTAAAACAACAGAAAATCAAGATGCTCTTCTGTCATGTTCAGACTTTTAACATCAGACGTAAAACAAAATATTTTGGTTTTTTTTAATACTTTTGAATAAGTAAAATTTCCGTTACGTATTGGTGCTTTTGAATTTAATTCCCGTCTGATGACGTGCTTTTACACTAGTTACAATATATTAACCGTTGTTCGTGTTGAATACTGTTTGACTATATTATGCAGTTCCCTAGGTCTGTCTATTCTTAACACTTCTTCTATATTAAAGGTAAATTTGATGCCTGCAAGTAATCTAATATTGGTATTCTCATTTGTTCATACCTCTTTCATTCTAACAAGAAAAAGATGAGCTTTTATTCTGCTATCAACATTCAGAACCCCACGCAAATTAAACGAAACTTAGCAATCACTTTCCACAGGTAATAAATATGTTTAGCTATTATAATATAAGGTCGTGGATGAGGATGGTAACCTCATCGACTAAAAGAAATTGATACAGAAATCACTTCTGCAAGAGCATGTGCATGATTTATGCAGACTTTCTGCAAAGAGAACCAGCAGCAGTGGCGGCTCCATGATCCATAGGCAGCGGAAAGGAAACTGATGAAGATTTCAATGTTGGCCCCGTGCAGTTCCCGGGGGGATCTCTTATAAGACAAAGACAAAAATAGGACTACAGCTTCGTCAAGCATGTCGTACAAGGCGACTAATGTGAGGTTGTGCAGGGGGCTGGCAACCTCATCGTACAAATCAAAATTGCTTGAACTTTCCACAGAAACCACAACTACAAGAGTATGCCACTTCTTTGTGCAGGCTTCCTTCAAGACGACCATCTGCAATGGTAGCTCTCGTCCTACTCCATCTCCAAGTGGTGGTCCTGAAAACAGGCTGCATCACTGCAGTCTGGCTGAGAGAGTAGGGATCGAAGAGGGAAGGCTAACCTGGTCCCAAAAATGCCATGCCGAAAACGGGTGTGTCGGGCCGAAAGGCGCAGATATGGTAGCTTTGCTGTTTGTTTTTTTTTTTTCTTCACCAGCGGCACTTGGGCTTTCAGCCCTTCGGCCCAATGACATGTCATTGCGAGGCTGGGGAACCTGAGGACTTTCCTTCCAACCCGGTCAGGAGCTTCGCTCCTTCCCATCCACAGAGGGTTTATCACAGGAGCCGTTCAGGCTATTCAGTCAAATTTCCGGCCGTAAACATTTCTTCAAACGCTGACGCCCGGGTTTGAACCATGAACACCTGGTCGCCAGTACAACGCCGAAGCCATTACACCAGCGCGGCTCCCGTAGCTTTGCTGTAAACGGCGACACAGCGCAACAAACGTCATTTTCAGGACGAAAGCAGAAGAAGAAGTCCATAAGGAACGAAAAAGGAGCCAGAGTGACTAAGAAGTATGGCGTCTGTCTCGAATTCTAAAGGTACCATTTTCGATTCCCAGCAGAGGAAATTTATTTATGAAATTTTGTTTTCAAACTAGTGGTCCTAATGATGTCATGCACACCCCCTCCCCCACCCCCGGTGTCCTAGGTAGTGAGATCGGAGGCCTAGCCTTCTAGGGTAAGGACGAAAAAATAGGAGGTACGTGTGCAAGTTGTGCACGTTAAAGATCCCACGGCAGTTGGAAATCTTAAAGAGTAGGTCATACGGCCCAATGCCCTGGCAAAATTTTAAAACAATTAGAAACCTACCCACCACAAACATATTTATAGAATGTGTGATTCCTATATACACACATTTGGATTCTCGCCGGTGCTACGGAGTTCGTGCACTGTGCTGAGATCCTCCTTGTGTGATCTAAGAGAGGAGATCGGAGCACTGATGGAGTTGTCAGTGTGAAATGAAGATGGTTCTTAAAATCAAACGAAACCACAAGGAGCGAAAAAAAAAATACCATTTAAATATTACATTATGCCACACAAATTATTACCTGCGTGTTAGTGATACAGTATCAATGTTTTACTGTATTATAAATACTCTATAACCTGAAAAGACGCATTATTTTATCATGATACATCATTAGAGAGCTCAGTGGTTTTAAAGTAGATCACAACAGCTCCTGTGTTGCCGACCGCTGGATTAGTGTAATTGCAGCACAGTTTTTTATTTTTAAAATGTAAGTAAATGGAAACTGAAGTGTTTGACAAAATGAGTTGCTTTAGCAAATCTATCTATCTATCTATCTATCTATCTATCTATCTATCTATCTATCTATCTATCTATCTATCTATCTATCTATCTATCTATCTATCTATCTCTATCTATCTATCTATCTATCTATCTATCTATCTATCTATCTATCTATCTATCTATCTATCTATCTATCTATCTATCTATCTATCTATCTATCTATCTGTCTGTCTGTCTGTCTGTCTATCTATCTATCTACCTCTTTCTGTCTGTTTGTCTATCTATCTATCTATCTATCTATCTATCTATCTATCTATCTATCTATCTATCTATCTATCTATCTATCTATCTATCTATCTATCTATCTATCTATCTATCTACTTCTTCTCTACAACAAAGCCAAGCTGACTCACGCAATCCTATCTAACAATGCCCCGCCGTACCTACGATCATTGTTTCAAACCAGTAGACAAGAGGGACAACAATTACATCAGTTACGTCTGCCCAAACCTAGGATCGACCTGTTCAAAAAGAGTCTAGCCTACTCTGGATCCTACTTATGGAACAGCCTTCCACACCCCCAAAAAGCCTACCTACACAATATTAATTTAACAAAGCACTTTTCAAACACTTCCTCAACAATGATTATCTACCCCCATAGAAACAGCATTTGCCTGTCAACATCTCATCCATAGGTCAACGTGTTTTTTCCTCTTTCGCTCGTTTTTTGTGAATAATTTGTTTTATATCCATGTAATATTATTATTTTCATGTAAAAATATTATTATATAATGTAATGTATGTGAGAATGTACCCGTATACCACTGTGCTTTAGGAATGTGAGTCGTGAGAATGTACCCGCATACCACTGTACTTTAGAAATGTGAATGTTTTCGTTTGCTTAAATGGGATGATGTATATGAGAATAAGCAGATATTACATTTTTTTTTTCTTTAACTGCTCAAATACTTTACCTGCCACAGAAGTGCGTAAGAAAGTGTTATTATTATTATTTCATTTTCCACCAAGAATGTATGGATATAAGCGAGAATGTGTTTATGTAATTTTTGTATTGCTGATTGATGACACATTCAAAAATACAGATTAATTGTAGACGGTTTGACCGCATGAGTGAGTGTCGGTACATATAATTATTTATTTTTATTTATTGTTTTGTTTATTTTATTATTACCCCCCCCCCCCCCCCCCCCCCCCCCCCCCCCCCCCCCCCCCCCCCCCCCCCCCCCCCCCCCCCCCCCCCCCCCCCCCCCCCCCAATTACTATCTTGTTTGTTTTAAAAGAACAAACCTACTCATTTTTTTATTATGATTGCATACTGTAAATGAATGCTGTTATGTTAACTTTATAATGTTGCATGCCTTTAAATTAATGCTTAAAGTATCATGTGGGAATGAAAGGATATAGTATGCAAGATAAATGAGAGTGGAAGGGCAGAATGTAAGACGGGCCTGCGCGCCCAATTCTTCTTCTTCTTCTTCTTCTTCTTCCGTCCTTAGCCACCGACCGTCAAAGCAGTCAGTGGCCATTACGCCTAGTGGCGTCTTAGGGCAACAGCAGATAGGTTTTCTTTGCCATTGTTTCCCATCACGCCTAGTGACGTCTTTAGGGCAACAGCAAATCAACCCATTTGCTGTTGTTTCCGTAATCGAAGTGACTGGCAAACGGGTGATCAGCCCGTTGTGGCCCAATTCTTAACCCTTCGAAAATAAAGTTCGTTCTATCTATCTATCTATCTATCTATCTATCTATCTATCTATCTATCTATCTATCTATCTATCTATCTATCTATCTATCTATCTATCTATCTATCTATCTATCTATCTATCTATCTATCTATCTATCCATCCATCCATCCATCCATCCATCCATCCATCTATCTATCTATCTATCTATCTATCTATCTATCTATCTATCTATCTATCTATCTATCTATCTATCTATCTATCTATCTATCTATGGGTTAATGTATGCTGTTATACTTCCTTGTAATGTTGCACTGCCCTTAAATTAATACTTTCAGTACGCTGGAGAATGTTGAGTAACAGTAATAAAAGATGAGCAAGAGGATGGAAGAATGCAAGAGGGGACTGTGCCCGATTTTCAACCCTTGGCAAATTAATTGCTTTCGTATATGTCTATCTAACTATCTACCTAGTCTGATTCTGGTCTTGAGTTTGGGACGCAACGGAAATGGAAAGGAAAATGGAAAGTAACTGTTTACCCACCTCATCTTGATGAACCTAAAATAATAAAAAAAATTAAAACAAAAAGTCCCCGAGTCATTCAGTTGAACACCGTATGAACATTTTACAAGTTCTCATAACATACCTCTGAATATGTCTCAAATCACTAATTTACAGTACGAAGAATTCGATTCTTATGTTTTTTTTTGTTTTTATTTTATTTTTTTTTTATTTTTTTTTTTATTTATTTATTTATTTTTCAAATTCATTATTATTATTAATTTTTTTGTTTGTTTGTTTGTTTGATTTTGTTATTATTTTTATTTTATTTTAAAAACACTTTAATTATGATGATTATTGCAAATGTAATATTACTTTTATAATGATAAATGCCTTAATAATGCTTAAAGTAAATGTGAAGATGAAAGGATATTAGTATACATGATGAGAGAGAGAGGAAGGGCAGAATGTCAGACGGGCCTGCGTGCCCAATTCTTAACCCTTTGAAAATAAAGTTCGTTCGTTCGTTCGTTCGTTCTATCTATCTATGTGTCTGTCTGTCTGTCTGTCTATCTATCTTTCTATCTGTCTGTCTATCTATCTATCTATCTATCTATCTATCTATCTATCTATCTATCTATCTATCTATCTATCTATCTATCTATCTATCTATCTATCTATCTATCATCGTCATCTCCTTGTTAACTTCTCATGGAGCCACCACTGAAGATGAACCTGTTGAGGAAGCCTACGTCTAATCAAAAACACTTGTAGTGATGATTTTTGTGCCAGATTGTTATTTGTTTTACACGATGAAGCTACCAGCCCCATCACAATATATATAAATATAATAACAGTAAATATAAGCATGCAGACAGTAAAGATATTTAGCGAGTCCGTGAACAGGGAATTTGAACAGCTTTTTTCATGTTTTTCTTTATGTTTACATTAAGTGGCCAGATTATGGCGCCCAACATTCCAGCCTTGTCAAAACCTAAACAAGTCTCACTACTTCTCTTGAGTTCACATATCAGCCTCGACATCCCGCATGCCAAACATCAAAGTCATTAATTCCCCCCCCCCCCCCTCCCCCACCAGCCTTACGAAACCTAATTATCTTCTTCACTGGCTCCTTAAACTCTGCTGTGAGCGTAGATTGATATTCTGTTTATACCTTATCAGTGGCGTCACTACAATATGCGGGACTACGGGCATAATTAAGTTGGTCCCTCCTTATGTTATGGGCTGAACAACTATAGTGAATGAACGGCAAATCTGTATTTACTAGCAACAACCCGCCAAAATTGGCAGGTTTTTAATTATAGTGTGTTGTTTCTGTTACACGTATTACATTGCTGCTTCTTCTATAGTCTCGCTTGCTCGCTGTGAATGACGCGATCGTCTCTTCCTTTTAGCCAACCTAACATTTTGATCCAAAATAATAAGTCTGCAATACTTTAAATTAAAATTTTATCTTGAAAAAACAATCCAAAAACTTACATTTTTAAGAAAAGTGATGAGTTAAATCCGTTTCCCGAATGAAGCTGGACAGAAGAGTATCTTGATTATCTATTAATTTAATCTGCATCTCCGCACATTCCTGTCTCCATTTCAAGTTGTTGGCTTCTTTCCATAATCAAACTGTTTGTTTGCTCGCTGTGAATGACGCGATCGTCTATTCCTTTAAGCCATCTTATCATTTTGATCCATAATAATAAGTCTGCAATACTTTAAATTAAAATTTTGTCTTGAAGAAACAATCAGAAACTTACATTTTAAGGTTATTTTTAAGAAAAATGATGAGTTAAATCCGTTTCACGAATGAAACTGGACAGAAAAGTATCTTGATTTAATGCACACCGTCACACTTTTATATTTTCGGGAGAGAACACATAAGGGAAAACAATACAATTATTGTCTAACGTTCAACCACAGCTCCCCCTCCTTTAGCTGTGGTCGAAAGTTAATGTACTCTCTCGAAAATAGAAAAAAGTGCGCAAATGACGGTGTGCAAAATGTGACCGACCGACCGGCCGAAGTACTTACGGCGGAAATTATGGTATTAAATAAAAATGTAAGTACTGTACTTACTTCTTTATTATCATCGCTTATCAGGTAACCAAGGCCTATAGGTGATTAATAATTTTGTGCGAGTCCTCCTGTCGAACATGATTCGCTGAATATCTTTTCATGTCTTCTATCTTTCTTTATCTCTTTCTTTCTTTCATTCATTTATGTCTCCAGAAGCTGGGAAGTGCTATGACGTTTATGACAAGAAAGAAGGATAACTAAAAAGATATATGTTGGTGGAGGCGGCGCCGGGGTGCACCCGGTTCAACCGAGTGGTAGTTACGCCACTGTTTCTTGTAGTGAAATGCTTTGAATTGAAACGTTGATCAAAGCTGAATCATACACAATTACCGTGCTCTAAATAAACATTATTTTTTTTTCCACCAAAAGCCAATCTATCTTACATTTTCACACACACACACACACACACACACACACACACACACACACACACACACACACACACACACACACACACACACACACACACTCAAGCACGCACAGGCCCTCTGAGAGCTCATATGAGGCCCAGGCCATTTAACAATCTGAAAATACCTCCCCCAACCTTTTTGTTTGAGAAGAGTGGTAAAAATATTTTAAGATCAAGAAAGTCGTTGGTGATCAAGCATGCTTGGCAGAGGTTAGCCCCCCCCCCCCCCCCCCCTCATTTCCACCCCGTCAAGTGAGGCCTAGGCCATATACCTGCACCCCCCTGTAATAAACCTGCACACAAACAAACGCGCGCACGCCAAGAAATAAAATATAGGCCTACCTACTTTCATTGTTATATTTATCTCTATCAAGCAATATCTTTTACTGGTGTGTTCCAAGTTCCATAACCCACGTCTATTGGAGAGAAAACACAATAAAACACCCGGATTCCGAAACATGACGATTTCCCAGATTTGTGTCTTGATAGCAGACAGACTCACCTAGAACGTGCGGTCCTGGGGCATCGATCATGTAACGTCTAGAGAGGTGTTGATTTAACGGTATGCGGGGTTTCAGATGTGTAAATGGTAGTCCTATAGCAGATACTGCCGTAGAAGAGTGAAGTGTTAGAGACTTCACCATACTAGGTCCAGCATCGAGAGGTGGAGTGACCAGTTACCTTCATCACTGCATTTTTCTTCCCTAACTGAAAGAGCAGAGTAAGTTACCCATTTACAGCTGGGTAGACTGGAGCGTGTCGGTACCGTGATTCGGATCGGGCACCAATGCTGCGAGAGACCAGCGCTCCAACCTTGTTGCGCGCACGATTGATAGAGTGGTTGGATGTATACATTAAAAAAAAAGAAGAAAATAAAACAGAAAGAAAAGATCGGACTTAGCATAAGGTTTGATTAGATATTTTCTTCTAATCAAGATTTCAGATATGTCCATAAAAATAAAGAATAGATCATTGGATACAATCATAGTGATTCCTCAATGCATATATAACCCATCTCCATCATTACCTTCATTGGTATTTACTGGTTCTTTCCGTTTCCTGTCGCTTAGTAACACTTTTCTAATTACTTTTCATTATAATTATCAGAGGTAGACAGCTAACTCAGCCTAATACAAACATAACTTATGAAGAAGTCAAGAGTTTTACCAAAAGCATATACCGGAACAAGTAAAAGCAGAACATCGAGGTCACCAAAAATTAAATAAAAAATAAAATAATAAATATTTTAAACACAGGCTTTTAATGCACTAAAACACCCAAAAATAATTTTTCACGGAGTTTATAGCTTGCAGTCAAAAAATGTGACATCAAGTTGACAAAAAGCGTGGGGCGCTTAAGCGCTTATCATATATTTTATCCATAAGTGTCTAATGAAGTATAAAGCAGAAGTTAATTTCATGCAGAATCAGCGCCTTACGATTTTTGTCGGACAAAGCACATATGGCCGTCACCAGTACCATTCTCGGTAAAAGCAAGGTCACAGCAAGGCGATGGCGCCGTCTGGTTGGTCCTAGGTTCGATTCCCAGTAAGCCTATCACATATTTTCTCTAGTGTCATCCTTTATGTCCAACGAGTACCTGTTAATTACCTTTATTTATTTATTTACTAATTTATTATCAGACGGGTACAGCAGTTTGTGGACACTAGTCGTGACAGAAAGTCAGTCGGTGTCCTTTAATCGTAAACAGATTCAAGACAAAATAAAAATACATAATGAGAACTGCACGGCGAGTGGGTCTGAAAATACACAGGGAACAAATAAAGATTATCAGACTTTCATTGAAGGACCACCCGTGTGTTACCGGGGCCCGAAAGGGGAGTAAAGAATAGTAACACTGTACCCTACCATGCATGTCGTAAAAAGCGACTAAGGACGGTTGGGCATGGGGCTGGTTACTCCATCCTGTAAAAAAAAAACTTTTTACCACAAAAACTTTAACAAACATGGACAAGTCAAATAAAGAATATACATCAACTCAGCCGCCCAAGACAGAAGAAGGTCCTCTGGAAGGACGCGCATGAAGCAACCTAGAGAAAGCCGAAAGGAGTCTGGGTTGCCGACTAACCTTTTTTCGTCTAGGAAAATCTCCAGGATTGGCACATGGAATGTTCGCACTCTGTGTGAACAAGGGAAAACTGCACAGGTAGCAGCAGAAATGAAAATTACAGGATTGATATCCTGGGTCTCTGCGAGACACGGTGGAAAGGGATAGAGAAGAGATTGATCACAGGAGAAATGGTAATGTCCTCAGGACATAAGGAGGAAAAAGCCCACCACAGTGAAGGGGTGGCTCTAATGCTGTCCAAGGAAGCACAGAAGGCACTTATAGAATGGGAAGCTATGGGACCCGGAATTATAACAGCAAGGTTTAAATCAGCCAAAAAGAAAGTAAATATAAACATCATCCAGTGTTATGCACCAACAAACGATAATGAAGAATCTGTGAAAGAAGACTTTTACACCAGACTACAAAATGTCTTGGACAATAAGAAAAGAAAGGACATCACAATTTTGATGGGGGACCTAAATGCGAAAATAGGAACAGACAACACTGGCTTTGAAGAAATCATGGGAAAGCATGGATTAGGTATGATGAACGAGAATGGGGAACTATTAGCAAACGTCTGTGCTTCAAATCAACTAGCTATAGGAGGAAGCATATTTTCACATAAAAGAATACATAAAGTAGCATGGATATCACCAGACCACAGTACTGAGAATCAGATTGATCACATATGCATAAGTAAGAAGTTTAGGTCATCATTGCATGATGTGAAAATATGTAGAGCAGCAGATGTTGTATCAGACCACCATCTTCTGTTGGCTAAAACAAAATTAAAACTCAAGAAATTTACAACAGCATATTGCTATAGATAACAGTATAATGTGGGATATCTAAGAAATCAAGAAAAAAGTGAAAAATTTTCAATCACAGTATTCAACAAATACCAAGTACTCCAACAGCTGGAAGATGAAACAGATGCGGAAGACCACTGGCAACAAGTAAAAAATATATAGAACGAGACATGTGAAGAAGTACTGAGAAAAAGAGAACATCAGCACAAAGCATGGATAACAACAGAAACCATTAGTAAGATAGAAGACAGGAAAAACAAGAAAGCAGATTTAAACAGAAGCAAAACCAGAAGCTCCAAAGCCAAGGCTCATGAAGTGTACATAGAAGCAAACAAAGAAGTAAGAAGAAAAATCAAAAGAGACATGATGAAATATATTGATGATTTGGCAAGGGAAGCAGAGGAAGCTGCAGCCAAACGAAATATGAGGGACCTGTACAACAACACAAAGAAGCTAACTGTCGCGAGAGGTTCAGATGTTATTGAAGATAAGAAGATATCCTGGACATAAAGGTGTATCAGATGATACCAGGATAGTGCCAGATAAGAGTCTGATCTTATCAGTAATACCCCTTCTCTGAAGAGAGTAAGGGTGTATAGACACAAAGGTAGGGTCAAGCTATGTAAGTTCCCAGAGAAGATGGTGATGTAGTACTCTGAGTCCCTAACTGCTACCTCTCCTGATCCGCCTCGGTGATTATGGTATTTAATATTGTTATTGACTCTGCTAGGGGTAATTATATAACTAAATTCACCAACAAGAACTGTAATTAAACCTAAAGAATTTAAGAAAGTCTGCTGGTGAATATTTACAGTTTAATTGAACAGTTAATCTTTTCTGTTTGAAAAGTATTAATATCAAATATTTTACAACATTAAATAAATAAGAACAGTTCAACAAAAATGTCTTTCTCCTGGGTTACAATGTCTATCATCTTGTAGACAAAATTGCTGGCTTGATCATTCACTTGAAGAATTATTATTATGATTATTACAAGTTTATTGATACTCTATACTTGTTATGGTCATCACAAACTGGATGCGATTTCAGTTTGGTGAGGATGGATAAGCTGCACAGTTGCCCTAAGCAACTTAACTGAGTCACTGAAGATGGCTCCCTTTGATGCTGGATATAAGATTCAGATGAAATCGTTCCAGTAGCTACAAACGTGTTGACTGGCCTGCTATCACCAACTGGCACTGCATTCGTTGCAACTTTTGTAAGAGAAGCCTCTTCTTATTTGTAGACTTTTGGTTAAAGGATTAAACCTGCAATGAATTCAAACGCAATCCTTGTATTTGTCTATCCATATCCCTCTTATGACACAGATGGGGACGATAGACAGTTTCAGATAAGTGTGCTAGCAGATGCACAAGGTACAGTATAGAATCAACAATCATTTTAATTCAAAGTGATCACAATTTACTTCTACCTTCTTAATTATAAGTATTTTCCCATGATTCGCCTCCATACAATAATTTGGTTGTGGGTAAAACTATTAAGTAATATGTCAAACGATGCTGTGAATCAATCCCTTTCATCCTTTTTTATGTTCTTGGTAGGTGTCTCATTCCCTTCAAGAAATACTTCTTTAAATACATTTCCCAACTTACAGACACAATTAGCCATCTTTATCAATATTTAAATATTTCCGAAGGCGGGCTTTGCCTCTAGTAGTACACATGAGCCTGTAAGTTTCATCAGAAGACACAGTCCATTTCTAACACATCTATACCCGTCGTAACGCACAGTTGGAATAATCAATCTAATTACACACAATTATATATATATATATATATATATATATATATATATATATATATATATATATATAGATTCGTTCTTACCCTCAGGCACACACAGACTAGCCCTCAGTTGTTGATTAAGGTCTGCTAACAAGTGCAGAAGGCAAACGCTGGCATTAACATATTGATAAAGAGCCATCCTGGCTACCAGTTGATAACGAACAGTGTTGATAGGGTCTACCAGTGTTGCTTGGGTGGTTGTGATCGTGTTCAAAGAGTGTCGATAGGTGTTGTCAAACATGACGACAAACAAAAGGTCAACTGGACCTACGCAGTGGTGTATTGATTTGGAGTGAGGATACAACAGTACGCGAATGCTGGAAAATTTTCTGAGAGTTGACAATAGGGCAATCTCACTCACTCGTGGCAGGAAGTGTAAGACGAACTACTGTTTACGTTTTCTTGTATTTGATGGACACACACTTCGACGACACAGGAACAGGAAACAGGTTGGCATAAATCATAATAATGTTGATCAATGAAATACCCTATCACATGGGCATTCATGTTGCATAACAGTACAAATGGAATGTCAGTAGACAAGCACTCCGTAATACCAATATATATCGTCTGACTTTACTGACAGCACGCCAGTTCATAAAGAAGGTTCAAGATGGTTCCTAGACCTAACCTCGTCTAGCGAAGATTCATATAGATAAAGTTTAGCACATATTTCTTTGATAATAATATTGAACCACTAGTAGTGGGTTCTCTTCTGTAGCAGTGATCTCTGGACTCATCAGGTGATAGTAAGGGGCATCCCTGTTCTCTCCTCGATGATTGAAAAATATAGAATTCAAAATGGCTTCTCCTCCCAGTGAATTGTCGCTCACCCAGGATACAAACTATGAAGCACAATCAAAGCGGATCATACATCAAATGTCCTCATTGCTTTGTAGATTCTACCATAGATACTATTGACTTCATCACATAATATGGTGCTGCTAGGTATGAATGTCATCTTCATCTGGTTAACATTCATCTAAACGTACAACCGTACGACTGTTCATCGAATACAATGCCTCAGGGAAAGTTCATAAGAAATGCGTCTTTACCTTGGTATCAGAAATACACTAGAATATGATTCTGCCATTCCTTGGCAGTAAGAATAAACACTGGGGTGAATCATACATGATATGTCTAAAGAGACTACCTCTTTCCCCATTAATATAGAGATCACTTTTCGGCGACAGGCCGCTACAAAACACTCAGCACCCCAACAGGGCGGAACCTTCTCAACCTACTCTCAGCGACACATCCGCCTAACAACCTTTGACCCCAAGTTCGACACCGAAGATATTGTTCGACTTAGACATACAAAGATATTAAGATATAAGACAGACTCGTCCTACATAGACAAGAACTACACATAGATTCGGGTCATAGATATTCTGAAGCAAGAACATTCTATTTCTAACCAAACAAAGAATAGATCGCTGTAAACCTAGATTTCTACGCTGAGTTTGATATTCAGGAAAGATACAAGAACAGATAACTCACAGAATGAATCCACATCGACTAATCTGAGTTCCGTCCCTTAGACTAAAAATCGTGAATTCAAAGATAAATATATTTTTATCAGACAAATAAATACATTTTTCATTTGTATGCATACTTACAGTAATCTGTGCGCCACACAAAAGAATATGTGCGCAACACATATGCTCTGCTTTCCCCGCTCTCTGTGTTTTCGAATCGTGACTGACCGGAGTTTGTTAGGCAAGTCTATTTTTAGTCTGACCTCGGACGTAAGAGATGGAATCATCGAGGAATGCAATAACTATCCGAAAAGATGGGTACCGTTTGGCCTTTTGTATAATGTAGGAAAACTACTTTTTTAAAATTATCTTCGTTATTCCTGATGCGATTTTAGTCATTCAAAGCTTAAATTATACTTGGTATTAGGCTTTATATATCTATATAATAATCGTTTTGGTTACTATTTGCATTTTCTGTTATGCATAGTTTAAACAGCTAAACTAAGGCCAACTTGAAGCTTCGAGTGCATTTAACATAAGATTTCTCCCGTCCTATAATAGTATTAGTAAAAGTATTACTACTTACGGGTAGAGTAACATCCCTAATATTGTTTTGATAACCTCTGCCAAGTGGTACTTCTTCCATACTGCTGTAGTAAAATTCCGAAGTTAATCATGTTACACAAATAGGGTCTTGCCATCTTTATTAAACACAGGACCAAGAAAGCGTTTTCATTGGTCGGTGTATCATATCTTTTTACAATGTATGGCACGCCGTAGGGCCAGAGTTATTAGAATTCGTGATGTGAAACAGACGTCATTTCACGACACTAACAGGGAAATATAAGCAAGCAAATGGCCTCATAAAGGATAAGAATGGAAAATTGTTTAGTAATATACAAGAACAAATGAAGAGATGGACAGAACATTTTGAGGAACTTCTCAATAGACTATCTCCAACTAATCCCCCAGACATCCAGCCAGCAGAAGAGGAGCTACAAATCAGCTGTGAACGACCAAGTAAAGAAGAAATAAAGAAAGCCATAACGCTTCTGAAAGATGGAAAAGCAGCTGGTCCAGATTGCATTCCAGCATAGTCCATCAAAACAGATATTGATACCTCTACAGAGATATTATACAAACTACTTGGCAAAGTCTGGGAGAGAGAGGAAATAGCAGTAGAATGGAAGGAAGGTTATCTGGTCAAGTTGCCTAAGAGGGGAAGTTTACAAGAGTGCACAAATTAGAGGAATAATGTTACTCTCAGTGCCAGGAAAAGTATTAAACAGAATCATCCTTCAGAGATTAAAAGAGTCCATAGACAAGCAACTGAGAGATGAACAAGCAGGTTTTCGACAAAACAGATCCTGTACAGACCAGATAGCCACATTGAGAATAATAGTTGAACAAAGTCTGGAATGGAATTCATCGCTATACATCGGATTCGTGGACTATGAAAAGTCATTTGACAGCGTAGACAGAGAATCTCTTTAGAAATTGATGAGGCATTATGGAGTTCCCATGAAGATCATTAACTTAATAAAGAGGACCCATGAAGACATGACATGCAGAGTTCTTTCTTCATGACGGACAACTTACAGAACCGTTTAGGATTAGAACGGGAGTGAGAGAGGGATGCCTATTGTCTCCATTTCTTTTCTTACTAGCAATAGATTGGGTTATGAAAACATCGACATCACACAACAGAAATGGAATCCAGTGGAATCTGACTAAACAGCTTGATGATCTGGATTTTGCAGATGAATTGGCTCTTCTGTCCCATAACCATAATCAGATGCAAGAGAAAATGAAAATTCTCGATGAGAGGTCACAACAAGTGGGCCTGAAAATACACAGGGAAAAGACAAAGATTATGAAAATAGATGCAAGAAATGATAACAAAGTTGAACTTGAAGAAACACCACTAAAAGATGTAGAATCGTATACATATCTTGGAAGTAATATAGACAAAGTTGGAGGGGCAGACAGTGATATCAAAATAAGAATACAAAAAGCAAGAGGAGCTTTCATTTCATTGGGAAACATATGGAGAACAAGAGAAATCAAGTCCAACACGAAAATAAGAATCTTCAACTCAAATGTGAAGTCAGTCTTATTGTATGGCTCTGAGACACGGAGAACAACAAAAACAACAACCAAAAAGCTACATACTGTACTTTTATAAACGGGTGCTTGCGTAGAATAGAAGGACTGAAATGGTATGACAAAGTCACATATGTAGAATTGATGACAAGAACCAGACATGTCCCATTGGAACAAGAGTTGAGAATAAGACGCTGGCGATGGATAGGACACACATTGAGGAAACCTGTTGATAGCATTAAAGGCAGTCCTTGTTCTGGAATCCACAGGAAAAGAGAGGCAGAGGTAGACCAAAAACACACGGAGAAGAGAACTGGAAACATAGGTGAAAATGATGAGGAAAACATGGAAAGAACTTGAGCGGATGGCACAGGACAGGAAGACTTGGCATGTGTTTGTTGAAGGCCTGTGCTCCTTGGGGAACTAAAGGGTATTGATTGATTGATTGACAGCAGTATCAACCACAACATTATCTAACCGATACAACAGTATCAAACGAATACAATATGTCACACAAACACAACACTATCAATCTCAACAGTATTTAACCGACACAACAGTATCAAACGAATACAATATATCACACGAACACAACACTATCAACCTCAACAGTATTTAATCGACACAACAGTATCAACCACAACCGTATCTAACCGACACAACAGTATCAAACAGCTACAACAGTATCAGATGGGTACAGTAGTACAGAAAGAACAGTATCAAAAGAACTCAGTCGTATCTAAAGAGGAAGTGCAGTGTTGTATTCACAGTGTTACACTTATACTACAGTTCATCTTCATAATCAACCCTTGTCGTTCCCTCCGGAACGTATTGCTAATCATAGCCCGGGCACAGGCCTGACCTACTTCTCATAGTGTTCAGGAGTTCAAAACGCTCATTTGTCATTTCCAAGTTTCAGCTAAACTCAAAGTTGAAGGGTTGCTCCATATTCGTTTCAAACTCCTGATTTTACAATGCCCCCGTAGTCTCTCTCGGACTTCTTCTGCGTTCAGTTTGTAGTCATGCTAAATCTGCAGGCCTGTCGCCAGAACGAAGTCCACAGTCTTCAATATATATATAAAAAGATAAAAAATCCCCCCCCCCTTTTTAAAATTTTTTTTTTTTTTTATTTTTTATTTATTTTAATATAAAAAAAAAAAAAAGAAGGGTAAAAAAATCTTAGTAAAAGAAATATAAAAAAGTTTTTTATTAATTTTGGGTGGTTTTGATGAAATGTTTTGAATGGTATTTATTTTTTTGTTTGTTTTTTTTGGTGTTAAATGTATAATATTTTGATAAATATGAATTAATAAAAT
>JAMPIV010021390.1:0-91352 GCA_024509875.1 Oreohelix idahoensis
GGTGTGTTTGGTGTGGGTGTTGTTTGGGGGGTGGGTAGGTGTGTGGGGTGTGGGTGTCTGTGTGGAGTGTGTGTACGTTTCTTGGTAAGGAGGGTGTGGGTTGTTGTGGTGTGCTTTTGGGTATTTGGGGTGGGGGGATGTTTTTTGTGGTTGATTTGTGGGGGGGGGGTGGGGGGTGTTTTGGTGTTTGGGGTTGTGGGTGACGGTGGTGGGGGGGGCGTGTTGGTTTGTTGGGGTGGTGTTGGGTTGGGATGGTTTGGGTGGTGTTTTTGAATTGATAGGTTGATGTGTTTTTTTTGTTGGGGTTTGGTAGTGGGATATGTTGCTTTTTTGTTATATTGTGGTAGAAGTTTGGGTTGGGGTGGGGGATGGTGTTGTGGGGGAGTGATTTCTGTGGATTTGGTTGTCTTTTTGATGGGTTATGTTTTGGGTGGTGTTTGTGTAGGTTGTGGGGTATGGGGGTCTATGTTGGGGTATTTTTGGGTGGAAAATTTTATATGTATTGTTGGTGGAGTTGGAAGGTTTTGGGGGGGGTGGGGGGGTTGTGGGTGGGAACGTGGATGGTGTAGGTGACATTTGGGGGTCGGTTGTGGGCTTGGGGGGGGGTTGAGGGGGGGGGGGGGTTGGGATTGGTGTTGTGTGGTTTGTGGGGAGGGTTTAGATGATGTTATGTTTTTGATATATAAAAAACTGGGATATAAAAAGTGGGCTGATAACCATAAAGAAGCCCATGTTACAAAAGAATATTGGGGGGTTGGTATAATTGTAGTAAATGCAATATTATGATGTGGAGTAAAGATGGTAAGGGTGATATGCTGTTTTTTTTGAATGGTTATAGATTTGGTGGGTGTCTGTGGGATTAAATAGAAAAAAGAAGACAGTCCCATAGAAATTAGCAGAGATAGATTAAAAACAAAATTAAAAAAGTGAGGAGGAGTACATAATATATATAATTGAAGAGTATGTATAAATAAGATTTATAATTTTTTAAAGCGAGTTCTATATATTGTGTGTGGAATAACATGCATGTGGATTATGATAATGAAATGGAATTATTATTGTTCATGGTTCCCAATGTTGCCAACTCCCCATATTTTTGAGGTGATGACTTAATGAATATTTTTTGTTGGTCAGGGTTGCCAATTAAAAAAATGTGATGAAAAATGCCTTGCTGATAGTTGTAAAAAAAATTTTTTGGAGTGATTGATGTCCATTGAGCCCCTCACAGTTTTTTATAGAAGTGGATCGCACATAGATATAGGAACCTAGTTTAGGAATTAGGTTTAGAAGGTTTTTTCGCGAATTATTGGTGGACATAGAAAATTTTTTTTGAACTTTAAATTTTTCTGAACAATTGCCGTTTTTGAACTTAAGAAATTTTTGGGATAAATTGTGGTTAAGATTTGATAGTACTCAAATTATGTCTCCCTACGGGATACATTTGCAGGGCCCCGGGATCTGTATAAGGGATTAACCGCGTATACCGTGAGTTTTCAGATATAGGGGACTATATGGGGGAGGATGTTGGGTAATTTGAAGGTTTGGGGGAACAGACGGGCTGTGATTAAAAGAAAATTCTGGGGTGATGTGGGATTGGGTTGTGAAGTGCTTCGCTCCTGTTGGAGTTAGGATTGGCCAGTAATTTAGCTTGGAAACGCCAGGGGTTTAAAATTATCTGATGTTGGCCTGCTTGCTTTCGCGTTTATAGTTGAGTTGGTCACGTGTTTTTCCAACCAATGGTTAAGCTCAGTCCTTGCCCTTTTCCCAGAAAGGAACGGGAGACGAAGCCATGTCTGTAGGCAGTATTGAGCTGAGAGAGTGAAAGGAAGGACATGCTTTGTTCAATCAGTGTGGATTTCAGAGTTGAGGACATCAACTTCAGCCACAGGCGTGTATATTCAATTAATTGTGGAAGTGTTTATGGATTCAAAAACTTTGGAAGTAGGAAAAAAACATAACGGTACCTCAACAAATACTCAAAAAAGATAGAGCTGACGGTCATAACCCAAGTAGGGCTATGTTCCAAGATGTGCAACAATGAAAAAAACAAAAATAGGCATATAATTGACCGATATGCTTACAAAGGAAGATCCTGATGTGGGAAAAAGGAATGGTTGAGGTTTGCATCCTAAAAATAATAAATTGTCAACCTTCATGCTGGTTTATAAATTGGTCGACATGCTATTATGAAAATTTGGTGTGGTTACCATTTGACTTAACCCAGTTCTTGTTGGAAATTGAATAAACATTTGTTTTATTGAACACAAATGCTGTTGACGAATCATATGTTTGCAGTTAGCCATCATACAAATTATTAAAGGATCATGCCAAAGCTAATCATTGCAGGTGCAACACAAATAATAACCATATGCTCTAAAAATAAAACATCATAGAGGATTGTCCCCGAACCTGGCTAAGTCCTGTAAGACTGTAGAGAGAAATCATCACCTCTAGCAGGCTAGCTAGTCATCAAAATCTAATACTCTCAGCAATTTAAACAGCAACCCCCACTACCCTACCCGGCCACAATAACACCAATTTTCAAAAAGGGTGACAATCGACAGTGTGAAAACCATAGAGGCATATCCCTTCTCAGTGTCCCTGGAAAAATCTACTCTAGAATCCTAGAGCAGAGACTCCGACGCCTAGCTGAGCCACAATTGGATGAGGTCCAGTGCGGATTCCGAGCAAACCGAAGTACTCAAGACCTAATCTTCACACTCAGACAGCTGAGTGAAAAGGCCCTTGAGTATAAGAGTGAGATCCATCTTTGTTTCATAGATCTGGAAAAGGCGTTTGACAGGGTCCCTTGGAGCAAAACTTTGGGACTGTTTTGGCAAGGAAGAATATTCCAGCACCTCTGATTCATGCTATGCAACAGAGCTTCTACAAGTCTTGCAGAAATTATGTGAGGACAGCAAACCATAAGTCAGAAGAGTTCAGGACCACCACTGGTGTAAGACAAGGTGATATCCTATCACCTTACCTCTTCATACTCCTTGGACGATGTCATCAAGGCATGTAAGGAGAGAACAAGAAAGTATTCAGTGGGGTACTGGAAGATGAGACAGGTTTATATTTCAGAGCTGGCATTTGCTGATGATGTTGCCCTGATTGCTAAATCAGAGGCACATCTCCAATCCAACCTGCAAGTCTGGAAGGAAGAGCTGGAGAAGAGAGGGATGGTCATAAGCAGCTCTAAAACAAAATCCATGGTGATATCACGAGAAGAAAGAAGACATCAGATTAAGCTGGGAGAACAGGTCCTGGAGCAGGTCGACCACTTTAAATACCTCGGAGCTATTATAGACCGAAAGGGAGGCATCAAAGAAGAGTTGGCCACTCGAAAAGCAGCAGCTGTGAGACTTTTTCAGGCCATAAATCGAGGATTCCTCAGCAAGAGAGAGGTTGGTAAGAAAACGAAGATGGCTGTATACCGCTCCACCTATGTCCCAGTCTTGACATATGGATGCGAGTCATGGGCAATGACTACAACCCACAAAAGCCAGATCCAAACCTCAGAAATGAGGTATCTGAGGAAGGTGGTTGAGTAACAAGAAGAGACATGGTACGCAACCAGACGATACGTCAAGGCCTTAAATCCTACCCCCTGCAGACCCAAGTAGAACAGTCCCAATTAAGATGGTTTGGCCATGTCTGCAGAATGGGAGAAGATCGGCTACCACGACAAGCATGGGAAACAAAGAGCCAAGGATCCAGACCCCGAGGACGACCCAGAGTCCGCTGGAAGGACAACATTAGACAATCTTTGAAGGACCGAGGACTAGAATGGAACCAGGCCAGGAGGAAGACAGCCGATAGAATAGTCTGGCGCTCTCTCTTCCAAACCTCTACACCTCACGGTAGAAGGGGAACGACTAAGTAAGTAAGTAAGATAATCGACTGTGACCATACCAAGTTTGTTTACTCACTAATCCGGTCGCTTCTACTTACTTTCTGGCCGGGAATGTGTTACGGCTTAGTAAAGCACATTTCTCTCTACAGATCCAAGGTGTCAATATGGGTTCAAGCGAAAGTGATGGATTACCCTAACCAGCAAAGATGGTCGCTGAAGTCCCGACATGACAAGGAGGGAAGGGAGTGAAGAGCACATAATGAATTACAGAAAATGAGACGTGGAGCAATAATGTCGGCGAGAAACATAAACGCTAGGAAAAGAGAACCGATATTCTGTCACAGTCACCCAAGCTCTGCAGTAGCGGTCGACTAATGGTCAAAAGTCGAGTAAAATTAATGAGTTTCATTGTTACAAAAATATCAACCTTCGCTCAAGCTTACTATTGGCTGAGATATAAATAGAATGTTGGTGCTTCTGTTTCAGTGAGTCTCACGGGGATTTTTAGAATGGCAAGTATAGCAACTGAGCCATCTTGTCTTGTCTTATCTTTGATCCACCATCACTGAGCGTTAGCTCTTGGTGATTTTGATGCTATAATGTGAAACTGTGCAGTTCTGATTAGTTATTCAAGTCTGCTGTATAGGGTATTTTCAAAGGTTGGGTTCTTTGGCAGGAGTTTTGTTGTCTCAATCTCTTGTAGTGCTAGGCAGTGTGAGCAACAAGGGGTGATGTTCCAATCCACTGTTTTCATATGGGTGTTAGCTGTTGTGTTTACAGTTTGGGCTATTTTCTGGGTCGATTCTATTTCTGTGAGAGATAAGTAAGCAGTGTCCTGTCCGTAATCTGAAAATTTGCGTTTGGTGTTGGCGCCCACGCTTATTTAAATCATCTTTCTTAGATGGTGCTGGTAGATGCTTCAAGAGCCTTCTTCCTGTTTTTGACTTTGCCCAGGTGTTTAGCCAGTTCTCTTTGCAGCTGTTTTTAACTATTTGTTTTGTTGTAGTGATATTGACTGGCTGGTCAGGTTGTGGCATTGAGGATCCTTTATTCGCTAGTTTACCTGCCACTTCATTTAAGGGTATGTCTACATGTCCCAGTATCTACTGCATGAAGATGTCAATTCCATATATGTCTTTGAGCTTGTGACACATTTCTATGATTTTTTAGAAGTGTTTGTTGGGCGTATTCTCCAGTTCTGTATGGCCCTAAGGGCAGCCTGTGAATGTGAGAATATTACGATGTCGTTCGAAGGTGTATAGTTATTCTCAATGAGCTTAATGATCTTAAACAGGGTTTTATTATGGCAGCAGTTTCTGCTTCATAGTTGGAGCAGTGGACTCCACAAGGGCCTGCTATTTTGACTGGATCACCTTTGTTGGGGGAGGAGGGGGGGGAATAACGATTGCTCTTATCCCGCATTGATTACTGCTTTAAAAGCTAATCCATCAGTGAAAGCCTGGATGATGTCCTCTCCATAGCAGTAGATAGTTTCTATGGCGAGTGATCTAAGCAATGTTGGTGGGAGAGTCGTGTCTACCTCCACTAAAAGGTGTGTTAGTATTTTTGGTATTTTTAACTCAGTATGTGGTGGTAGATCATGTAAAATGTGGAAGCGACCACCTACCTATCACCGCATAACCATGACTCTGGATAGAATAAAGCAAAAGCTAAGGCACAGCCAAAGTGGAATTACACCAAAGCAGACTGGGAACATTATAGATACAATATCTGATCAACTCCTCAGTGAAATCGACATGGATGATGATATCGACACTAAGAATGGGAGAGTAAACTCTGCAATACTGCAAGCAGCGAAGGAATCAATACCTAAAGGAATCATAAAAAGGTACAGCATCTTATAGAACACAGAACTAGAAAACCTTGTGACAATGCGACGCAGGGCAAGGAAATTAGCTCAGAATTACCCTAGTCCTGCTAATAAAACAATGTACAACAAGCTAACAGCCAAAGTAAAGCTTGCATGTAAGAAAACAAAACAAGAAACATGGAAGATAAAATCTGAGTGCCTTGACCTTAGAAGAAATGGAAGGAAGGCCCAGAGAATGCTAGATTATATATAGCAGGAATAACCCAGAAAAGAAACCCAACACCTTTGCATCTCTTGAACAGAACAGCTAACACAGACAGGGGGAAAACTCGAGCACTAAACAACTATTTTGCTGAAGTTAATAAAAAACGTCTGTGGCCTAATGGATATGAACGCAGTTTCATAATCCAGATATACCAGGTTCGAAACCTGCTGCAGGCGGTTTGGTAGCAGATCGCTTTGTGTGGATTTTTAACAATGGTATAAGCGCCGTACCGTTCAGAAAGCAATGGCAAACTACTGAATGAAAAAATATGCCTAGAAAAATCACAAACAGCCAATAAAAGCTGGGGTTGATTGCCACGTCCTGTAAAGGATAAGCAACTAACTTTTAATAAAAAAAACAGAAAAGGAATAACTTACACAAATCTCTAAAAAAGCTCACGAAGGGAAAGGTCAAAGCACACAAAGCCGTAAACAGATCTTTGACAAAGAATTTACACTAGCAGAGCTTCATTCCAGCCTCTAAAAGTGCAAGCTGAGGAATGCACCTGGACCAGACCACGTAACAAATGATATGCCTACTAAATTAGGTGGAAAAGTTCAACACACACATTTTGAACCTTATAAATAAGTCATGGAGAAACAGCACTCTACCTAAAGTATGGAAAACTGCAAACATAATCCCAATACTAAAAACAGACAAGCGTTCTGAGAAGTCAGCAGCTACAGACCCATTTCCCTGACATCCTGCATTAGCAAACTAGCAGAACGTATGATTAATGCACGCATATACTGGTGGCTAGAGAAAAGCAAAATTCTCCACCCAAATCAGGCAGGGTTTAAAAGAGGCAGACAGACCCTCGACCAACTAATTCGCCTTACACAGCAAGTAGCAGATGCATACCAAAATGGCAACAATGTAGCTGCAGTCTTTGTAGACCTGAAACAAGCGTATGATGACAGAATATAAAAAGATTTGTCTGTTCTTCAAAATGTAAAAAACTGGGCATTGAAGGAAGAATGTTACAATGGATAAAAAACGTTTTATCAAACAGAACAATCTATACCACTTTTAACGGGGGTCTCATCAAAGAAACGGACAATCCAAGCAGGCTTGCCACATGGTTCAGCATTAAGCTGCACCGTTTTCCTAACTTACATCAACGACCTGACAGAATATCTTAAAATCCCCAATGCGTTGTTTGCAGATGACCTAGTGATATGGATAGAAAGCAAATTCCCTCTACAGCTACAAAAACTAAATGGTGCCCATGCTACTCTAGCAGCCTACTGTAGCTTGTGAAACCAATGATCATTACTACCAAAACAGTCTATTCCATCTTTACCCTCAGCAACCAGATAGCAAAAATGGAGCTAAGCCTAACACTTGATAACTCAAAATTGATCAAGGAAGATAACCCAACTTTTAAGTCATGTTTTCGCGTGGGAGTTAAGTGTTTGGGATTTTCACGTGCGGGTCTAGTTTTTTATAGACACGCTTGTGAGCACATCTAAAGTTATGAGATGGTTATTTATTTGCGTGCCTTCGTGCACTATTTTTGAACATAATAGCTCAACTGGATATGTTTTATTTTTTAAAGAAAGAGTTTAAAAAGACGCGATAAGTGAATCACGAAGTTGAGACAAATAGGTGAACTGAGACTAATAGGAGAGCTGATCTCACATGTCAATCTTTTAGTTCTTACTTGAGTGAAAATTTACTGAGTTGAAGGAGAGAAATTACTGTATAATCTCGTGCATTGAGTATCTGGCAGGGCTTCGGCACGGTTGGTTATGGCGTGCCGCTAGTGTGTCCAGGGTTTTTTGGTATGAAGGATAACACATTGTACCCTAATAGAAGACATTCGATATTATTCAAAGTCTTGATAATGAAGAAACTAGGAATATAAGAACTCGTTTTTGTAGAGCTTCCACGGTCATTGATATGACGGCGGGTAGTGAATCCAATCAAATTCAATATGGATTATGTGTATCAACATGCATATATCTGCTATTATAACTTGTGATGTCGATGTTCCTGTCGTCAATAAACTGTGAATGATGTTGGAAACTTATTCATCTTACCCGTTGGTCCATTTCATGACCCTAACGTTACTGTTGGGTGGGTTGTATCACATTTAACCAAATCTAAGGGACCCACGACATTTACTCCAATATTAAACACCTGTCGGCCACTATCAGTAAGCCCAACATCGCTGACATCAACCTTGTCAGCTGTGCCAGTCAGCAGCACTAACAGACAGCACCCGAGTACATTAGTAACACCAGCCTACCTGGGAGTACAACTGGACATACAACTGACGTAAAAGAAACATATAGACTCTGTATAGATAAAGCCTCTAGATGGCTAAATTAGCTCAAACGGCTTGCTCAATAATGTTCCTGAGGGTAAATATATGATCTACACATCTTCTGTTCTTTCTAAATCCTGCTTGCTCTTTCCTCAGTTTGTGATCTTATGCTTTCGAAATTCCCTGTATAATTATTCTGCCTAGTATTTTGCTTGGAACTGAGAGAAGAGTGCAAGATCCCCCTTCTTTGGCAATTTGTCAATTATTCCTTTGTTCCACTCTGTTAGTGTTGTCCCTGTTTTCCAGACTTGTGCAAATAGTGGTTCTAATAGATCTGCTGCTAGCTCAGAGTCTGTTTTAAATAGCTCTGCATTTAGGTTATCATGGCTAGGAGCTTTTCCATTCTTTAACCCTTTGATTGCTGTAATGATTTCTTATTTTCGTGGAATGTCTGTATTTACATCTAGATCGTTTTCAGCCTCAGGAACATTCAATTGTGTCTCTGGTGGTTCCTTGTTCAGAGTTTCTTCTGAAGTGCTCTGCCCATCTTGTGTCCTGTCCCTCTGCTGTCGTGATGAGATTTCTTTACTTATCTCTTACTAATGTAATATTGTTTGCACCTCGTTTTCCGCTGATGAATTTAGTTATTTTATATACTGTACTTTGCTCATTTCTCAGTGCTGCCTCTTCTGCCTGTCTTGCAAGATCGTCTAGGAAATTCCTTTTGTTGGCTCGGGTTTGGGGTTTAATTTCCTTGTCCAGCTGACTGTACTGTTCGCTATATAGTTGCTTTAACCTGGGGGACTTTGCTTCTGTTTTCTTTCTTTTCATTTCCCTTCTCATTGTTATGGTGTTTAATATTTCTGGTGTTATCCAGTCTTGCTTCTTCCTTTCCTGGAATCCCAAGCATGATTTGCTGCTTTCCTTATATATTGTTGCAATGGTGTAGAAATTCTGGTCTATATCAACAGTCAATGTCTTTTCCTGACTTTTGGCAAATTGATATCGTTTCTTTATGTCAGCCGCAAAAGCTTTTCTGGTAAGGGGGTCCTTCAATTTGCTGATGTCAAAACTTTTCTGTGTAGTTACAGTTGGCCCAGCCCTTCTTAGTTTCACTTTGAGTTTTGCTACTACTAAATGGTGATCACTTCCCACATCTGCACCTCTTCTTACCTTCTCATTTTTAATGCAATTCTCCATCTACCGTTAATCATGATGTGGTCTATCTGGTTTCTGTGCCGACCATTTGGTGATTCTCATGTTAATTTGTGAATTTCTGTTATGAGGGAAAAGTGTTCATCCAATGACCAGGTTGTTAATGCTGCAGAAACTTATTAATTTATCCCCATTTTCGTTTGCTGTTCCGGTGCCGCATTTCCCCATTACTCTTTCATTATATGTATTGTGTGTACCACCTTTCGCATTGAGGTGTCCCATTACTATAATAAGATCATATCTAGGTGTGTCTTCCATTTCTTTCTGCAGTTGTTGATAGAATTCGTCTTTAACCTCTTCATCGCTGTCATTCGTTGGTGCGTAGCATTGTATTATTGTAGTATTGGTGAACCTTCCTCTCAATGTTAATCTTATCAGTCTGTTGTTGATGGGTTTCCATTCCAGTAATGTCCTTTCTATTCCTTTCTGTACAATAATGGCTACACCTTCATTGTGTTGTCCGTCCTCTCTTTTAGAGTAAAGTATTGTTTCTCCTGTTGCTGTTTTAACTTTTCCTGCCCCTGTCCATCTGCTCTCGCTTATCCCTAGAATGTGTAACCTATAGTTTCTCATTTCTGCCGTGACCTGTTTTAGTTTACTCGTAAATTAATATGAAACAAATATAAAGGTATGTTATCAGGCACTCGCAGGAAATAAAGAAGTAGAACACCAGACAACAGAAAAACTACAGACATGAGTGGCTTACCCAGGATTTGAACACTGGACCTTCCGTGCGACAACCTCGAAAGGCCATGCAAGCGAATCACACTATCCGCCCTGCCATCTACGCATCATCAAAAAATGATGTTTCAATGGCAGGTCAACAGTGCGAACCACAATACATGACACCAGAAGTCCACCATGGGCAGTTCAGCCTATTAATGACGCAATCACTTCTGTTGTATTTCTATTATGCAGTATAGGCCGAATCCAACAATACAAGGACCTTAATACTGTGTCCAGTAAATGATAGTAGACTAGAACAGTGAGAACAGGATAGTGGGTAGGTTTGGTATTGTATAAACATTTATTACACGTAAGGGAGGGAAAACCGAGGCCTGTAAACAGTAAATTAATATGAAACAAATATAAAATCCTGGGTAAGCCACTCATGTCTGTTGTTTTTCTGTTGTCTGGTGTTCTACTTCTTTATTTCCTGCGAGTGCCTGATAACATACCTTTATATTTCTTTCATATTAATTTACTGTTTACAGGCCTCGGATTTCCCTCCCTTATGTGTAATAAATGTTATACAATACCAAACCTACCCACTATCCTGTTCTCACTGTTCTAGTCTACTATCATTTACTGGACACAGTATTAAGGTCCTAAGGGTCTTGTTGGATTCGGCCTATACTGCTTGATAGAAATACAACAGAAGTGATTGCGTCATTAATAGGCTGAACTGCCCATGGAGGACTTCTGGTGTCATGTATTGTGGTTCGCACTATTGACCTGCCATTGAAACATCATTTTTTTGATGATGCGTAGATGGCAGAGCGGATAGTGTGATTCGCTTGCATGGCTAGGCGGGGTTGTCGCACGGAAGGTCCAGTGTTCAAATCCTGGGTAAGCCACTCATGTCTGTTGTTTTTCTGTTGTCTGGTGTTCTACTTCTTTATTTCCTGCGAGTGCCTGATAACATACCTTTATATTTGTTTCATATTAATTTACTGTTTACAGGCCTCGGGTTTCCCTCCCTTATTTGTAATAAATGTTTGTACAATACCAAACCTACCCACTATCCTGTTCTCACTGTTCTAGTCTACTATCATTTACTGGACACAGTATTAAGGTCCTAAGGGTCTTGTTGGATTCGGCCTATACTGCTTGATAGAAATACAACAGAAGTGATTGCGTCATTAATAGGCTGAACTGCCCATGGTGGACTTCTGGTGTCGTGTATTGTGGTTCGCACTATTGACCTGCCATTGAAACATCATTTTTTGATGATGCGTAGATGGCAGAGCGGATAGTGTGATTCGCTTGAATGNCTAGGCGGGGTTGTCGCACGGAAGGTCCAGTGTTCAAATCCTGGGTAAGCCACTCATGTCTGTTGTTTTTCTGTTGTCTGGTGTTCTACTTCTTTATTTCCTGCGAGTGCCTGATAACATTCCTTTATATTTGTTTTCACCCCCGCCCGCGCAAACCTCTCCAGCTTGGTAGAACCTTCCAGGAGTAAAACTCCCGCTGGCATAGCTCTGGGAGTAATCAGGGTACACAAGCCGCCATACCTCGACAAGGTATTGAAACCGATGATGGCAGAATATTTCAACTGGCCCTGGTTATTTCTGTAAGACCTTCTGTCTATCACCTCCTAGTCCTGTCTCAGTGACGAAAATTGAAAAAAGAGCAGTGAGAAACTTAAAACAGCATTAGGTTTTAAAGTTGAACTTTTGCTCACCCAAAAATATAAATTTGGGGTATTCTCTTGGGCGAAACTCAATCATAATTAAGTTTAGGTCATATTCTAATTTTAAACCGACCACAAGTAAAGATTCTGAGGTTAGCTATCTCCCCCTACTAATCCTTATGAAAATTATTTATACATCCATATAAGGTAAGGCTACTTAAGTGTAACATTTACCTAAAACATTATATCATACCACCTGACTTAAATATCCAAAATTGTTAGAATCTATATTTAATAGATAATATATATTTATAGAAAATATATTTATATAACATTAGTCAATGCTCTTTTGAGTAGAGAATGATTTTTATCTGTGGATCTCTTTATTTAGGTCAACCAATGTGGCATACTCGTTTTGTTCGGTTCTCCCTCCCCACACAGGATATCAGTTCTAAGGCAGGTCAACAGTGTAGGTAGAATAGACTTCCGTTTTCTGTTCTTTTCAATTTCCTACTTGATTTTGATTTTTGCTTTATCCAAATAGGCCTAAAAGTCATTTCACTAATTTCTGCTCAACAAGATGCTAATGAAATTTGACATGTCAAGAGTAGTTCTTTTTCATATTTAAAATTAAAAATGATATTTGTAGCCAACCTTTCTTGAAATCAAAATAATAAAAAAATCCTCTGGCGCGCAAAGTTAAAACAAAAAAAATCCACTTTTTTGTCTAGTCACGATCTCTCGTGAACCCCTAGTGACATCTCGTGCAACCCTTAGGTTCCGCGGAACCCCAGTTGATAAACCATACTCTACTCACAGCCATATTGTGTCGTCCTTACAATTTCTTTCAGTCCTATGTTATGTCATCATCTTGTATTTTCTTCTGAGTATTCTCCTGCTCAGTCCTGGTGACCTCATATTGCACTGTGCAATCTAATTAGTCGATAAGCGACCCATAATATCTCCAATTTCATTAATTCTTGAGGGCTGTTATCTCTTCTTTCGTTTCACTCTTCATTCTCTTCCGTTTCAGTCTAGGATTATTTTCCATGGCTAACTCAAAGCGCAATCAGTGTAATTTCTCAACACATTCATTTATAAGTCCATTCATTCATCAATTCGTTACTATCACAACATCTATTCATGGAAACCTCTGCTCACATGTTTCGTTGTTCACATTTGGTTTTCCAGAATGGTGGCTATACTTCTGTCGGAGCTAATAACTTTCCTCTGAGAGGCGGAAAAGCTACTGTGTTTGAGGGGGGTACCAGAGTTCCCGCGTTTATACATGGACCTATTTTGAAGAAATCTGGCGCTGTGTATGATGGGTAAGATAGTGGTAATGCTGTCTTCTTCTTCATTATCCTTCAGCTCGAGATATAAAGTAATTTACACATTCTATTTGGTGCATCGCGGAAAGAAGAACATTCCATGTGGTGCATCGCGGAAAGAAGAACATCCCATGTGGTGCATCGCGGAAAGAAGAGCATTCGAGCTGCCTGGGCAATGCTTCGTGGATTGACTGGCATACAACAAAATGGCCCAACATTACGATTCCCCGTGTGGTGAAACATACTGAGAACCCAACATTGCTCACTAAGACTGGATCACTTGAGCATTCATACGGCTCTTACTTGGCTTTTGTTGTTACCCCAGCCGTACTGCATGGGACGTGCTACAGCCACCAGATTTGACTATTAAAGAGAAGGTCCAGTCCAAGGCACCTGTGGGAACCAACAGCGGCTGAAGTAGACGACAACTGATTAGGATTAGTCTATACTCACATAGTTTATATTCTCCTGTATCATCATCATCATCTACATTTGTGAGAACAATTTTCTAAGTAGGTGACTTTTGATTTTGTAAATTACATTTTCTTAAGACGTTTTGCTTTTTATTTGAAAAAAAAATTCATGATTTTCACAGACCCTTGTTTTATGTTACTAATATTCGAATAACTTGTGTATTTTTTAGTCAATTAATATGAGATTATGTGCAAAACCTTTCCATTAAATTAAATAATACAACTTTTGTCCGATCCGATTTTTCATATCTTATCAAAATTTTAATTTATTGCAAATCGTTTTGTAAACTTTTGAAAACATGGTTGCTATGTTAAGGTACACATATATCTATATCTCAGGAACTACAAAAGTGATATAAAATGTTAAGGTACACATATATCTATATCTCAGGAACTACAAAAGTGATGTAAAATGTTAAGGTACACATATATCTATATCTCAGGAACTACAAAAGTGATGTAAAATGTTATGGTACACATATATCTATATCTCAGGAACTACAAAAGTGATCTAAAATGTTATGGTACACATATATCTATATCTATATCTCAGGAACTACAAAAGTGATGTAAAATGTAGTCTGACGAAAGTTTTAAAATACAGTGATAAGCCTCCATTTCAACTTTGGCGCTCATAACTCAACAAATAACAAAAGCCTTAGGACATTGAAATATGGACGCAACATCTAACATGTCCGCCGTTTCCATGGCAACCAATATCTTTATACCATCACATGTGTTAGTATACATAGCTATTACTGTTGTACTTCAGCCCTGCACATCTGTATGGAAATCCCGTAGTTATTTATGAAAACACCATTTTATTGGATGAAAATAATGAAGGCGGCTGGTATAAACGTATTAAAGAAGAAACAAAAAGCACAAAACATCGTATTGAAATCAGTTCTACAAATACAGGCATACCTCGGAGATATTGCGGGTTCGGTTCCAGGCCACCGCAATAAAGCGAATATCGCAATAAAGCAGGTCACACCCATTTGTTTGGCTTCCCTGTGCATATAAAAACCTAAAATCATGTTTACATTATATCTATTAAGTGCGCAATAGCGCTAGGTATAAAAAAATAATGTATTGTAAAATTGAAAATACTTTATTGCTAAAAAAAAAATGCGAATCTTCATCATCTGAGCCTTCAGAGAATAGTTATCTTTTTGCTGGTGAATAAATAAACATCAATAAGTTGAAAAAAGCGCAAAATCTGCGAAGCGCAATAAAGCGAAGTCCAATAAAGCGAAGTCCAATAAAGCGAAGTCCAATAAAGCGAAGTCCAATAAAGCGAAGTCCAATAAAACAAGGTATATCTGTAAATTCCACATTAGAAAATACACCTACTTCTTGGACAAACAACAATTGCTCATTGCATATAATTTCTGCAAGACCAGTTCCCTGCCTACATGTCGTTGCCTTCCCTACCTGAAGAGTGGAGTCAGGTAGTAGTTTTTTACACTAGGTGACGGGACTTGGCTTCGAACGCCGTCCATTTATCTTTAAAACCAAGCTCTTTTAGATTGTTACTATAGTATAATTAATGCTCCAATATTGCATTTCCCCCTAGGCTTATACACGCAGTTGACTGGTTCCCAACTCTTGCTAACGCTCTTGGAATAAATTATCATGGTAAGTATTGAGAAAACATGATCTAAGTCACTGACCATTTCCGCAAGTAGCGTCAAAGTGTTTGTTAGTTCCTGAACTTTATTTCATGAGGTTTGTCAAACAGCCAACTTTCGAAAAGGCAAAAATTTGTATCAGAATTAGATATAAGAACAAATGGAACGCAGGTCACACACAAAATGGTGCCGATTCCCAGCTCAGCAGTAGAGAATAAGTGGTAATCATCAGACTCCGTACTGGCCACAACATATTGAGATACCATCTATTTAACAAGCTAAAGATAGGAACTGCCGATCAGTGTAACTGTGGCATAGATAAAATGACTGCTGAATATCTGCTTCATTGAATCCCAACATATGAGCAACAGAGAAAACAAATATGACTGTCATCAATATTATTCTTGGAAAGAAACCTAGGGAGATACAGATAGCCTCAAGTTTGCCACTCCTTTCTTTTAACATTTTCAAGATGACGGCTGAGAGTGGATGAAGAAGAAGAAGAAAACAGGTAAGAAATCTGGGTCATCAAATTTGTTTATGGCAGCGGTAATCAACGCATGAGCTTTGGACGTCTACTTGAAAAACACGACATCTAGAAAGATCTAGTTTGATAAAGGCATGCCTGCATTTATGTTTGAGTATTTGGAGTTTGGAATAAGTACAACCCATAGCTCAGAAATAACTTTTATCTCTGCGAGACGCACTACTTCTTGCAATTACATCAACAGAACTGCACAAAATCCAAACTAATTGTTATTTTACCAAAAGTTAACTTCACTTGAAACAAAAGAGCACGTAACTGTCTGTTGCATCCTTTTTGGGTCCTTAACAGTAATAAAGTAGTCATGGGTCCTACTTCTGTTAAGAGGTTACGCATCAACATATGTGGGAAGAATATATTGGTAATTTAAATTCATCGCGCACGGAAGCGCACATATTTGTGCATAAGTATTTTCGCGTTTTGTTGCTAAACAGTAGATGACGTTGTGACCTCAGAGAGAGAGAGATGGCTGGAATGAAAGTCAGACCTTAGTTTGTTTGTTAATTAAACCCCATATAGTGGGTAGACTTCTGTGGATTTTCTATTTTTGACGGCCTTCCATGAGGAAGCTATTGCCGTAAGGATTTCACAGTATGTTTCGTTTTAATGTACGGAATCTATTTATATTGCACCTTACTATGTTGAATCTAGTCGGAACATCCTTCGGGGAATTGTTGTCCCATTATTAAGATGTACTGACATTGGATTAACAGTAAAGGGAAATTATTGGAACCAGCCAGTTCTGTTCAAGCACGTTCCGTTTGGGAGAATTTTATTATAAACATGAATACAGATATAATGGATATTTTCGCCGTCCTTTCGACTACGGCAGATTAATGAGAGGTCAGTTAAATGGATTTAGGATTCTATGATATATTGTTTACCATGATGTCTCAAGTATAATGTTCAAATACGTCAACCAGATTGTTTACGAGGTTATTTAATAATGGAACTTTCTTTTATGAATCATAGACCTCTGGTCATAATTTGTATGCTTGCCCTTAAGGGGTCAGCCTTTATAAGATGAATATTTAAGTCCATCAACGCATGAATCGTGTTGCCTGATCATACATTGTCACGTGAAAGATAATTTATTTTACCATCTTGTCCATAATTTGATTACTCCTTTAAATGTTCTGTTTTCCGAGACATTTTGTATTTTCTTTTTCTTTCCTTTTCTACCTTTGTGGCCAAACTTTCTCACCCTCTCAAACCCCACCCGAGGTTGTTTACGCTGGCCAGCTGCGGTCAGCTAACGCTAGACGTAATGTTATCTAAACGCACCTGCGTCGACCTGATAGAAGACATTTCTCTTACGCGTTAAGTGTTTTTGAACGAACGGAAGGGTCCCGGTGTTTGGCCGTCAGAACGCTTCTAGCGTGATCATAATATTCTGTGCATCCTTGAAACAGGGGAATAAACCCGCTGTAGCCTTTGTTGTTTGCCCTTAGATGAGCAAAGAGCACATATATTATGATTGTCTCTCTGGGGGAATTTTCGCAAGTTGTTGCTTCTGAAAACCTGTGTATTACCCGGTATTACGCATTACGCCAATACATCTGTAGAATCAGGTTAGGGTCCGGGGGGGGGGGGGGGGGGGGGGGGCGTCCTTTGTAAGCTATAAGATTTGAAATTTTACTACGTCAAACACACTCGTAGAAGATTCCTGGCCCGAGATAGACCATTATGGAAATAAGGCAAACATTAACACAGAACTAAATGTTTTTGGCCTATTTCTTGGCATTTTCTCGGGGTGAGTAAACATATCTTATAATTATTATATTAGATTCATGTTAGCTTTTATATATATCTGTTAGGAAAGTGAATTTATTTCTGAGGACTTCTCCTAGTAATTTATTCAGTGATAAGGTAGCGCTGTCTACGGCCTATTAAGTGGTGCTTAAACTGTTACGGTTTATCATGGGTTAAATGTTAAACTTACAATAACAGATATTAGGCGTAGAATCAGTCCACGAATGCTTACCATTGGGTTAAGAGTCAGCAAAATTAACTGTCATTTCTGTAAGATAATGCCAGGTGTGGATTGTTCACTTTAAAACTGAATAGTGAGATGCAGGTAATAACTCTGGATTATAGGAATAGTCACTTATTCCTTTTTGATAGATATTTTTAGTGGCAAGGGAGAATCATTTTATGCTTACTTGTGTGGCTAGGCACTAGTCTATAACTTTCACAGAAAGCAGTCACCAGGCATAGATATAATTATATCTTATGATTCAGCCACAATTGTATTATTATAGCAAGAACATTGCATTCTCTTTGTACTCATTGTGTGGAATATTAATATATTTTCCCAAAGGGACATATTACTTATTTTGTAATGTCACATGCTGTAATCTGTTTATGTAAATTCATTTAATGTTGTAAGATGAATAAGCATATCCATTTAACTGTAACTACTGGTTAGGTTTCCTGTATATTGAGATTGGGAGAAGAGGAGTAGATTGTTGCTGTCAGAACAGTTACTGACAGGTACCTGGGTGTGCAAAAGATATTAAGTCTATGCGGGTGCGTGTTGATAATTGATATTTTTAAGGAACAGGAGACATGGTTAAAGACAGCCCTAAACTATCATAGCAATAACTACAATAAATTTAATCCCATAGTGGAGCGAAACTTTCTGTATAAAGTTAGTGTGATTTATTATTTGCTTGATGTAAAAGGGTGTCTCTTTTCGGTCTCAGTTTCAGGGGGATACCGAATTGCTAGTCTAGTTTCCAGTCAGACGAAGAATGTCACCGTCTCTTCGATCTAGAGGGATTCTGAGGATATCTAGCCCCACGAGTGTCACAGCCATACCTGGAGCAACAACCTTTTGTCAACGCCATTTCCCTCTCACGGGAGTTCAGCTCACGCATTGTGAAATGAGCCAACGCAACAATCTGAAACGTCTATGGCAGTAGTAGTTTCCTACTCGCCTATTGGATTACCAGTCAGGGCATTGCGGCTTCCAAAAATCTCAAAACCGCCCAGCATGCCTATAGCAGAATTCCATATCACCCGCCTTTTTTTGTGCCTAAACGGGGCACTCAGCCAAGCCACAGTCAACCAGCCAAAACCGGATTTAAAGCCAATTCTAGCGCCGGATAAGCACGCCTTGGGATCAATTGTCCTCAAGTGACTTCGTCCCATGGTTTATTTCTGGGTCTATGTAGAACTTCGCACGTATGAGCAGCCATCTATGGACAGAGTTCCAGCCCCACTCGCGCCAGTAGGGGGAAGACACCAACGATAGCGCCTATACAGTGATTTTATTCAGGTTAATTCCATCACCGATGGCGGATATATACGAAGAAACCACTTACTGGAGCTATTCCATTGGTCCCCGAAAGCGGACAGGCTGTCGCTAAGTTCATTCAGTTGGTCAGCAGGAGATAAACAGCGTCCCCCAGCCCACCTCGCGCCAGTAGGGAGGAGTCACCAATGATAGTACCAACAAGGACAGTTTTGTAGGCATAGTCCCTCACGAAGGATCTACAAGTAACACACTGTCCGGACTAGTTCATCTGGTGCCCAAAGCTGACGGACTGAATCGCACTTTACTGATTTTGGTAAGCAGAAGATAACTAGCGTCTTCCAGCCCACCTCGCGCCAGTAGGGAGGAATCACCAATGATAGTACCAACAAGGACAGTTTTGTAGGCATAGTCCCTCACGAAGGATCTACAAGTAACACACTGTCCGGACTATTTCATCTGGTCCCGAAAACGGACGGGCTGACACTCAGTTATTTCATCTCTCTGTGTTCTACAGGTTTTATGAATGGTGATCTGTGTGTGTGGTTTTTGGTGTATATGATTATTGATGAATATTTTGAGTATTGATGTAATTTTATGTTGTTGTGATGATATGCATTAATTTCATGCTTTTCTTCTTTAATAAATTTTACACATTTATTAATGCGCTGTTCACGACCTTTCCATCCATATTTGTATTTTTAGCTCTTTACTATAATCTCTATGTAGGATAAGAGAAAAAAGAGAGAGAGCAGGAGATGCTTAGACAGTAAAGTGAGTTGAGGCCTGGAGAGAGAGATCATTTGAATAAATCTTCTTCCAGGTTGTCTCAAGTCCATCTCCTATTTACACCTTATCTAAAGTGTAATCTATAACTCTGTCAGTCCACTATCCCTTGTCGATTTCACTACAGTTGTCCAACTCGACAAATACTCTACACTCTAACTCAACCACGACAATTGGGAGCCCGTCCGAGATTCTAGAACCCATCTAGTACGACATTTAATATGTGCTCGATCCGAGGATGAATCTCTCACAAGATTCTATCTGGATTCTTAGAGTTTAGTGTTCGGCAGATTATAGGAATTTCTTTCCCCTAGACATATCGAACTATTTCTTTTGGAGGAAGTCTGAACAGCGTTTTTTTTCTCCACAGCAATCATAAATATTAAGTTACATTTATTGTTCATGCTACACATGAGACAGCTGGTAAAGGTTGATGGTATCACTGCTGAGTTTTTGGTTGACAAATCTGACGACTATTGTTGTAAAAGTCAGAAAAATTTTTTTTTTAAGGGTTAATATTTTTTTCAGGAGTAGCTCTTTAATCAAAGATAAGAAGCTACAGATAGTCAGTTACTAGCTTGCATTTGTACCAAGGGAGGGTGTTCATTCGGATGATAGCAACCAATCCTCTCAATAGCGTAGTACTGACAGAACTGGGGTGAAGTGATAGTAAGTTTTACATCACTTACATTTTTTGAGTTTTTTGGGTTTTTTGCTTGTCGATCAGAGTAGCTACAAACTTTCTTGTTTTTTAAAGTTCCCAGGCTAGTCTAGATTTTATTGATTATTAAGTTAATCAGCACGTAGTGGACTAGGTAACTAAGATCTCTAGGTTCTATCCTTCTATAGTGTTTGCTCACCCTGATATAATGGCCGATCTAGATAAAGTGCATAGGATTGCCCTCGAGGTAGCTAAGTACATGGAGTACAAGGATAGCGAAATCCAGCCCTTTCTAGAATTTGCAGTAAGCCTGCAGGATCAATACGAGGTAGACAATTGGTTTGACAGCCGTTTAATCTTAGCATGGTCCTGTAAACAAACTGGGGAGAGTGAAGCATTCACCCGACAGTATGTAGAAGAAGTGATAGAAGACGAGAAGCAAAGGGAAAAGCAAAAACAAGAGCGGGACAAGCAATGGGAAATAGAGCGCCAAGAAAGGGACAGAGAAAGACAAGAAAGGGACAGGCTACACCAAATCAGAATGAATGAACTGGATAGCCAAATTCGGAGGGTGGAAACAGATACTAAATGTAGTCACTCTACTTCCCCTTCTACTGTGCCCTTAACGGTCAACGCCCCTGCAAACCTTGCGCCCATGAAAGAAAACTTGCCTGCTAAAACCGAACCCCAACTCCAGAAAATTGACTTTCCTTTGGACTTGGATCCGAAGCCCGAACAAGGAAAGAATTTACGTCGGGATAGCAGACCTAAGGCCACGGGGAAAATTACGCAACGTTCCCAGGCATGGAAACTGCTCAAAGGTGAGAGAGGTGCTAACAAGCATTGTAATACGGATTGTTCCCGTCTGGCAAGCGGCGAACCCCGAGCCTCTCACGCTCCAGACCGAGCAGCACCTAACCGACACGTGACGTCGAGAAAAGGGAGCCACACCCTATCACGTTATATTTCGCAAGATTCCCGGCCGGACAGCGAAAAACCATATGCAGAGGCGCATCCCTCCAACTCAACGATCGTAGAAAGGAGGCGCCGCTCCTCTTATCACCCTGAGCTTAAAAGGTGCAAGAATAAGTCGCCTGCTAAAAGGGTTAAACTTTCCAAACCGTTCCAAGGAACTTTGGAAAAACACACCGAGAGTTTTCTCTCGGGCACTTCGCGATCAAACGGGATCTCAAACCGTCCAGTCTTTTGCATGCAGTCTGCGGGGCCTGTCAACCAGGAAGTGGATCTCGCATTGCAGGACAAAGTTCAACTGACGCCAGTAACTTCCTCAGGGGAGGGCAAAGTTGACGTTTATGATGGACACAGGGTTCCAGGCGAAGGGATCCCTGGTATTCCATTTGAGTCTCTCACACTTCTCAGGGCAGAAGACAGTGAGAAAAGCTGCCTTACTACTGTACAAGGAGCCATTGTTGAGAGCCTTGGCTCACGTCATGCTAGTAATGGTAAAGCGACTCAACAAGCTCTGCAACTCGCAGATATTACCTATCTGTCTTCACGGATAGAAGCTACGGAGATCCGTTATGATTTAGTAGAACCCCAGAATGCGATCGATTACTCTTTGCTTCAGGCAGCAGAGTTTTCTCATTCAAATCGCATTATTCCAGTGGTCTCAACCCCACTGATGGACAGCAAAGTAGTCGCCTCCGCCAGGCCATTACAGAACAACTTGATCATTTCCGTTGACCAAGCCAGAGTTGTGACTGGCAAGGCAAGGAAAGCTCCAGACCCGCCTTTAGACGGCACAGGTCTGAAGATTGATCAATGCTCCCGCCGAAACAGCGGAGTAGGTGTGGAGAGGCAGAAGGAAAATGCTAGTATTTCTTCGGCCAACGAACGGCTTTATTTACCAACTAGGGTTATACGCGCGCGAAAAGTCCCTATAGACTGCAGCTATACAGGGTTATTCAAGTCCGCGACAGGTAAACCCATAACGGAAATTAAACAGCCCGAGTCCAGCAACGATTACACTGCATGTAACAGGCGGATTATCTACGCAGTGGCCAGTGAGTTCAGGCGGGGCCGAAACTCACAACGGGTGCGGATAATTTTCCGGACCATAAACAGGCACAGCGAATTGCGGAAGCAAGGTCAGGTTCACACGGAAACGGAAGGCGTCAGTGCCGACTGGCCTCGCAAAATCCCATTCGCTGAACGTCTATTAGACAGGGAAGAAAAGAAAGGAACTCGGAGCTAGTCATACAGACAGACAGAAATTGGAAACGTATTTGGTTTTATGAGTATAGGATGTTCCAATGACAGGTAACAAAAGACGATGGAAAAGACAAATTACTGTCATTTTTGTCCGTATTCCTCGAACTTTAAAAGGGGGGGGCACTTGTCACGTGAAAGATAATTTATTTTACCATCTTGTCCATAATTTGATTACTCCTTTAAATGTTCTGTTTTCCGAGACATTTTGTATTTTCTTTTTCTTTCCTTTTCTACCTTTGTGGCAAAACTTTCTCACCCTCTCAAACCCCACCCGAGGTTGTTTACGCTGGCCAGCTGCGGTCAGCTAACGCTCGACGTAATGTTATCTAAACGCACCTGGCGCTGGCCTGATATGAAGAATTTCTCTTACGCGTAAAGTGTTTGAACGAACGGAAGGGTCCCGGTGTTTGGCCGTCAGAACGCTGCTAGTGATCATAATATTATGCATCCTTGAAACAGGGGGAGATAAACCCGCTGCTAGCCTTTGTTGTTTGCCCTTAGATGAGCAAAGAGCACATATATTATGATTGTCTCTCTGGGGGAATTTTCGCAAGTTGTTGCTTCTGAAAACCTGTGTATTACCCGGTATTACGCATTACGCCAATACATCTGTAGAATCAGGTTAGGGTCCGGGGGGGAGCGTCCTTTGTAAGCTATAAGATTTGAAATTTTACTACGTCAAACACACTCGTAGAAGATTCCTGGCCCGAGATAGACCATTATGGAAATAAGGCAAACATTAACACAGAACTAAATGTTTTTGGCCTATTTCTTGGCATTTTCTCGGGGTGAGTAAACATATCTTATAATTATTATATTAGATTCATGTTAGCTTTTATATATATCTGTTAGGAAAGTGAATTTATTTCTGAGGACTTCTCCTAGTAATTTATTCAGTGATAAGGTAGCGCTGTCTACGGCCTATTAAGTGGTGCTTAAACTGTTACGGTTTATCATGGGTTAAATGTTAAACTTACAGTAACAGATATTAGGCGTAGAATCAGTCCACGAATGCTTACCATTGGGTTAAGAGTCAGCAAAATTAACTGTCATTTCTGTAAGATAATGTCAGGTGTGGATTGTTCACTTTAAAACTGAATAGTGAGATGCAGGTAATAACTCTGGATTATAGGAGATAGTCACTTATTCCTTTTTGATAGATATTTTTAGTGGCAAGGGAGAATCATTTTATGCTTACTTGTGTGGCTAGGCACTAGTCTATAACTTTCACAGAAAGCAGTCACCAGGCATAGATATAATTATATCTTATGATTCAGCCACAATTGTATTATTATAGCAAGAACATTGCATTCTCTTTGTACTCATTGTGTGGAATATTAATATATTTTCCCAAAGGGACATATTACTTATTTTGTAATGTCACATGCTGTAATCTGTTTATGTAAATTCATTTAATGTTGTAAGATGAATAAGCATATCCATTTAACTGTAACTACTGGTTAGGTTTCCTGTATATTGAGATTGGGAGAAGAGGAGTAGATTGTTGCTGTCAGAACAGTTACTGACAGGTACCTGGGTGTGCAAAAGATATTAAGTCTATGCGGGTGCGTGTTGATAATTGATATTTTTAAGGAACAGGAGACATGGTTAAAGACAGCCCTAAACTATCATAGCAATAACTACAATAAATTTAATCCCATAGTGGAGCGAAACTTTCTGTATAAAGTTAGTGTGATTTATTATTTGCTTGATGTAAAAGGGTGTCTCTTTTCGGTCTCAGTTTCAGGGGGATACCGAATTGCTAGTCTAGTTTCCAGTCAGACGAAGAATGTCACCGTCTCTTCGATCTAGAGGGATTCTGAGGATATCTAGCCCCACGAGTGTCACAGCCATACCTGGAACAACAACCTTTTGTCAACGCCATTTCCCTCTCACGGGAGTTCAGCTCACGCATTGTGAAATGAGCCAACGCAACAATCTGAAACGTCTATGGCAGTAGTAGTTTCCTACTCGCCTATTGGATTTACCAGTCAGGTCATTGCGGCTGCCAAAATCTCAAAACCGCCCAGCATGCCTATAGCAGAATTCCATATCACCCGCCTTTTTTGTGCCTAAACGGGGCACTCAGCCAAGCCACAGTCAACCAGCCAAAACCGGATTTAAAGCCAATTCTAGCGCCGGATAAGCACGCCTTGGGATCAATTGTCCTCAAGTGACTTCGTCCCATGGTTTATTTCTGGGTCTATGTAGAACTTCGCACGTATGAGCAGCCATCTATGGACAGAGTTCCAGCCCCACTCGCGCCAGTAGGGGGAAGACACCAAGGATAGCGCCTATACAGTGATTTTATTCAGGTTAATTCCATCACCGATGGCGGATATATACGAAGAAACCACTTACTGGAGCTATTCCATTGGTCCCCGAAAGCGGACAGGCTGTCGCTAAGTTCATTCAGTTGGTCAGCAGGAGATAAACAGCGTCCCCCAGCCCACCTCGCGCCAGTAGGGAGGAGTCACCAATGATAGTACCAACAAGGACAGTTTTGTAGGCATAGTCCCTCACGAAGGATCTACAAGTAACACACTGTCCGGACTATTTCATCTGGTCCCGAAAGCGGACGGACTGAATCGCAGTTTATTCATTTTGGTAAACAGAAGGTAACTAGAGCTTTCCAGCCCACCTCGCGCCAGTAGGGAGGAATCACCAATGATAGTACCAACAAGGACAGTTTTGTAGGCATAGTCCCTCACGAAGGATCTACAAGTAACACACTGTCCGGACTATTTCATCTGGTCCCGAAAACGGACGGGCTGACACTCAGTTATTTCATCTCTCTGTGTTCTACAGGTTTTATGAATGGTGATCTGTGTGTGTGGTTTTTGGTGTATATGATTATTGATGAATATTTTGAGTATTGATGTAATTTTATGTTGTTGTGATGATATGCATTAATTCCATGCTTTTTCTTCTTTAATAAATTTTACACATTTATTAATGCGCTGTTCACGACCTTTCCATCCATATTTGTATTTTTAGCTCTTTACTATAATCTCTATGTATGATAAGAGAAAAGAGAGAGAGCAGGAGATGCTTAGACAGTAAAGTGAGTTGAGGCCTGGAGAGAGAGATCCTTTGAATAAATCTTCTTCCAGGTTGTCTCAAGTCCATCTCCTATTTACACCTTATCTAAAGTGTAATCTATAACTCTGTCAGTCCACTATCCCTTGTCGATTTCACTACAGTTGTCCAACTCGACAAATACTCTACACTCTAACTCAACCACGACATACATGAACATTCCTGCATTTAACCATGATGTCCTGAGATTCTGATATGAATTGTAATGATGATGTCTTTGATCAAGTCCATGCTCGTGTGTTGTTCGTCGATAATAAATGTGGTTTATAAAAAATGAAGATCCCGACTTCAGGCTAATACCTTGACAGTTGAACTTTATGAATTAACCTTGGCCCACGATTATGTCATTCGCGTTTCTTGAAGATTGTCGGCCATTTTTGTAAGCCCGACCAAACTGATCGTAATTAAGTCAGCCATCACAGAACAGAGATTACTTCAAGGTATAAAGGTCCCCTACAACTTCAAGAGTATCAATAAATAAATCGGACCTTTACACTGTCTCACACAGTTGACATTGAAGTGAGTTTTTATCAGCTAGCTCGTGAGTTATCACTTTCTACATGGAAAACGTAATTTTAATACTGGAGCAACAGCGATATACAAGCTGGTGGGAGAAGGCAAGTTCTAATTTCACCCTCCCTTATATACTTTCTCCCCCTCCGTTATCCCCAGATCTACCAAATCATCCTCTGTGATCCACTCAAAGATAGATGCCGACCTACTGCTAAAATAAAATGTGGACATTGCACTACCGTCTGCAAACATTAAGAATTGATTGACCTTGTATCACAAAAACATATTTGTGTGTCTTCCCTCTACTTCCCCGCCTAAAAAGAAAAAAAAACGCCGCCATATTTCTCATCATCATCGTTATCATCATAACCATCATCATTATCATCATTATCATCACCTATCAACTCCCCAAGGAGCACGTGATCTCAACAAACTCACGCCCCATCGTCCTGCCCCGTGTCATCAGCTCCAAAAATGTCCATGTCTTCCTGATCACATTCATTACTGTCTCCAGTTTTCTTCTCTATGTATTTTCTATGTGTATCTCTGCTCTATGTATTTTCTATGTGTATCTCTGCTCTATGTATTTTCTTTGTGTATCTCTGCTCTATGTATTTTCTCGGTGTATCTCTGCTCTATGTATTTTCTCTGTGTATCTCTGCTCTATGTATTTTCTCGGTGTATCTCTGCTCTAAGTATTTTCTCTGTGTATCTCTGCTCTATGTATTTTCTCGGTGTATCTCTGCTCTAAGTATTTTCTCGGTGTATCTCTGCTCTATGTATTTTCTCTGTGTATCTCTGCTCTATATATTTTCTCTGTGTATCTCTGCTCTATGTATTTTCTCGGTGTATCTATGGTCTATGTTTTCTCTCTGTGTATCTCTGCTCCATGTATTTTCTCGGTGTATCTCTGCTCTATGTATTTTCTCGGTGTATCTCTGCTCTATGTATTTTCTCGGTGTATCTCTGCTCTATGTATTTTCTCGGTGTATCTCTGCTCTATGTATTTTCTCGGTGTATCTCTGCTCTATGCATTTTCTCGGTGTATCTCTGCTCTATGTATTTTCTCGGTGTATCTCTGCTCCATGTATTTTCTCGGTGTATCTCTGCTCTATGTATTTTCTCGGTGCATCTCTGCTCTATGTATTTTCTCGGTGTATCTCTGCTCTATGTATTTTCTCGGTGTATCTCTGCTCTATGTATTTTCTCGGTGCATCTCTGCTCTATGTATTTTCTCGGTGTATCTATGTTATATGTATTTTCTTTGTGTATCTCTGCTCTATGTATTTTCTCTGTGTATCTCTGCTCTATGTATTTTCTCGGTGTATCTATGGTCTATGTATTGTCTCTGTGTATCTCTGCTCTATGTATTTTCTCGGTGTATCTCTGCTCTATGTATTTTCTCGGTGTATCCCTGCTCAATGTATTTTCTCTGTGTATCTCTGTTCTATGTATTTTCTCTGTGTATCTCTGTTCTATGTATTTTCTCGGTGTATCTCTGCTCTATGTATTTTCTCGGTGCATCTCTGCTCTATGCATTTTCTTGGTGTATCTATGTTATATGTATTTTATCGGTGTATTTCTGATCTATGTATTTTCTCGGTGTATCTCTGCTCTATGTATTTTCTCTGTGTATCTCTGCTCTATGTATTTTCTCGGTGTATCTATGGTCTATGTATTGTCTCTGTGTATCTCTGCTCTATGTATTTTCTCGGTGTATCTCTGTTCTATGTATTTTCTCTGTGTATCTCTGCTCTATGTATTTTCTCTGTGTATCTCTGGTCTATGCATTTTCTCGGTGTATCTATGGTCTATGTTTCGTCTCTGTGTATCTCTGCTCCATGTATTTTCTCGATGTATCTCTGCTCTATGTATTTTCTCGGTGTATCTCTGCTCTATGTATTTTCTCGGTGTATCTCAGCTCCATGTATTTTCTCGGTGTATCTCTGCTCTATGTATTTTCTCGGTGTATCTCTGCTCTATGTATTTTCTCTGTGTATCTCTGCTCTATGTATTTTCTCTGTGTATCTCTGCTCTATGTATTTTCTCGGTGTATCTATGGTCTATGTTTCGTCTCTGTGTATCTCTGCTCCATGTATTTTCTCGGTGTATCTCTGCTCTATGTAATTTCTCGGTGTATCTCTGCTCTATGTATTTTCTCGGTGTATCTCTGCTCTATGTATTTTCTCGGTGTATCTCTGCTCTATGTATTTTCTCGGTGTATCTCTGCTCTATGTATTTTCTCGGTGTATCTCTGCTCTATGTATTTTCTCGGTGTATCTCTGCTCTATGTATTTTCTCGGTGCATCTCTGCTCTATGTATTTTCTCGGTGTATCTCTGCTTTATGTATTTTCTCGATGTATCTCTGCTCTATGTATTTTCTCGGTGTATCTCTGCTTCTTTTACCCTGTGGAACCTAACACAATGACTATCTTGTATTTCTATTAGCAGGTTTCTTCAATGAGTGTCCAATTCATCGCAATCATCTTATTCTCATCTCGTGTTTCACTGGCACTTATCTCACCGCTACTGCCTACTAATAACCACATACGACATTCCTAGACTAGCATCAAGCAAAAAAACTTGTTTAAAATCTGAAACTTTTATAATTCCGAGTTTATCTTTTCTTTAAGGGGAGGTTAAACCCCCAAAATGAAAAACACAGAATTATAAGATAATAGCTATATCTGGTCATTTATACAAGCAAAATGACTGAAAAAAATACAAAACATCAAGGTATGTACTGAAAACTGGCAGTCTGAGGGGGGAAAAACAGTAGAAAAAAGGCAAATTTTGGCTTTTTTGGGGTATTTTGTTGCCCAAGATATCTCAAATGTGAGTACAGCTTCAGTTATGAAATTTGACTGTTTCATTTGTTCATATATGATAATGATTGTATACTAAAATAATTTTGATTGGTTTGATATCTGATTTTTTTTTGGATTTTAACATACCGTTTGACAAATAGTTGTAACTTTTTAGGGGGGTAACTTAGATATTTCTTAACAGTTTTGTAGTTTGTTAACATATATGCTTTATTTTAGTATAATTTTATGGGCACTATGTGTACAGCATGTGACCCAAAATTCATTACTGTATCACTAATAGTTTTTGAGAAATCATGGGCAACGTGCCCATATTTGTTTGAAAAATGCGGTTTTGAGAAAATGAAGAAAAAAGGGAAGAATTACACTTTTACACAAAATTTACTCACCTCAGTATCCCCCTGCTATGTAGGAATCATCTCTGGTATTTTCCTTTATTGATATCATGGGTTGTTTCATACTTTGCAGCTTACTTTTCATTAAATTCTCTATTTCAGCAGACTGTATGCGCTTTTTGTCAATTTGCGCAAATATTTGAAAAGCATATTTACCAAAGTTTAGACCTAAATTATCAAAGATGTTTTTTTCTCCTCAGTTCCCCACAGTTGTACACAATCACTGCATCATTTACAGCTATTTGCAGCCTACTTTTTTCCAATGAAAACATTCTTTGGGCACCTATACCATATGAGGTTATGAAATGATTCATTTGAATTCTGAGTCCCACCATGAGCACACTTTTCCAGAAGGGTATCAGCTGCAAGTTCCTCAAAAACTTCTTTAATAATAGAACACACAAATTCAGGAAGTTGATTCTTATTATCTGCAGCTGGGTCTTTCTTCACAGGGCACCAACTATCACAGTCTTCATGTATTCCTTGTCTGTGTTTCCAGATTGCCCATATGCTCTTCTTCATTGCTGGAACATCTCCTACATTTCTGCGTATGGCTGCCCCATAGTGTCCTTGAATCCGTTTTATGGCTAACTTGGTTAATCTACCTATTCCACCTATGCCGGTATAAGTTTTCCCATTCTCTGTGAACTTCTTGCATCTGTTTTCTGATACTTTATCCAGAAGTCTCTTCCCCATTCGCTTTTGAACATGTCCGCAACATTCAAGCTTTCTTATAGTTTTGTCATGGTAAATGGGTGGCTGATGCTGTGCTACTGTCTTGTAACTTTTAGAATGCCCATCTCCCAGATATCCTGTGTAACACAAATCATACTGTTTCTCTGAACGATTAAAGACTTTTAATATTCCATATGGCTCCATCAAACCTGCAGTACCGTCATGATTTTTCTCACATTCTCCTGATTCTGAATGATTCTGACTCCAGAGTTTGAATTCATGGTCTGACATTCTGCTCTTTGCTTTCATACAGCTATCACAATAATTGCTGCTTACTTCTACATCCAACACCTTTGCTGGTCCTTTTTGGCTAACAGAAAGAACTGTGGCCACACCATTTTTGCTTGTAAAGCCTCGCCGCTGCCAAGTACCATCACATGAAACTGTTACATCTTTACCTTCTAACAGTTTTATTTCTGCTGCTGCTTCTGCTTTGCACTCATCTGCAACTATAGAGGTGGCTTCCAATATCTTTTTTCTGTAGGTGGCACTTCTTATGTTACTTACTGGTGGTGGCAAATTCATGTTCCCCAAAAGTCTCCTTCCCTTCTCCATGTGACATCCAATGCTATAAATTGCAAAAGTGAATCTCAAGTTCACATTTTCTGAGTTCTTCTTCATGGTAATAACATGTTTACATTGTGAGCACATTATATAAAGCTGACTCTCTAGACCTACAAGCTTCTCTGAAATTATAAAATTATCTCCAGTGTCTGGTAGTTCAAAACAAGATGGACATGGAAATTGTTGAATCAGCTCAGTTACTTGTGTCATATTATACAACCTGTATCCACTCATTCCTTCTACATTTGAATCAGCATATTCATCATCTAGGATATTTGTGTGTAGCTTTTGATAAGATGATGATAATCTAGAAGTGCTCACAGGCTCACACTCAGAGGTACTAGCATTGTGTACGACAGTAGGCCTAAACTCTGTTAGTGGTTCACAGTTTATAAATTTGATAGTCTTATCTTCATTTAACCTTTTTTTCACATACCTATTTCCTTGAAACTTTCTTTTCTTTGAACGATCCATTCTCTTTCGTGAATTTTTATCCATTATAATAAATAATAAAGAATTATTTCACACACTGCAATGGTCACTGGTTTACCTCGTGTTAGAATTTGACAAGCCTTTGTTTACTTCGAATAGAATAGTCCCTTTTGAGAGCTCGTTTCTGATTGGCTGAAAAGCCCCAAGCTATGGCCAATCAAAATTATTTTTACACATGAAATGATGTTTAAAAAACTTTAATTAGGTTTACTTCAGGGAAATGAATACCGAAAAAATTTTTAAAATCCATGCATTAGAAGCGAAGATATACCAATTTGTACATTTTGCATATATAATTAGGTAAACAATACACTTACCTGACCTACTTTAAAAATTTATATAAAATCATCCACAAAGGTTTTAGTGAAAATAAACATAAAGAAATGTAGGCAAATGAATGTACTTTCCAGTTCAATATATATCTAAAATTTGATATTTTCAATGAAATTCTTCATTTTTGGGGGTTACACCTCCCCTTAATTCTACCACCTACGTTTACCTGTTGTTGTATCCATTACTCAGTCAATAAACTCCACTGCTCTATGTCTGATATTTCGAAAACACTTAGATCCGAACCAGGACGGGGTGAATCAGTGGAAAGCTATCACCACTTTAGGCAAGTCTAAGAGAAGAGAGTTTGTGTACAACATGGACTACCACCAATTTCCTACTCAAGGCGGTGTGGCTATTAGGTCAGTAGTTTTAGGCTTAGCCTTAGCCTTAATTTGTACTTGTACTAACGTGGTTATCTTTCTTACTGTATGGTTAGAAACACAAAAAGACATGGCTACTTTCAGATGAAAAAATGCAATGTGAAATATCTTCGCAATGTGAAATGTGTTTCTTCATCTATTCTTTCAATCATACATTCAAACATACATTTATGAATTGATTCATTCATACAGCCAATCATTCATTCATTAATATTTTCACTCATTAATTCACTCACTCATTGATTAATTTACTTATTCACGAATTGATTTATTCATTCATGAATCGATGTCCATTTACTCCTTAATTCATTCATTCACTCTGTCGCGGAATGTATATCATGATCTCTCGTACTGGACCCCGAATGATCCGACAGTTGGAGAAAACGGATGAGTATTATAAATGTAGCACCCTTCGCTCAAGATAACGCTTTCCAGTGATCTACATATGAGAGTTGTGCTCCTATTTCAGGGAGTCTCAGAGGGATTTTTGGATTGCAAGTAGGATAACTACGTTTAACGACTTTCCTGGTCGCTATGCATGGGTAAGCAAATGTTTTTCACAGATGTATAAGGGCACTGATCTGCAGTAGTAGTTGCAGTCTTCTCATGTGAGCTAATGGTAATTGCTAATTTACTTCCTTACTTTAACACATCAGGAAAATGTCATCGTACTGTTATTTTAATGATTTTGATGGTAGTTTTACACTGTTTAGTTCACACGTTATTACTTAATCCTGACAGCGCGTCCTATAATGGAATACTTTGACTAATTCCTATCCTGGCGTCTGATAAGAATTGGAAAACCTGGAATATCAGAAGCTCTTACACTCTCTTCCCTCAATTCTTGTTATGTCAGCGACCATATGTTGCTGATTAAGGTAATCAATCCCTTTCGTTTGAACCCATACTGACACCTGAGATCGGTAGAGAGAAGTGTGGTTTACTAATGTGTAACGCATTTTTATACCAGACCAGACAGTGCAAGGGAGCGACCGGATTAGTGAGTAAACAACCTTGGGGTGCCCACAGTCGATTATCCCTGATAATAGCTCTGATTGCTCAGTTTGTTGATTCTTGGCTAACACCGGGTAACTGGGATAATCATTTCCGGACTGACTTGGAAGAATAATTATCCATCTTGAATGACATTAAATGTGATGAATGTTGAGGTCGTGAGTGTAAACACGATCGATAAAAGACGGAAGATGGTACACCATATATGGCGATAGCAAACAAAACATTATTTGTTCGTTTGTGTCGCAGGAATTTATTGCGAGAGAAATATAATTTATTGTGAGAGAAGGGCAAATCTTGCGTGCTATTGGCTTGGCATTTGAGATGTTAAAATATAAGATTTATGATTGGAGCATTGTCGTATGGTAGCAATCTGGATGTGGGCCGAATTTTGCCTTATAATTTAGCTCCTTGTGAGTTTACTGCACTGTGGATTTCAAATCGTCAAGAATACAGCCAGACAAGTCAGACAAGCCAGAATAAGAAATAGGATCATGATTCCACCTTAAAGGAACGGACAACGTGTTTGTGCATCTTGTGGACTTAGATCCCAGCAGAACTGTACTTTAATTAATACGGAAAGACCGGTTTCCTAGGAAAGTGAGCACTAAATCATAGTGAGAGTCTATTGTAAAGTAACACCCCAGGCCACGTGAAAGAGGCATCTTAATCAAGTTGCCTTAACTAATTCTCTGAGAGAGACGTCAGTCTGTATTCCCAAAGAAATATGGGATAATCTGTACATTTTATAATGCTATATTTTGCATTTATTAACATGTGAAAAAAGCTAGTTGAAGCTCAAGTCTAACAAGGTTAGCAACCTCAGAAGATAGAATGATGGTGTCCTTAACCACCACTGCAAGAGCTGGTGACTGCTTTATGCGGGTTTCTCATAGATAACCAAAAGCAGAGGTAAGTTCAAGTTCCATATGGAGTATGGAGTGGATGATGATAGCACTGATGTATATACTTATTCGACAAGTGCAAAGGTAAATGTAAACATGTTCAATATATGTGCAATGGATGTTTTTCCGTTCACTGGGATTAATATTAATGCTTGGAGAAGGTAAAGTTCTGAGGCGGATGGGATGGAGTAAAGAAAAAGAGGGGTGGGGATGGGAACACCTCATTTTGTGTCAGAAAACCTAATACTCAGGTGGTGTGACAAAATGTCAATACGTGTTTGTTGCGCACATATTAGTCTGTGACGCACAGATTACGTTAGGTAGGCATACAAATGTAATGTAATGGCTATTTGTCTGATGAAAAGTATTTAATTTAGAATCTATGATTCTGAGAGTAAGGGGACAGAACCCGGATCGGTCGATGTTAGATTCGATTACACGGGTTATCTTTTATTGTATTACAATCTTTCGTATAAATACTGTTTATGTCATTTTTGCGTCAGGTATGGGCAGAAACAGATTGGTCTTGCTTAAAATGTTTATGACCTGAATTTATATGTATTCCTTGACTAGTTAAGGTGATTGGCTCTTATATCTTTGTATCTTTGTATTTCTATGTCGGACTATTTTGTGAGCTGAACTCTGGGGGTGAAAGGGGTTGTGAGGCATGCGCCATTCTAAGAGAGAACAGGAAGGCTGTCATGTCGTCGTGTCTATGGCTGGTCATTTAGAAAGTTTAAAGAGTGATTTGTGATCTATTCTAGGAAGGAGATGGTGTCTCTGTATAATGGTATTATCAGAGATTCTCCTACGTTCATTATTAACGCCTAGGAATGGCGTGTGTTATTCGCTTGTATGTGTTTTCTAAACCAAGGTAAAACAAAACCCTTTTTTGCTGAACTTTGTCGCTAAGCCGAAAAGAGAGACGTATTATCGTGCATCTCGGATTGCTGACCACAGATGAAGATGACATGTAATTTAGCAGCACCTGATTACTCCAGTAACCAGCTTATTGATAGCAGATATAGATAGAAGCAATGAGGACATTTATAATTATATATCGAAGTAAGTCTGCTTCATACTTCTCCATCCCAGGTGAGCAAAGCTCACGGAGGAGGAGCCATTTTTGATTCCCGCCATTGTAAGACTATCGTCGGAGAACAGAAAATGTCTTACTACCTGATGATAGTACAGAGAGCTAGATAATATGAAACCCATTACTGTGGTTTAACATGGTCGTCATAACCATTGGATGAACTTTCGGCTTGAGAATCTTAGCCAGGAGAAGGTTCGGACAGTGAACCATTATTGTTGATGTTGTATGTATCCACCTTAACTGAAGCGATCAGTCAGTTAGAACATGAGACGATAGACAACCAGGAGATTGAGTGTTTTCCTTCTATCGTTCCTTTATATTGATGTACCACATAACTATACATGTGATATTGTCACCCATTTTTCAAATATACGATGATTGTTGTGCCAACGTGTTCAAATGACTGTACATGTGAGGTCGAAGTGTATGTCCATTAATAAATGAATGAAACGTCATCAGTGGTCTCCCTTTATTGACGTCTGCTTATGATTGAGTGAGTGACTTGTCAACTCAACCGAACTATACACACATTTGCGTCCTTTACACATATACACTCACTCGATGTCAGCACTGTGTCGGAACGAGTTGACCTTCAATCTACGTGTCCAGTATGACCCAACTGAATAAAAGAAAACGTCAACAGGCTTCATACTTATCAATGTGATAGCCACCTCAGCAGTATTTATCAATGTTCTTTTGGTGGCTCTCTCACACCTTCAGCCAATCCGGCAGTATCCCTTTTCTTCTTCATATTTCTCTCCGATTGCTTATTATTTGGCAATTGTTTGCCCTACCATTCATTATTTTGCTCTATGCTGAATCTAGTAGGGGGAAGTCTCTAATACTCCACTCACCTACGGAAGGATCTGCTATGGGATGATCTTTATCTCTTGCACTTTTGCTTCACCACTCCTCAGACTTATTTACGTTCTGCCAGGTGAACTGTGGTATAATCGTAACAATACCCGGTCTTTATCACCGGTCAGCGGTAATACGTTTATCTCATTGAATTAGTCACGGTCACTCTTGTGGCTCTAGTGTATGGTGTATGATGTACCTAGTGTCTAGGTTAGAAATGAGATGATGGTACACACTACAAAAACCCTTGTGAGGACGCAACAATGTCTGCTCCCGGCATGTCCTTCACTTTCCTCCATAGCAGTATCTAACTTTGGTAGTTGGAATAAACATAGTAATTCATAAAGCATCCTTACCACAATTCAAGAAAATATAAACAATTGACGCTGACTTTACAAAGAAATGGCCTCAGTTTCCCTGTGCTCTGCCCAGACTGTAAATATTTATCTATTATTTAAGTTTAAATTTATCACAGCTGATCTCAGCGTAACTGAATGAAAATTTTCTCAACTGGCACTGAGCAGCGAAAGCTTTTTGCTAATATTTTGTATCTCTGTCAAATCGAAATCTTCGACTACCAGAATTCAAATGCAGTTCTTTTTTTAAAAAAAACAAAATAATTCCCAACTCTGCGTCTGGTAGTGGATTGGCCAGCCTGCCTTAGTTATGCCAATACAAAAAGATGTTTCGTTTTGGATTACATTTTCCTACCGCCCCCTTTTCCCCCTATACTCTCTGTTTACCCAAGCGAATTGGAATGTACCTCAATGCCGCTATTTCTAAGCAGCCATCCCTACTAACATTAACAAATTAACAAGCAGGAACAACCGTCAGTCTGTTAGTGCGTCCGTAGACATTTAGTATTTCTTCAATAACTGGGCTAATATTGTGACTATCATATTATTTCAAACATATTCTTGCTCATTGAACTTTAAGCTATATTACCATATGATTTTTATGGTCAGTTTGATATTGGTTTAGATTTTTACAATTTTTCCACTGCGAATCGTCAAATAAATTTGCACAAGACGGCCATCTTCCCCTCTCTCGCTAGCATGTATTTTTCAAATAACTAACTTGTTTCAGTTACGTCAGAAATGCTACCGTAAGGATGAAAATAAATTTGTCTGCGTGTTTTTGCTTTGGCTGGCTTTGCTTGCTCGTGTATATCTTCATGGCAGAATGTGTCAAACGAAACGGGGGGGGGGGGGGGGGCATGGCGGGTAAGAATTGGCGTTAATAATTTGTATTGTATCGTGTAACACTACCAAAAAATGTAAGGATTACTACTAAATTTGCGTTAAAGTTGACAGAATATGTTAATTCAGATAGTTATTTTGCGGCACACTTCCTCGTTAATTATAAATCTTGCCACAGTCTCTATCAAATCGGGAAAAATGTTAAAAATGTACGTCACAAGGAACGCGAGTAGGTTTAAACGGGGGGAGCGGTTCTAAGCCGTTCCTATGCACTAAATTTAGCGCTATGCTGGCGTGTGAGAGCCTCACCGTCAGACACAATAGGGCTGTTGTATTTATTATCATTTTATAACTAAACTCTTACTGAAATGAGCGATTATTCTCGCAGATTTTACTACACACTTCCCATCTTAAAAACATGCATTCATTTGCAGGTTATAATCTGCGAGATAACTTAGCTCAATGAAGTCTTATGCGTTTTTCTGATCTTCATCACAAGGATGTCTGCTCAAAAAGTCTGCACCTATGTTCGTAGGGCCGGGGATGTATTCTATCAGAAATGAGTATGGCTGCAATAATAAAGACCATCTCAATAATCTGGAATTTTCATGCTTGGCCTGTGACAGGAATACGAGTGGTGAATGATCCGTTCGGACCACAAATGCCCTGCCATATAAATAAATCTGGAATTTCTTTATCGCCCATATCAAAGCGAGACATTCTTTTTCACTTGTTGAGTAATTTTTTTCCGCCTTGTTCAACTTGTGGCTTGCATAAGCGACTGGGTTCAATTCCCCATCTTCTGAGGAGGACCTTTGCAACAATGTAGCGCCTAGGCCCACATTGCTTGCGTCACTTCTCACGACAAATTCTTTATTCAAGTCAGGCAATTGCAATACTGACCTGCTTGTGAGTTTTTCTTTTAACTGGTTTCAACTGTGCGGACCAAATTATAGTATCAGGTAACCTTTGCGTGTTAAATCCGTCAGTGGAGCACACATAGAAGGCTAAATAAGGTCGAACCTCAGGCTTAACTGGAATTTGGTAATAGCCTTTGCTAAGATCCACCTTAGAAAAATATTTGGCCTTGTTCAGCCTGGCAAATAGTTGTGTAGTATCAGGTAATGGATCCACCTGACCTTCTGTGACAGCATTCAGTTTCCTGTAATCTATGCACAGTCTATGTTCTCCCGATGGTTTCCGCAACAAATTCACACAGGAACTATAAGGAGACTCACTGTGAGAAATAATCCCTTCTTGTAACAAATATTCAATCTCCTCTTTCAAAGCTTTTTCCTTAGCGAACGGAATAGAATAGGGCCTCATACAGATAGGTGCTGGGTCCAGTAGTTTCATATCATATTGCAACAAATTTGTGTGCCCCGGTTTATCCGTTAACACATCTGTATGTTTTTCAAGGACCTGTTGAACCTTCTCCCTCTGTCGTTATCAGGTGATTACTGATTTTCACCTGTGTAAACGTTTTACTGGGTTTCAGTGGATTTGTCTGTCCAGAAATTTTTCAAAAGGTTCACTGGACTTTTTCCTTACCTTTTTGTCTATCTTGTAATTTGTTTTCCAAAACTGTATATGGCCCTTGCCATCCGATCTGAAGTTTATTGTTGCTGCCTGGCAATAGAAGAAGTACCTTCTCCCCTACAGCAAGTTTCCTATCCTTAGCTTTTTTATTATAGTAAGCAGCATGCTTTTTCCTGGCTTGTCTTGAATTATCATTAACCAGTTTCCAACTAGTTTTTAGTCGAGTGGTTAGTTCGTTCACATATTGATATGATGAGGTAACAGTCTCCTCTGCCTTCTCATCTGTCCAGGTCCTTAACAAATTACATGTGGACTTTTTAATTTTTCTGACATAGTATTCATGGCACCTGTCAAGTCCTTTACATTAGAAGCTTTGTTTTGCGGACGTTTCTTCCTTGTGTCATCACACAGGAATCTAACACTACCGATTCTTTTCGTGGGGTTTTCTCCCCACTTTGAGTTCATTGTGAGAGATCTTCTCTCTCTTTTATCTTCCTCCAGTTTACATAAGTCCGACCGAGGGATTGTAGGCTTATCCTGGGGTATAACAGTTCTTTGTACTCGCTGCATAGTGGCCATTGTAAAACATTCGAGTGAAGACTGTCTGTGAAAAGGGGGTTCCAATTCCCCTTGGTTCACAATATTATACTTATTTTTCTTTCCAGGCCTAAGTTTGCCCCGTGACGTGTCTAGGTCCTGATTCATTTTCCCACGTGTGGGTGTTCCCTCTTTATTTTCTGGCCCAGGTTTGCCATAATGCTTCTCTTTCATTTGGTTATTATTTTTCCACCCTGTGGAATTTTTCTTGCTGCACTGTTCGCAGTCCTCGACAAATTTTCTTATGTCTTCAACTTCTCCAGGCCAGAAATATCTAACAGATGTTCTTTTGCATGTGGTACCCATCTTCTGGTGTTCACCATCTAGAACACGTGTTTGTCTCATAACTCGTGCCCTATATTTCGATGGCACTACTACCTGTCCACACCCGGATAATCCTGTTTTATCCGCCCTGCAAAGCAGTCCATCGTCCAAATAGAAGTTTCCTTTCCTAGGAGGGGTATGGAGTTTTTGGAGTTTCTCAAAACACGGCTTCAGTGACCTATCTTCAGCCTGTGCCTTTCTCCACTGTTTACGAGACATTGTTTTTGGTGGTTCCTCCTCTTTCTAGGAGTCGACCTGACCTGAAGCGTGGCCATTACTACAGGTTTCCTTCTACAATTTTATGTGTTATGGTTGTCCATCCTACACCGGCTACAATATAATCTACTTTGATGAAAAGGTTTTCTTTTATCATTCCTTCTGTCATTGAAATGTGAGGTTTTATTTTTAAAATCATTTCGAGGCCTATCAAAGTTCTGCTTACCTCTGTTATCAAATTTATTATAGTTTTGAGGAGCCTTGTGCTGATCTACTGGTTTCTTCTTGGTTCCAGCTACTTCTGTCTGGGCTGCCTGATACCTTTCAGCGACATTATTTATTTCCCCCAGTCTCTCCGCGCCCTGTTCCATGAGAAACTTTCTCATGTCTGGAGCCATGGACTCTCTCATCTGTTCAATGAGTATCATCTCTTTGAGATCTTGGGTTTTCCCCAAAGTAGCCCATTTCTCCATATACGTTTCTAACCGGGCGGAGAACTGGTGATAGGTCTCACCCAACAGTAGCCTGGCATTCCTAAATTTCTTTCTATAAAACTCTCCGTTCTTTTCGTATCTTAACAGAAGAGCCTGCTTTAACACGTCATAGTTGTCTTGGTCATCCCTGCTCATTTTGGAAAACACTTCATAAGCGGTTCCCCGAAGACCCTGAGACAACTTTAACCCCCATCTTTCTCTTTCTAACCCATAAGTAGTGGCTAACAGTTCAAATCTACTTAAGTACCCTTCTATGTCATCGTCTTTCTCAACAAAATTGTCTACATGAAAACCCATAGCTGAGGTTGAGGCTCCCTGACTAGCAGTGGCATCTGAGGCAAAGGGGCTGGCACCATTTTCAGGAGCATGGCCTTGAAATTCTAACTCCCTTAGTCGCAGCTCATGCTCCCTCTGTACTCTTTTATCTTCTGCTTCCCTCTCTGCAGCCTGTCTTCTTTCTTCTCTTTCTGTAGCCAGTCTCTTTTCTTCTCTTTCTGCAGCCAGTCTCTTTTCTTCTGCTTCTCTTTCTGCAGCCAGTCTCTTTTCTTCTCTTTCTGCAGCCAGTCTCTTTTCTTCTGCTTCTCTTTCTGCAGCCAGTCTCTTTTCTTCTCTTTCTGCAGCCAGTCTCTTTTCTTCTGCCTCCGATGCCCTAACCTCCTTGTCAGCCTCAATCTGCAACCTCTTAATTTCTTTGTCAGCCTCTAACTTTCTTTCTGCTTCTTTCTCTAATCTTTTATCTTCTCGGGCAATAAATTTATCCACCTCTGAAGTTACATATTGGACCAGTTCTGGTCCATCCATGCCCATCTCCTTAGCAGTATGCACAGCCGCAGAGCGAAACTTGGCCAGATCTGCCATTCTGATAAATACAAAATGTTCTAACTAAATTTCTAACTAATTACCACTTTATTTAATTAATTCTGGGTTCTGACACTTTCTTCACTTCCCAAATCTTGGGCAATAATATTTATGGGGATTCCCTGGGAAAATATAATGTTGTTAATACTAAATTCCAGACCCCAATGTATGTAGTACTAGGAGAAATTCAAATGCCCGGACAAGCCTACCAATTTATGTAGCAAAGTTGATTTTGCTGGGGAGGTTATGATGGTATCCTAACAAAGAATGAAATCGGTGTCTGCATAAACCGTGTGAGGTCAAGCACATGTAGGCCCCTGACTCTAAAAGATGATGATGATGTATTATGTGCAGGATACCTAACGCTACCTCCGTAGATCTCACACGGTCACTCTTGTGGCTCTAGTGCATGGTGTATGATGTACCTAGTGTCTAGGGGAGAAATGAGATAATGGTACACACCACAAAAAAACTTTAATTTTCTATGAGGAAGTGAATAAAACAGTGGTTAAAGATTTCTTTTAAATTAATCTTTTCTGTACAATTTATTTTGCTTGTCCAGTCATATGTCTTGGACAGGTCTTTGAAAATGAGGACAAGATAGTTTACATAAAAAGGATCAACTAAAAGTATGTGTGGACAATTTCCTCTGCAACAAAAGGACACCCTGGCCTTTTACATCTGATCACTCACTATATTTGTTATTCTCCTAAGGAGGTATGGGGTCAGCCTCGCGTGCCTTACAGGTGCACTCGCCCCTAATTTTACATGACTCCCACCTTGCTGTGACCACACCTCAGGTCCCTATGGCAGATACGCCACTGTACGTTTACGTATTTTTCCTCAATACAATAATGTGGAGTAACCACATTTCCTTTGGTATGATTTTCTCTTCTGTTTCTTTTTTTAAATATAAATGCTTCAGGCATGCTTAATAGTGTTCATAGAACACAGAGGCTTATTACTATTCTAATGCAATAATATTCAAACAGAATCATGACAACATACACCAGTTAGATACATTTCAAAGTGAGGACGCAACAATGTCTGCTCCCGGCATGTCCTTCACTTTCCCCCATAGCAGTATCTAACTTTGGTAGTTGGAATAAACATAGTAATTCATTAAGCATCCTTACCACAATTCAAGAAAATATAAACAATTGACGCTGACTTTACAAAGAAATGGCCTCAGTTTCCCAATGCTCTGCCCAGACTGTAAATCTTCTTCTTCTTTGATCCTTAGCCGCCGACCGTCAAAGCAGTCAGTGGCCATCACGCCTAGTGGCGTCTTGTAGGGCAACAACAAATTGATTCCACATTGCTCGGTCGGTTGCCATCCCCAGTACAGTGCCCCAACCCTGGCTCATTCCCTGCATCTCAGAATCCACAGTCCTCAGCCAGGTTGTTTTTGGTCGGCCTCTCTTCCGTTTTCCCCCAGGGGTCCAAAGCATAGCTGTTCCCGTGATGGCACCGGGGTCTCTTCTGAGGACATGACCAACCCAGTTCCAGCGTCTGCCAGCTATGATGGTGTGCATGTCCTCTTGCTTGCTACGAGTAAGCAGATCCCGGTTAGTGATGGTATTCGGCCAAAAGATTCGGTGAAAAATTTATTGTTGTTTCCGTAACGTGCGATTTAACTGTAAATATTTATCTATTATTTAAGTTTAAATTGATCACAGCTGATCTCAGCGTAACTGAATGAAAATTTTCTCAACTGGCACTGAGCAGCGAAAGCTTTTTGCTAATATTTTGTATCTCTGGCCAATCGAAACCTTCGACTACCAGAATTCAAATGCAGTTTAAAAAAAAAAAAAATAATAATTCCCAACTCTGCGTCTTGTAGTCGATTGGCCAGCCTGCCTTAAATATGCCAATACAAAAAGATGTTTCGTTTCGGATTACATTTTCCTACCGCCCCCCTTTCCCCCTATACTCTCTGTTTACCCAAGCGAATTGGAATGTACCTCAATGCCGCTATTTCTAAGCCGGCGTCCCTACTAACGTTAACAAATTAACAAGCAGGAACAACCGTCAGTCTGTTAGTGCGTCCGTAGACATTTAGTATTTCTTCAATAACTGGGCTAATGTTGTGACTATCATATTATTTCAAACATATTCTTGCTCATTGAACTTTAAGCTATATTACCATATGATTTTTATGGTCAGTTTGATATTGGTTTAGATTTTTACAATTTTTCCACTGCGAATCGTCAAATAAAATTTGCACAAGACGGCCATCTTCCCCTCTCTCGCTAGCATGTATTTTTCAAATAACTAACTTGTTTCAGTTACGTCAGAAATGCTCCCGCACGGATGAAAATAAATTTGTCTGCTTGTTTTTGCTTTGGCTGGCTTTGCTCGCGCGTGTATATCTGCATGGCAGAATTTGTCAAACGAAACGGGGGGGTGGGGGGGGGGGGTGTGGCGGGTAAGAATTGGCGTTAATAATTTGTATTGTATCGTGTAACACTACCAAAAAATGTAAGGATTACTACTAAATTTGCGTTAAAGTTGACAGAATATGTTAATTCAGATAGTTATTTTGCGGCACACTTCCTCCAAATCGTTAATTATAAGTCTTGCCACAGTCTCTATCAAATCGGGAAAAATGTTAAAAATGTACGTTAGAAGTGAGAGCCAAAATATACAATGAATCTCATTGGCAAGGTTGCTGGGAAGTACAATCTGTGATTTGAACTGGAAACTATAAATAAAACCTAACGAACTCAGAGACACAGAACAGACAGCTTCGCAACTTCAAACGAGCAACTCCCAAATAGCCAGAAGGATGGTACCTAGAATTATTATATTATAAGTGTTAGATCGAAGTATTTGAGAAACTTAAAACCTTAAAAGTATGCCCGTTTATATATATACAGATACTGAAAAAATTAAGGGACCAGGACTTAAAATACGAAGACGGGAACCCTAAGGAAAAGGATCACCCGTCATAAGAGAAACTTTCCCAGACCAAGTGTATCGCAGAACATCCGTCGAAGAGGAATTACTAGTTTCCCAGGCTAAGTGTTTCGCAGATTCACCCGTCATCAAAGGGATTCAAAATTTCCAGACGAAATTGATTCGAGAGCAAATGCACCGAAATTGCCCGTGTCCATCCGAAACCTGTGCGAGGCGATTGTGTATTAACATGTTTTTCCTGCTTAGTAATTTTATATGAGGCTGGCAACCTCAACATACTAAAATAGCATAGTCATAAACCATTACAGCAAGCGCTGGTGATTTCTTTTGACTAGTCGTGCGGAAAACCCGACAGCAGATGTACCCACAGACTCCGACTGGAGCAGTGTTTAGTGATGATTACATCACATGTGCCACAAGTGTAGCATATCATTTTGTAAGATATATTTTATATGTTACTGTTAGTTCAGGTAAAAACCATTATTTGCCCTGTCCAGACACATTTTCCCAGTTAATACCCAGAGGAATATTGGTGAATTTTAATCATCTTTCTTGAGCTGCGTTGTGTACTCAAGAATTTAATTCTTCTGAGAGATTAACATTGGTGGGTGGACAGCAAGAAGATGCGCCTGTTAAGCTTCAAAATCAATGTACTTAGCCGAAGCATTTGTCTTTTTTTTTTCTAAATATGTACGTGGTTTCAAGTTATCAGACGGTTCGAAGTACTAAATTTACTACGCCACTTGTGGGAGAGAAGTACACTCATCACCAAAAAAGTGACGGAAACCACGGCGACAGGACTCACCTAGAGTTAAGTTTTCGTGTAAAATAGGCGAAAGCAACGGACTTTTGATAAATCCTCATCTACGTCTCAGTGACGAAAACTTGTATGTACAGCAAAATGTCACTAATCTTTTCATATTTATTTTAACTGTTAAAGACTAGTTCGTTATTAAAATTGTTACGTGCTGTTTTAAAACTAAACAATCAAAGTCGCTTCAGTTTTTTAAAGGTATGAAAGCAAACGTATGACCCAGCATATATATATATATATATATATATATATATATATATATATATATATATATATATATATATATATATATATATATATATATATATATATATATATATATATACCTAGACATATATTTACCTCTAAATAGAGCTATACCATTATAAGAAGAATTCGCTAAATTAACTCAGCTAGAGGCTTGAACGGGCTAACATCCATTGCTTAAATCCTTCACAAAAGGCGACGGACAGATATAAGTTAACCATTCATCATCGCTATGCCGCATGGTTCTTGACTTCTGGATTATCTTGTGAATGTTCCCTTCGGACAGAAGCGTCATTACACTTCTATCTACATCTCTGCCAAGAGTAATCTTGTGCGAAGGTAAACATCTTTGGGGACCCAGTTTAGATACTCTTGAGTTTTGACCATTGTTGGACCACTACTGCAAAGCAACGGAGGCAAACCATGACAGGTGGGTTTTTGTTTTTCTCTTATTGCATGATACTAGTCGGTGGTACTAACTCGTGGTGCTACGTGTGGAACAAGTGAATGGTACAAGTGGCCTGCAGTCAAAGCTAGACACCTACAGCAGACGGATCTTAACAGACGCTGGACTATCTTCTCAATTACCCCACGTTAGTACGATGGAAGTGTTGCGGCCACAAGACTTGACCAGTTAATTTCTTTAAAATCCTTTGAGGCTCTCTAGAGTTAAAGCACCATTCTTGAATTCAATCTCCCAAGACACCTTTGAAGACTCTGTAGATATTCTGATTATTGATTACTGTTGGGCTATCACTACATAGCTTCTTCTTCTTTGATCCTTAGCCGCCGACCGTCAAAGCAGTCAGTGGCCATCACGCCTAGTGGCGTCTTGTAGGGCAACAACAAATTGATTCCACTTTGCTCGGTCGGTGGCCATCCTTCGTACAGTGCCCCAACTCTGGTTCATTCTTTGCATCTCAGCCTCCACAGTCCTCCGTCAGGTTGTTTTTGGTCAGCCTCTCTTTCGTTTTCCTTCAGGGGTCCAAAGCATAGCTGTTCTTGTGATGGCATCGGGGTCTCTTCTGAGGACATGACCAACCCAGCTCCAGCGTCTGCCAGCTATGATGGTATGCATGTCCTCTTGCTTGCTACGAGTAAGTAGATCTTGGTTAGTGATGGTATTTGGCCAAAAGATTCGGTGAATTTTTCTTAGGCATGTTGTGTGAAAAGAGGACAATTTCGACATTTCCTTCTCTGTAACTCTCCAGCATTCCGCACCATAGAGAAGCACAGAAAGCACACAGCTCTGATATAATATTAATTTTGTGCTTGTGCTGTATTGGGAGGACTTCCAGATGGTGTTAAGGCTAAAGAAGGCTGTTCTTGCCTTATTCATTCTGATGTTGATGTCTTTGCCTGCCCCGCCGTCTGGTGTTACTATGCTTCCTAGGTATGTGAAGGTATCTGTCTGTACCAATTGCTGATTCCTTACTGATATGGGCTCAGGGTTGCTCACATTGAGCGTCATGACCTCTGACTTCTTTAAATTGATATTCAAGCCCACCTGCTGGCTAAACTTACTAAGTCTATCCGTTTTTTCCTGCATGTGTTGAGGTGAATGTGCTAGTAGTGCAATGTCATCTGCATATTCCAGATCTTCCAATGTAGAAAATGTTGTCCATCTTATTCCTCTTATCACTACAGAGCAAGTGGAGTAAATCACATGACAATAAGGAAGGGTCGTAGTGTTTTTAATAATTGTTATTAACATCGCCATATAAGTGTAACTAATTCTTCGACATTCATGTCTCTGTTTATTAGGATTAAAGACCTTGCCCGAAATAATTACGTGATATTTCCTTGCGTCCAAGATTGTCATAATCAAAACAGGGTGAATTTCACAAGTCACTCCTTGTGGGGTTGTGGTTTATATTGTTAAATTCCATATTATGCTCGTTTTCTCGATTATGTCTAGGATTAATAATTACATTGTTAACAAAGTTCATAACAACCACTGTCGTGAAACATTCTAAATCCACATATCTAAATTAAATAGTAAATGTAAAGCCTAACGAATTAATTCACTAAAAGGAAAGAAGAATGGTAAAAGAACAGTGCGGTCACAATAGCGTACGCCTGTATTATAGAACGTCATGCTAGATAAACAAGAAAAACCCCTTTTTCTACTTCGTCTGCATAAGTGTAGCGCTTTCACGTTTACTAGTAAAGCCTACTGCATCAACTACACGCGTTTCAAAAAAAATAAATAAAACGTGTACTGTATTTCTTAGAAAACCTTGAGATAGACACACTGCGTAATGACCTAGATTAATATTCCATTAATGTCATTTCATGCACTACGTAAACGAAAAGACAGACGGGCTTAGAGAAAGAGAGAGAGATGTACGGAGGAACGCATGCAATACTACCACAGTCTCGCGATATAAAATTAATGCCACCCCACGCGAAAGGCACGCAGGCTTGCTTTTTTTCAAATAAACAGGGACAAAAAACACTACCAATACGAGGTTAGGTTTTAAAAAAACATGGTTAATGCTTATTAGGAAACATGACCCAATACTGTTTTACGTCTGAAATCCTGACATTAGCCTGACAGTACAGAAGACACCCCATCGTATAGAAGTGAACGGATGGTAGAAGAAAATACACATTTTGAACGCAGCCACCTAGCTCCATTAAACTTATATATTTGGGTGCCTTAGGACTTGCTGACAAAGAATATGTTAGGTGTTAAGCAAATAGTCTAATAATTAACAAATTATAGCCAAAATACAATAGTGGTGTTGTCTGACAACACAGGATCATATTTGCTCATAATGGCGTGTTTGGACACTGCTTTAGAGGAAATGAGGCCACCACGTTAAATCCGATTTGATTGGCTAGAATTATATGTAAGGCGAAACATGATTAGTCGACTGCAAATACTATTTTTGGTTGTTAAGGGAAACGGTAGGAAGGGTACTTTTTTCAAATGCTTTTGTAAACATGGTCTTATTGGCTAGACCATTTAATAAAGTCAATTAGGAGCGTCTGTTCAGTGCCACTTTTTGAAATTAAACTGTGTAGAAGCAAGTGCGTTGAGAACCAGTTCAAATTTTTCTAATTAAAGCCTGGGACAGAGGCAGATCGGAATTGTGCCATAACTCATCGCCAGTCAACGTATTTGTTTAATATTTCCTTGAATTGTGGTAAGCTAGAATATTTGATCTCTTTTAGATGAAAATTGAATGTGAATTAATAATTTATGTCTGTATGTGTGTGGGTCAGTAGCAAACATGAGGCAAAGCCTAGATATTGCTCCACCATGAACAAAACTTGTCGGAGAGGAGTATAACTGCATGGGATTGCCAAATAGTACTATGACACCTATCTTGTTGAATAGAAGGAAATAATGCTGGAATTGCAGAGGCGTTGTAACCATTGGGGAGAGGAATACTGGTGTATCCTGTTACATGAGAAGCTAGCAGTTGGCCTACCGCGCTGAACTCGGTGTTTGTTATGTATTGTGCTTCAGTGTGGAAATAGATTATAAATTAGTTCTGAAGTAGGAGGTACAACCTTCTTGTTTCAGGGACCGTGGTACTAACGTATTAAAGCAGCACCTGGTCTGAGTTTTGCTGAATCCAGAGGCTGGTAGCATACTCCTTGGTCAAGATATCGACCAGTGTTGTTTCTCAAGAACACGGTGAAGCAAGCGAGCAGTGGAGACTGTTTCCTGCCGCCCACACAGAAGTTAAGATTTTGTGGCCAGAGCAGCTCAATCTTGTGTATACCCCCCTCTAAAAGTGACTTTACCTTAAATCAAGAGGGACATTTATTTGTTTCAAATAAAAAGAAAATGTGAACCTTTCCAATATTATTTCCACCAGAAACAAACACTTGAAGTCATGATGACAAACAACAACCTAGCTTGAAAAGCCAGTATTACCTCATAGTACTACATCACTACTTACACACATATTGTAATAATAATATATGTCAATACAAAGATCCTATCTATAAATTGTGTACATACAACTTGTGATTACATTTGATTGTGATTCCTGGTTCACTTTGTAGTTGAATCAGGATATCTATTATTGAAAGGAATTAATACATATTTTAAAAGTTGACACTTGACTTATTAAGATAGTCTTATAGAGTGTTCTATGTATGTGAGTGTCACAGTGTTGTAAAGTATTGTGGATTAAATTAAATTGTTTATCTGTCTGTTGGTTGTTGTAAACATACACTTCATCACTATCATAACCCTAGACATTCAACGTAGTCATCACAATATTCCAGAATAAGTCTGACTGAGGTATAAATGTGGTAGCAAAGTAATACACCACACTTATTAGATACAGATACCTTCACAGCTGATCTCAGTCAGTACACTAAGTCCCCTATAAATATTTATAACATCCCACTTTACCACATATATTGGGGTCCTGTCCGGGATTTTGAATCTTCTCCTATTATATATATTGGGGGGTAATTCACTTCATGGAATAATAAAAAATTAAAAGGTATCCTTGGGTGGAAATAAATAAGGTTGAGCTCTCAGTGCCTGTGGTTGTCCTTAGATAACTAGTTATAGATTGACTTGTAGACAATGTATAAATTTGCCTGTTAGAAAATGGCCGACCTGGCAAAATTTCGATCTGCTGCTATGCAGGCTGCTAAAGAGTTAGGAATGGACGGGCAAGTTATGATTGCTTATGTCACTACTGAATGTGACAAATATATTGAACGTGAAGAAAGAAAATTTGAAGCAGAAAGAAAATTAGAATCTGAAAGATTAGAAAAAGAAGCTGAAAGAAAGTTAGAAGCAGAAAAAGAAATTAAGAGGTTGCAGATTGAGGCTGACAAGGAGGCTAGGGCATTAGAGGCTGAGGCTAAGAAGGTCCAATTGGAGGCAGAAAGAGAAGAAAAAAGAGTGACTGTCGAAAGGGAAGACAAAAGATTAGCTGCAGAAAGGGAAGCAGAAGATAAGAGATTACAAAGGGAGCACGAGTTACGACTAAGGGAGTTGGAATTTCAAGGCCATGCTCCTGAAAATGGTACCAGTCCCTTTACCTCTGATGCCTCTGCTAGTCAGGGAGCCTCAACCTCAGCTATGAACTTTCATTTAGATAATTTTGTTGAGAAAGAAGATATCGAGAGCTAACTAAATAGATATGAACTATTAGCTACCACGTATGGGTTAGAGAGAGAAAGGTGGAGCTTAAAGTTATCTCAAGGGCTTCGTGGTACAGCTAATGATGTTTTTGCCAAAATGGGCAGGTATGATCAAGACAGTTATGACATGTTAAAGCAGGCTCTTTTGTTAAGATATGAAAAGAATGGAGAATTTTATAGAAAGAAATTTAGGAATGCTAAACTACTGTCAGGTGAGACATATCACCAGTTCTCTGCACGGTTAGAGACATACTTGGAGAAATGGACGGCTCTGGGGAAAACCCAAGATCTTAAGGAAATGATCCTTATAGAACAATTAAGAGAGTCCATGGCTCCAGACCTGAGAAAGTTGCTCATGGAACAAGGTGCAGAGAGGCTGGGTGAGTTGCTAAATGTTGCTGAAAGGTATCAAGCAGCTCAAGCAGAGGTAACAGGTAATAAAAAGAAACAGGCAGATAATTTTAAGGCACCACAGAACTTTAATAAATTTGATCCTAGAGATCAGAACAAAGGTAAGCACCAGTTTGATAGGCCACGGTATGACAATAAAAATAAAACCCCACAATTCGATGAAAGGAAATTTTATGAAAGAAAATCTTTCAACCAAGGAAGGAGGTGGTGTAAAAATTGTAAGATGAACAATCATGACACTGACCGTTGTAGAAGGAATCCTATAGTAATGGCCACCCTTCAGGTTAGGTCAACCTCTAGACAGGAGGAGGATATTATGATAAATACCACTCCAGAAGAGATGAGGAAGGCACAGGCTGGGGATAAGACCCTCAAGCCTTGTTTTAGGAAATTGTCCAATTGCCATACACCTCCAGGAAAAGGAGAGTTCTATATGAAGAACAAACTGATATACCGGAAGACTGGAACTAGATCCAAAGGTCAGGGACAGCTGGTACTTCCTAAAAGGTATAGGGCAGACTTAATAAGGAGCCTACATGTGAAACCAGATGGGGACCATGAGAAAATAGGTACCATCATTCAAAAGGTAGCTCAAAATTATTATTGGCCCAAGGCAAGGTGGGACATTGAGAATTTTGTAGGAAGGTGTAGCATAGCACATGAGGGAACACCCACAAGTGGGAACACTGATCAGGACCTGGATACGCCACTGGGCAAACGTAGGCCTGACAATAGAAAGAATAAGAAAGTGGACTAAGTGGAATGGGAAGCCCCTTTTCACGGACAAGCTTCAATTGACTGTTTTACAATGGCCACGATGCAGCGAGTGCAAAGAGATGTCTTACCCCAGGATAAGCCGAAAATCCTTCAGTCGGACTTATGTGAACTGGAAGAAGAAGATGTAGAGAGGAAATCTCTCATCAAGAATTTTATGCGGGGAGAGAGCTCCACGAGAAAAATTGGTAGCGGTCGTTTTGTGCAGGATGATTCTGGAAAGAAAAATCATCACTACAGTGCTTCTAGTAGAAGAGACCCTACCAGTGCATGGAAAAATAGACAAGAATGCTAAAGACAGAGATTTGGCTGTGGGAGAGAAGGTACTGCTTCTCCTACCCGGTAGTCAGAATAAGTTACAAATTGGATGGCAAGGTCCATATACAGTTCTAGAGAAGGTGTCTAGAACAAATTATAAGATAGATAAGAAGGGGAAAGAAAAAATCTATCATGTGAATCTCCTGAAGAAATATTTGGAAAGAGAAAATCAGGAAGAGACACACTTGTTGACCTTGTCCATTGCAATGGAGATGAAAAAGGAACCACTTTCATCATTTGAATATCCATTACATCCCTGTGAGACAGCGGCACAGGTGAAAATCAGTACACATTTAACAAAAAATCAGAAGGAGAGAGTGCAACAGGTTCTGGATGATCATACAGAGGTGTTAACGGACCGACCGCGGCATACAAACTTATTGTAATATGATATGAAACTGATAGACCCCACACCTGTCTGTATGAAAGCCTATTCGATTCCTTTTGCTAAGGAGAAAGCCTTGAAGGAAGAGATAGACTATTTGTTGAAGGAAGGAATAATTTCACACAGTGAATCTTCGTATAGTTCCAGTGTGGTACTCTTAAGGAAACCCTCTGGAGAACATAGACTCTGTATAGATTACAGGAGACTGAATGCTATCATAGAAGGTCAGGTGGATCCATTGCCGGATACAAATCAGTTGTTTGCCAGGCTAAATAAAGCTAAATATTTCTCAAAAGTGGATCTGAGTAAAGGATACTATCAGATTCCAGTAAAGTCTGAGGTTAGACCATACCTAGCTTTTAGTACCTCAGAAGGACACTATGAGTTTAATAGATTGCCATTTGGATTGACGAATGCGCCTAGTGTCTTCTCTAGAATGATGAGAAAATTGTTGGATCCTCTGAATAATCCATGCATCACAAATTTCATGGATGATGTCCTTATAGCAACAGAAACATTTGAGGAACACATTGACTCTCTGAACATGCTGTTTAATCGACTTAGAGAAGCGAATTTAACAGCCCGACCAACTAAATGTTGCGTTGGATGTAAAGAATTATAATTCTTGGGACACACAGTCCATCAGGGAAACATGACCCCTGACCCCAAGAATTTAGAGAAACTAAAGAAAGCCCCGAGGCCACAAACCAAGAAAGACGTGAGATCCTTTGTCTCATTATGTGGTTTCTACCAAAAGTATATCAAAAACTGTAATTCCATATGTGCACCGTTAACTGACTTAACACGCAAAGGAAATCCAGATCAAATTACATGGACAGCTCAGTGTGAATTGGCATACCAGGAATTGAAGGAAAAGCTCACAAGCAGACCTATTTTGAAATTACCTGACTTAAGTCAAGAATTCATTGTGAGAACGGATGCAAGTAATATCGGGTTGGGCGCGACCCTGTTACAAAAATCAGATGCACTGAATGGGGAATTAACCCCAGTGGCATATGCTAGCAGAAAGTTGAATAAAGCTGAAACAAATTACTCAACTAGCGAAAAAGAATGTCTTGCAGTAATATGGGCGATAAAGAAATTCAATATTTATCTGTATGGGAAGGCATTCAAGTTGCAAACGGATCACAAACCCTTGTCGTTTCTAGCGCAGGCTAGGCATGAAAATTCGAGGTTACTCAGATGGTCCTTACTTTTGCAGCTATTCCAATTCAGCATAGAGAATATTTCTGGAAAAACCAACCTGGGAGCGGATTTTCTAAGCCGCCATCCGTGTGATGAAAATCACCGTAAGCCCCAGGAATAATATTAAATTTCTCTATGTGTATATAGAATTATAGACTGACAAATAACGTCTGTTTTAAGTGGGGAGAATTTGTCGTGAAACATTCTAAATCCACATATCTAAATTAAATAGTAAATGTAAAGCCTAACGAATTAATTCACTAAAAGGAAAGAAGAATGGTAAAAGAACAGTGCGGTCACAATAGCGTACGCCTGTATTATAGAACGTCATGCTAGATAAACAAGAAAAACCCCTTTTTCTACTTCGTCTGCATAAGTGTAGCGCTTTCACGTTTACTAGTAAAGCCTACTGCATCAACTACACGCGTTTCAAAAAAAATAAATAAAATAAAATAAAACGTGTACGGTATTTCTTAGAAAACCTTGAGATAGACACACTGCGTAATGACCTAGATTAATATTCCATTAATGTCATTTCATGCACTACGTAAACGAAAAGACAGACGGGCTTAGAGAGAGAGAGATGTACGGAAAAACGCATGCAATACTACCACAGTCTCGCGATATAAAATTAATGCCACCCCACGCGAAAGGCACGCAGGCTTGCTTTTTTTCAAATAAACAGGGACAAAAAACACTACCAATACGAGGTTAGGTTTTAAAAAAAACATGGTTAATGCTTATTAGGAAACATGACCCAATACTGTTTTACGTCTGAAATCCTGACATTAGCGTGACAGTACAGAAGACACCCCATCGTATAGAAGTGAACGGGTGGTAGAAGAAAATACACATTTTGAACGCAGCCACTTAGCTCCATTAAACTTATATACTGAAGCACATTAAAAACGCACCACCTGTATAATCCAGGAACAGAGTGTGAAATGTAAATATAAGTGTTTACAAGTTTACATATGTGGAATCTTTATTCATTTTCCTATGAATCCATGCTGGTCATTAATTTGTACATTTGATTGTTATGAAATTCATTGCATTCTGTGCAGGCAAGGGAGAAAACCAAAAATGCAACCAATAAAAAAATTCATTCACACTATCCTCAGTATCTGGTATGTCCACCGCGTGCTTGCAAACAAGCTTGGCAGCGGCTCCGCATGGAACGCACAAGTCTCTGAAGGAAATTCCGGGAAATCAAGTCCCATTCACGTGTAAGAGCAGCTTCGAACTGTTGCAGATTAGCTGGAGAACCTTGCCTGTAGACTCTGCGTCCAAGCTCGTCCCACAGATGTTCTATAGGGGACATGTCTGGTGATAGGGCAGGCCAATCAATCGTCACAATGTTCTGCTGCTGTAGATATTGCTGCGTAATGCATGCGGTGTGCGCACGTGCGTTATCCTGCTGGAGAAGCTGCAAGTCTGGATAATGTGTGAACGCAGGAGCAACCAATGCATCTAGAACCTCATCTAGATATGTCACAGCATTAACATTTCCACGGAAGACGTGAAGAGGCAAGCGATGGTGAAAACTGAATCCTCCCCAAATGTGAATACTGCCACCTCCAAATCGGTTGTGCTGACGAACACAGCAATCTGCAAAGCGCTGTCCACACCGTCGCCAAATCCGCATACGTCCATCAGCAAAAGATATGTTAAATCTGCTCTCGTCTGTGAATAGGACAGCATTCCACTGCAGTCTAGTCCATCTGGCATGTTGCTCTGCCCATTGCAGGCGCTGCTGACGATGTCTGTGAGTCAAGTTTGGCCCAACATAAGGTCGTCTTGCAGTAAGGCCTGTATCTCTTAGTCGTCGTATGACTGTCATTCGAGAGACTTGCCCACGTCTACCCACTATTGCTCTTGCTGTTTGACTTGCCGGTGACTCAGCACAACATGACGATCTTTCGCAGGGGTAGTAACTCGTGGTAGGCCACTCCGAAGTCTATCCCAGGCACTGCCAGCGGTTCCGTAACGTTCACTGAGACGTACAATAGTGCTGTGGTGGCAATTCATCCCTCTGGCAATGGCCCGCAAGTTCATTCCGGTCTCCAACATACCAATGGCTCGTTGGCGGTCGTTTTCAGATAGTCGTGGCATTTCAAGCACATGTACTGAGTGTTTTGTCTCAACGGCCTTTTTATACCGAGTATACTGCCACAACGCGTACACATTTTCAGGGTCATAGCTGTTGGGAATCGTGTTGCACGTGTAACTTTCATTGTTTTCATGTAGTCTGTACACAAACCCGTGGGTTGAATCATGCACTTTCGATTCCAGCAGCCATTCGCTCTCTACCTCATGACAAACACGAGGAAAATCCATTCCGACACATTTTTTTACCAGCTTCTCGGCATCAGTAAATATAATAGTGGTGCGTTTTTAATGTGCTTCAGTATATATTTGGGTGCCTTAGGACTTGCTGACAAAGAATATGTTAGGTGTTAAGCAAATAGTCTAATAATTAACAAATTATAGCCAAAATACAATAGTGGTGTTGTCTGACAACACAGGATCATATCTGCTCATAATGGCGTGTTTGGACACTGCTTTAGAGGAAATGAGGCCACCACGTTAAATCCGATTTGATTGGCTAGAATTATATGTAAGGCGAAACATGATTAGTCGACTGCAAATACTATTTTTGGTTGTTAAGGGAAACGATAGGAAGGGTACTTTTTTTCAAATGCTTTTGTAAACATGGTCTTATTGGCTAGACCATTTAATATAGTCAATTAGGAGCGTCTGTTCAGTGCCACTTTTTGAAATTAAACTGTGTAGAAGCAAGTGCGTTGAGAACCAGTTCATATTTTTCTAATGAAAGCCTGGGACAGAGGCAGATCGGAATTGTGCCATAACTCATCGCCAGTCAACGTATTTGTTTAATATTTCCTTGAATTGTGGTAAGCTAGAATATTTGATCTCTTTTAGATGAAAATTGAATGTGAATTGATAATTTATGTCTGTATGTGTGTGGGTCAGTAGCAAACATGAGGCAAAGCCTAGATATTGCTCCACCATGAACAAAACTTGTCGGAGAGGAGTATAACTGCATGGGATTGCCAAATAGTACTATGACACCTATCTTATTGAATAGAAGGAAATAATGCTGGAATTGCAGAGGCGTTGTAACCATTGGGGAGAGGAATACTGGTGTATCCTGTTACATGAGAAGCTAGCAGTTGGCCTACCGCGCTGAACTCGGTGTTTGTTATGTATTGTGCTTCAGTGTGGAAATAGATTATAAATTAGTTCTGAAGTAGGAGGTACAACCTTCTTGTTTCAGGGACCGTGGTACTAACGTATTAAAGCAGCACCTGGTCTGAGTTTTGCTGAATCCAGAGGCTGGTAGCATACTCATTGGTCAAGATATCGACCAGTGTTGTTTCTCAAGAACACGGTGAAGCAAGCGAGCAGTGGAGACTGTTTCCTGCCGCCCATACAGAAGTTAAGATTTCGTGGCCAGAGCAGCTCAATCTTGTGTATACCCCGCTCTAAAAGTGACTTTACCTTAAATCAAGAGGGACATTTATTTGTTTCAAAGAAAAAGAAACGGTGAACCTTTCCAATATTATTTCCACCAGAAACAAACACTTGAAGTCATGATGACAAACAACAACCTAGCTTGAAAAGCCAGTATTACCTCATAGTACTACATCACTACTTACACACATATTGTAATAATAATATATGTCAATACAAAGATCCTATCTATAAACTGTGTATATACAACTTGTGATTACATTTGATTGTGATTCCTGGTTCACTTTGTAGTTGAATCAGGATATCTATTATTGAAAGGAATTAATACATATTTTAAAAGTTGACACTAGACTTATTAAGATAGTCTTATAGAGTGTTCTATGTATGTGAGTGTCACAGTGTTGTAAAGTATTGTGGATTAAATTAAATTGTTTATCTGTCTGTTGGTTGTTGTAAACATACACTTCATCACTATCATAACCCTAGACATTCAACGTAGTCATCACAATATTCCAGAATAAGTCTGACTGAGGTATAAATGTGGTAGCAAAGTAAGGTCATCTGTAATACACCACACTTATTAGATACAGATACCTCCACAGCTGATCTCAGTCAGTACACTAAGTCCCCTATAAATATTTATAACATCCCACTTTACCACAACCACCACAAGAACTCAGCAACAGTATTTCTAACGTTCCAACTCAACGAAAAATATATCGACTTTCAAACTCCATCAACATTCCGACATTTATTTCAACGTAGACTACATATCTCGACAAGGCATTGCAAAGCAGGTTAATTTCATCAAATTCCACATTCCATTATTCTACATAAGTAATATATGATCCCGTTTCATTTGTTTGCTCCATATTTAAACACATCGACGTATTACAAGACATTTCCCATTGAACATGTTAGCAAAAACTACCAGCTTGGTAGTATACACATATGACCCTAACAGGGTAAACATCAACTCTGTTCTGTTTTTATCCCAAACATGTTCACGTCATGTGCGAAGTACACATAGTGACAATTCTTTATCGTGCCGCGCTTAACAGCACCAAACTCTTGGTTATTCTCTAACATGTGGAGTGCAATAGCCAACGCCACACTCCTGCAAAATATAACACTTTTATCTTAGACGGTCATAACTTGCTAATCCAAAACATTTGTTTGTCTCAATCCGTTCACCTGAGCTAAAACAAATGTGTAATCTGATTGTGATGTCGGACAGCTTCACTCGTTATCTTGTGATACGTGACGTTCGAACGCTTGCGATTAAGATAAGAGACGAGATTTTCCGGCTTGCTAACGATGAATGTCCACAATCAGAAAGACATACCGGCTTGTAACAAGCAGGTAACATACCTGGTCGTTTTTCGGCGCGAGAAGACCCGAACAAAAGACAGACAATGACCTGTGAAAATTGAATAAGGGAAGCGAAGCATAGAAAAGGCATACACACATTTGACGAATGTGTAAAACTACCGACATACACTTACTTATTCACTCAATCACTTGATCATTTACTCATTTATTCATTCATTCATTTGTTCATTTATTCACGCATTCATTCATTCATTGATCCATTCACGAACTCCCTCACTCATCTATTCAATCGTTCAGTCATTCATTCATTGTTTTATGCATTAATTTACTAATTCATTCATTGTTTTATGCATTAATTTACTAATTCATTCATTAATTCACGCTTTCATTCACTCAATAATTTACTCATTAGTTCACTCAGTCATTGAGTCACGAACTAATTTATATATTCATTCCTTTAGTTTCACCTTGTGGCGTATTATGTCATCATTGCAGCTGGTCCTCGTGTAGATAGCCCTCACCAAAACTGATAACTGCATTTACAGAGGCGGACTCTGCCATGATTTGTGTTACAATGTTATGTAGCCAGTCACAGGACAAGGCCAAAATGTGTGTTACAATGTTATGTAGCCAGCCACAGGACAAGTCGCACGTCAGTCGCATCTTACAATTTATTAAAATGGCACGTTGCATCTTTATCTCCTTGGAGACCTCAAGCGATTTGTCAGTCTTCGATTATGGTCTATTTTGATCACTGTTCAAAATGATGTGCATCCTTAGTGCCACAATGTACTGAGATAAAAATATGTATTCTTTCATGTACTAACCTTTAACCCCAGATGGAGCATACGTACTGTTTGAATTTCACCCCAAATATTTTTGTTATGTTTAACCCATTCTAGATCTGTTCAATTTTTCTGTAATGCCTTTCTTATTTGGGTTCGATTATAGTCTCCATGTGGCGTTTTAAAGCATGTTGTTGTTTAACTAAGGCTGTTGAGAATTCTTGCTTTTTTTTGCAGCCAATACCAAGTTGAAGAGTCCTTGGTATTATCTACACTGTAGATCTAGGCTTTTCAGCCATTCCGAAACGTGTTGAGTTGAAGTCATGAGCTCCAGTGTCTCCAGCTTGGCTTGCATTTGAAGGATCGTCACATCTGGTCCTAAACTAGGAGGAAGAAGCGCATGGAATTATGCGCATTCCCCATTATCGGGGGTGTGGGGTCGAGGGGGGTCTAAATATGCAGAGCTAAAATACTGTACTGTGGTTCTGGGCTCTCCAAAGGAATTGACACGTCCTACACAGAGCCACTTCTCAGCTCCCCTTTCGTATCATGAATCCACAGTGAGATCCTCCTGAATGCAGTCAACTAGGTAGAAGCCAAAGTTACGTCTGGGGCTCAAGTGACTCCTGCAAGCTTAGTATGCAATGCTGGGTTCTCAACAAGTTTCACCACAGGTGGAATCCCCGACACAGTGTGGATGCTTTCAAGAGTCAATGAGGGTGTAATTAGCCTCACAGACAGATGTTCATATCCAAATCTGTAAAATGTAACACTGTGCTTTGCTGGTGGTCATATAAGGATGACACCAGTTATGGCTCCATGTATTTAGAGCAGGTAAATGCTTGACGCAGGCTTTCTCCAAAGGTAACCAACTTCAACGGTGGCTCCATGCTCCACAGGGAACACAAAACAAAATGATTCATCCTCTGAGATGTGTCTTTGTTGTTCATTTATTATTGTTGTTGTTTGTCAGAAATTGACATCATGGCACATCAGATGAATTTATTACTGTTGTCGTTGATCAGACGTGACATCATGGCGCATCAGACGTGACATCATGACACACCAGGCCTGAGATCATGACACACCAGACGTGACATCATGGCACACCAGACATCACATCATAACATACCAGACGTGACATCATGGCACATCAGACGTGACATCACGACACCAGACGTGATATTATGACACACCAGACTTGACATCACGACACACCAAACGTGACATCATGGCACACCAGACGTGACATCATGGTACACAAGACGTGACATCATGACACACCAGACGTGACATCATGACACACCAGACGTGACATCATGACACACCGGATGTGACATCATGGCACACCAGACGTGACATCATGACACACCAGACGTGACATCATGGCACACCAAACGTGACATCATGACACACCAAAAGTGGCATCATGACACACCAGACGTGACATCACGACGCACCAGGTGTGACATCATGACACACCAGACGTGACATCATGACACACAAGACGTGACATCATGACACACCAGACGTGACATCATGACACACCAGACGAGCCCAGAGGTACTCAGTCTCCGTCAGTAAATATAGAACGGTACATATGCATATCTGACGTCATGAACGTGCAATGGCATTTTAATATAATGAGTACTTAATGACGTTGATAAGTCTGTTGTAATCTATACTACGATATTCAGTTAAAATTAAAAAATAATTATATGTATAATTGTTAACACTCTCACAAAAAAGCGCACTATGGAAAAGGTTCACAATAATATATTTGGGCAGCGTTTCGCAATTTTGTTTTTGTTTACGAAACACTTATTCATTTGAAATGAATTGATGGAACGGTGAACCTAAAAATTGGGTTTAAGGTAGCATTTTACAAGTTTATGTTTTATTTTATGATTAATTAAAATTCAGTTTAAGCTGTGTCAATAAAGAAAGTAATTAAAACAGCTAAAATAATAATAATTAGAACCATCAGTAGTTTAATCATGTTTATTTTTGATTACTAATAAACGTAAGGTACATGCACAAGTAATTGAAGAACACATGTGTTTGTTACCATCACATATTGGCTTAATATTTGGTACAATGTTTGAAAGTTGAATTCTTATATCTGGGGTAGAGTCAAGTCTTTTCCAATATTTTGTCTTCATGGCTGCTAAATAAGGAAACCCTGTTTCACATAGGTATGTAATGGCACATGGAAGAAGCACTTGAATTGCCTGTTTTGAAATGTTGGGCATTCTTGCAAAACACTGCTCCAAAAATCATTTATGTAAAGTTCATGAAATCTTTATTTTATTCCCACGTCTGAAGTCAAATCAATCAAACTCTCATAATCAAGAGTTGATAATCGTGCTGGTTTGGCTGCAATTGCAATTGGATTTCGTATACATTTAAAAAATAAAATTTGAACATAAGCTGTTAGCAACCGGTTCTACGAGGGTGAGTCAAGTGAAAACCGGAAATATGTTATAACAATAAGAATAATCATGCCATTATATTGTAACTTGCCAATATTGTTGTCCTGGATGTCTCGAGTGTCATGCATGCGCCATCGCGGTGATGACGCATAAGGTGACGTCATAATGACGTTTTAAAGATGGCCGCCCCGCTAGTGGAATGCACCAAACAGCAGCAGCGTTCTCTTATTCAATTTTTGATCAGCGAAGGGGTGAAACCAATAGAAATTCATCGGCAAATGAAGCTCAAGTACGGTGATGTATGCATGTCAAGGTCGCAGGTGTATGAATGGTGTACAAAGTTCAAAAACGGCGTGATTTCTGTGACAGATTGTTCACGACCGGGTCAGGCACACAGAGTAGTTACTCCAGAATCGATAGCAACCGTTGAACGACTCGTACAGGGAAACCGCCGATTGACTGTGGATGATATTGCCACACATCTTGACATCAGTCACGGTTCAGCACACCACATCATCTCTGATGTGCTACAGTACCACAAAGTGTCTGCAAGGTGGGTGCCACTTCCCACATCCACGGTACACGCCAGACCTTGCCCCAAGTGATTTCCACCTGTTTGGACGACTTAAAGAGGCATTGGGAGGAAAGACTTTCAGGTCCGATGAAGAGGTACAGCGTCGTTGTATGATTTATTGAAACTGTTGGAGCTGAGGGGACAGTCGAGAACAAGGGCACTGAAGAGGCTTAGTGAAACTGCCGACAAGGCATCGTGCTGGCTGTGGAACAACCGCAATGAGCTATGGAAAGCGTGACAGTAAACTCTGCTGTACAGAAAACACTAGGAATTTTTCTGAGTCCACAGTACGTAGAGTTTTTCATTGTACTGATGAAAGGGTTGTGACTGACAAGCAACAGGCGGTGTATATTATAAGAGGTGTTAGGTACAGAAATTCAGTTGCTAGCGCGCAGTGGCTAGCCTCGTCGGCTTCGCGCAGGTGTGTCCGTGTCTGTCCCTAATTGTGTGCGACGGAACGAACGGAGTAATTTGTCTTCTCTTTGTTACTTTCACAATTGCCTCCACGGCTGGCGGAGTTGTGGATTTTAAAGTTGCTACTAAAGTGAAATGGGTTCATTTTCGATACAATACAACAGGAGGCTGAGACACTTGGGAGTCATGACCCAAGTGGGCCCGCCCCCCTTAGAGTGTAAAGGAGTATACTGGGCCGAAACACGTGTCCGATAGGGAGACGTCTTCTGATGATCAGGTTGCCTCCTTTTGTATCGCTCTGTAAAGAGTTTCCTATCATCATCATGCGTCAGAGGTGCTAGAGTGTTTTTCTTTGCCAAGCAGTCACACAGTTTGCACCGGAGGACCTCGTCAAACGTCTTTTCCAGATCCAAGAAACGAAGATGCATCTCACCTTTATACTCACGGGCCTATATCATTTAGCTGTTTGAGTGTGAAGATAAGGTCCTGAGTACTTCGATTTGCTCAGAATTTGCTTTGGACTTCATCAATGTGTGGCTCAGCTAGGCGTCTGAGTCTCTGATCCAGGATTCTAGTGTAAATTTTACCAGGGACACTGAGAAGAGATGTGCCTCTATTTTGTCCCACATTGTCGGTTGTCACACTTTTTGAAAATAGGTATTATGATTGCAATCTAGCAAACCTTTGGTATGGTCTTGTGGCACCAAGTTGTGGGGATGCAATGTTTTTAAATGTCCGCAGGAGAGTGCTAATCAGACATTTTCCTAGCTTCAACACTCTTAGTTCATCCGCCTCTGTCGCCAGAGATCTGCCAAATAATATTTTGAGATCTACCGTAAAACACGATCTACTAGTTGCAGATAACTGGCGAGAGACAGTCCGGGTAATTTGAAATATGATTAAATACTATTGTGTACGATCAAAAGATATAAACTGTAATAATGCGAGTTAGTATCTGGAGCTGGTAACTTTAATACAAATATTACAATTGTTACAGAAACCACTACGTCAAGAGCGCCTGTAATAGTCTAGTGTAGTCACGTGGTTAATGAGTCAACCCTAGTGATGGTTCTTTGTTCTTTAAAGGACGCAAAATAGAAGCCAACAAATATAATAATAATAAATAATGTATCTTTTTCACTTACTTAAATTTTTGTTTTCAGGGTGGACGATTACAAGCTTATCGAGGGGTTTCCAGGAATCTTCCAGGGCTGGTATCGACTAGGGTCCCCAGACCAGGGTCCCAGCGTCCCACTGGAGACGACTACTAATTTCGACTTCATTTTCAATAATCCCGTCACGTGGAACGTCTCGTCATCTTTTCTATTTAACCTTAAAGGTCAGATCTGAGAGTATAAACAGATTAATATCAGCAACAAAAATATGGATTACATTTTCATGTCCTATATTTGTTGTAGCTAATGCCGCGGCAGAATTAATAATGGCATTTCTTACTTCACTAAAGATGTTAATGAACATTTCAGCAGCTCTGATTCAAGTTATACAGCGCTTCTACAAGACTTGCAGACATTATGTGAGGAGGACAAACTGTAAATCAGAATAATTCAGGACCATCACTGGTGTAAGGCAGGGTGATATTTTGTCACTTATCTTTTCATAATCCTCATGGACAATGTCATCAAAGCATGTAAGGAAATGACCAAATAGTATTCCGTAAGGTACTGGAAGATGAGACAGGTTTGTATTTCAGAGCTGGCATTTGCCGACGATTTGCCGTGACTGCTAAATCAGAGGTACGTCTTCAGTCCACTGCAAGTCTGGAAGTAAGAGCTTGAGAAGAAAGTGTTAGTCATCAGCAGCTCCAAAGCAAACACCATGGTGATATCACTAGAGGAAAGAAGGCATCAGTTTGATCCGGGAGAGCGGGTCCTGGAGCAAGGCAACGACTTTGATTACCTCGGAGTTGTTGTGGGCTGAAGGGGCGGCGTCGAGGTGGGAGGGTTGGCTGTCCTGGGGCGGCGGCTGTGAGACATTTTCAGGCCATAAATCGAGGATTCCTCGTCAAGAGAGATGTTGGCAGGAGGACGGGAATGGCTGTGTGCTGCTCCCCGTATGTTCCAGTCTTGACATATGGATGAGAGTCGTGGGCGGTTGCTCTGGCCCACGGTAGCCGGCCCATGATCTTGAAGATGAGGTGTCTGAGGAGAACTTTTCGGGTGGCATGAGGATATGGTCCACAACCACACGATAAGGGAAGGCCTTAAAACATAGCCATTGCAGACTCAAGTAGAACAGTCTCAACTACGATGGTTTGGCCATGTCTGTGGAATGGAAGAGGATCGGCTACCACGACAAGTATGGGAAACTACGAACCAGGGATCCAGACCTCAAAGACGACCCAGAGTCCACTGTGAGAACAACGTTGCACAATCTCTGGGGACCGATCACGGCTGGATTGGGGCCGGGAAAGAGAGAAGATGGCCGATGGGATAGTATGGCGCTCTCTCCTCCTAACCTCTACACCTCATGGTAGAAGAGGAATGACTTAGTAAGTAAGTAAAAAGAGAATGTTATTAAAACATAAGTGCAACAGAAATTAGTATAAGATAAATAGATAATGGCTGGTCATGCACTAAACACTGGGTCGTGACAGTTTGATAACAACATACAGATTGACAGAAAAAGAATGAGGTAAAAAGTTATTTGTCTCTTCAACGACATAGATTAGGTCAATGGCTTCACTCATTTTACTGCGATCTTTTGAATATTCTTTGGTCCTAACGAATATATATATATAAGTGTGTGTAAATTTAAGTGGGGGCGGTGAGTGGGGATGATGAACATTACAAAGAAAAGGTTGCGTCATATCTCACGAATATTTATATACTCGATTTTAAATGCCAGCGGGAGAGGTCTAGTCCAAAATTTTCCTAATTTAAAAAGGCTTTCTCCTCCCTCCCCCGCAGTAGTCGCCTAAAGATCTACCAAATTATCCACAGGGCCCTACCGGTAGTTCGAGATTGACTTGTTGCCGAACCCTGATCTAGATTATGTCCATGACCTGGCTGTTCAGTCTAATAACCGTAACCATATGTATGACACAATGAGAAAACTTAATGATCAGCAACTAGGTTTAAAAATACTCAGAGAAAAGACAGAGTTTGTGAAGACAGATGCAACTAATGATAACCAAATTCTACTGGGAGATGCATCTCTACATCAGGTGTTGGTAACCGGTCAATCGAGTTCTACCGGTAGATCAATGGGGAGGCTTCGGAAGATCTCTAGGAGATCGATGGGAGAAACGAATTTTTTGGAAGGTTCGAACTAGACCTATCCCGGCAGTAGTTACAGTAGCGGGATCCACAGGATTAAAGATTTTGTTTCAAGAGTTCTTAGTAAAATATTACAAGTTTGCTGGCTAAAGCTGGTAGTCGCATCCAGAAAGATATCTTCTACGGACTACTGGCAGATGACAAAAGAACAGTTGGGTGACAGCAGTGAGGTTCAAAGATGTGTACAAGAGAGACATGAGGGCAGTGGACATAAATCAAACAACCTGGGAGGGTGAAGCTACCGATCGCACCATGTGGCGATGCTCTCTACGGCGCCTTCTCAGATTGGACGAAAGGAAGCTTTCACGGCAAGCAGATAAGACGAGAAAACGTCGACAGGAACACCTGGAAAATAAGCAGCTGTTGGCTGTCACCGTAAGGGCGCATTCCCATAGTCAGTTATGACTGAAGGGGCTATTATTGTTAATATTATTATTATTAGCTTACAAATGTTGCCTTTATTGAGGCAGATCTTTAGAAAGCTCAGTGTTTAAATAGTAGGTCCCAACAATTCATGGGTTGCCTACTGCTGGTCTACATGATATGGAGTCATATCTATGCCTATGCTGCAACATGGGCAAAGTTAGAAGAACAGACTGTGATAACAAAAACAAAACATGTAGAAGGCAAGAGATTTCATGGCTTAGGGAAATACGTAGAAATCAGGAGAAATCAAGTCACACACAATCATACAATTCTCCAAGTCAAATGTTAAGTCATTCGTATTGTATGACTCTCAAACCTGGAGAACAACAGTGACGACAACCAGTAAGTGACAGACCTTTAGTGCTTGTGAACAGAAAGATTGTAATGGTACGGCAAGACTACCAGTGTGTTGCGGATATAAAGAACTAGACCAAACACCAGCAGCAAAAATGGGCAAGACAAATGAACTGGCTGTGTATAGGTCACACATGGAGGAAATCAATTGATAACTTAATTCGACAGTTATTATAGAATTATAAAGGTATGAGAAATTGAGGAAGATCTAATACCAGAGGCCACACATCTTCTCTTCTTTGATCCATAACCATCAACCATCAAAGCAGTCAGCCTGGTGGCGTCTTGTAGGGCAGCAACAAATTGATTCCACTTTGCTCGGTCGACGGCCATCCTTCGTACAGTGCCCCAACTCTGGTTCATTATTTGCATCTAAGATTCCACAGTTCACCGCCAAGTTATTTTTGGTCGGCCTCTCTTTCGCTTTCCTTCGGGGGTCCATAGCATAGCTGTTCTTGTGATGGTATCGGGGTCCCTTCTGAGGACGTGGCCAACCCAACTCCAGCGTCTGCCAGCTATGATGGTGTGCATGTCCTCCTGGTTACTCCAAATAAGTAGTTCTTGGTTGCTGATGGTGTTTGGCCAAAAGATTCGGAGAATTTTCCTTAGGCAAATTGTGTGGAAGGAGGACAGTTTCGACATTTCCTTCTCTGTTACTCTCCAACATTCCGCACCATGGAGAAGCACAGAAAGCGCACAGCTCTCATACAGTCTTAATTTGGTGTTTGTGCTGTACTGGGAAGACTTCCAAATGTTGTTGAGAGCAGCAAAGGCTGTTCTCGCTCTGTCTTCTTCAAATTGATGTTCAGGCCAACCTGCTGGCCATACTTGTTCAGTCTATCGGTTTTGTCTTGAATGTGTTGATGTGAATGCGCGAGTAGTGCAATGTCATCTGCATATTCCAGGTCTTCCAGTGTAGAAAACGTTGTCCATCTAATTCCTCTTGGACTGCCCTCTGTTGTTTGGCGCATCACCCAATCTATGACTGTCAAAAATAATGTTGTTGATAAGGGGCATCCCTGTCGTACTCCTGTTTCCACTTTCGAAAGTTACATTACTCGATCCAACACTGCACGTAAAGTTAGAATAGAGGCTTTTTATGATGGAAACAATGCGGCTGGGAATTCCATAAGCCCTCAGAATTTTCCATAGGCTGTCCCTGTGTATGCTGTCGAAAGCCTTTTCAAAATCAACAAAGTTAATGTACAGCTGTCTCTGCAATTCTGAGCACTGCTCTATAATGTTCCTGAGGGTAAATATATGATCTGCACATCTTCTGTTCCTTCTGAAGCCCGCTTGTTCTTTCCTCAGTTTATGGTCAACTGCTTTTGAAATTCTCTGGATGATTATCCTGTCTAGTATTTTGCTGGGAACTGATAGGAGGGTAATTCCTCTCCAGTTGTTGCAGTCTGCAAGGTCGCCCTTCTTGGGCAATTTGACAATTATTCCTTTACTCCAATCGGTTGGTGTTGTCTCAGTTTCCCAGACTTGTGCAAATAGTGGTTCTAATAGTTCTGCTGCTAGTTCAGGGTCTGTCTTGAATAGCTCAGCATTTAGATTGTCGTGACCTCACGGTAGAAGGGGAACGACTAAGTAAGTGACCAGGCGCTTTTCCATTTTTTAGCCCTTTGATAGCTGTGATGATTTCTTCTTTTCATGGAATGTCTGTATTTACGTCTAAGTCACTTTCAGCCTCAGGAACATTCAGCTGAGTCTCTGGGGGTTCCTTATTCAGTGTTTCTCTGAAGTGCTCTGCCCATCTTGTTTCCTGTGCTGTGGTGATGAGATTTCCTTGCTTGTCTCTTACTAACGTTATATTGTTTGCACCTCGTTTTCGTAGGCCACATATAGAGGAGATCAATTGATAACAAATATACGACAGTTATTATATAATTATAAAGGTGTGAGAAATTGAGGGAGATATTACAATAGAGTGCACATATTACAACAGAGTGCACATGTTACAACAGAGTGCACATATTACAACAGAGTGCACATATTGCGACAGAGTACACATAGTGCACATATTACGACAGAGTGCACATATTACGACAGAGTGCACATATTACGACAGAGTGCACATATTACGACAGGGTGCACATATTACGACAGAGTGCACATATTACGACAGAGTGCACATATTACGACAGAGTGCACATATTACGACAGAGCAGGAGACGACGAAAATGAAAAAAAAGAGACGAGAATGACTGGAGGCACGTGATCATTGACGTATGCTGTGAAGGGAGACAAGTACTTTTATTGATTGACTAAAAACCGGAACTCGTTGTTGGCGAGCAATCAAGAGTGCACATTTAAAAAAAAAATTCCTTCTTTTGTTATACTGTTCTCACGTCTTTGCGGATATAAATACCTAGACCAAACACCAGCAGCAAAAATGGGCAAGACAAATGTACTGGCTTTGTATAGGTCACACATGGAGGAAATCAATTGATAACTTAATTCGAAAGTTATTATAGAATTATAAAGGTATGAGAAATTGAGGAAGATCTAATACCAGAGGCCACACATCTTCTTCTCTTCTTTAATCTATAACCATCAAAGCAGTCAGCGGCCATCACGCCTGGTGACGTCTTTGTCGTAAATTTATTTTGAGAGAAAAGAGTCGTAGAAATAGTGGTCCGGTTTAGAGTGGAAAATGATGATGGAAAGCTCAGTGATAGAAAATGTAGAGATTTAATAGTTACTTCACAGCGGGCTGGAGGAGAGTAAAGACAGACTTATTTACGACAAATCGTGTCTCTCAATCTTCTCTTTCACTCTCCTGGTCAAACAATTATTTGCCAGTTTTCCAGACTCGCATCTGCGCGCACACCTATTCGGTGTTTTCAAACACACACACGACGTTGATACAAACTATATTAAACGAATAGGGGAAATGTTGGGCTTTGGGTATATCCAACACACAGAACTAAATGAGTTTAGGTGATTTTATTCACTTTAAACATCAATTACTAAAAATATCAGATATTACATAAATTATCATAAGTACACAAATGCAAATAACAAGTTTGGGAGGGGGTGAAGAAGATTGGTATCGACTAAGCCCTTCCCGCTCATTAGACAAAGACAAACCCAGTCCAGAGATAGATAATATCAGGAACACGGGTACGTTAACCTAACAGTAAAGTTAATTACTCTGAAAGAGGTGTTACCAAGTTAGGTATAAGTGATAGAAAAAAAAAACCTGTTCTACCCAGCTGTTCTTCCCTTTACTAAGCAAATGGAAAGGAGGTGGTTTTAAACAGAGTTAACAAATTATCAACTATCCCACTTAAAGGAACAATGTAGGGTATACAGAAAAGATATATGTTACCAGGTAAGCAAGTTAACAAAATGGTCACACAAAAGAATTAATTTCCTGTCATTCATACACGCGCTAGCAAAGGCCTTCACTCATCTTGCTCTCACTTACCGATTGTGAAAAAATCTTGCACTCCATAGAATAACACAACAGCAGTTACACCTCAACTAAATGTATGAGTGTTTGTTCAAGTTCTAGCCCCAGATTATCGGGTAGGCGGTCAGCACATAAAAGGATCCCGTAATCGCTGGAAAATGAATCTGTAGTTGTGTCTCTTTTCTTAATAACAGTTTCTATGGGAGGGCACGGTCTCTGATACCGGGGTGAGGATGGTGTGGTCTATTTGACTATGCCGCTGATAATAAAATTCTTACGCGTGCTGGTACACTTTATCCGTGAGGTATGGTTTAAGTCCAGTGAGAAAACTAGTCACATCACTGTTCAGGAAATTATGAATTATCTCTCTGTGTCAGTAAACTAACAAAGCTCGGGCCAGTGTTCTTCTTCCCGTTACGACTTAAGTTGTTTGATGGTGCGTTAAATTTGTCTTTGGGTGTGCTTTCTTTGCTATAAGTTAGATAGCGGAATTCCAAACATAGAATCGCCTCAAAGATTAAAAATTTACACAGTCTCAACAAGTTCTGCGTCAGGGGAACTCTACACACTGTTTATGCTTTGCTTTGCTTAGATTGATTTCTTTATTGCTTTCTTAATGCTGGGATCGCACAGGTTACGATCACTCTGTATGAAAGAAAAAAAAAGACATGTAATATACCGAAAACAAATAACCTTCTAAAGCGCGATGAATTTCCCGTTAAGCCTATTATATATATGCTCGCGTATTTAATTATGTATTTAATAAACACTGCGCGAATTCTAGTGGTTAAAAACCCACATCTATAAAACTAGGACTTAACTGAATTTATTAATTATAAATTCCTCGCGACTTTAAAAGTTAATTTAAGCATCTATTATCTTTTGAAATAATATAATAGATAGATCATTATATTTAAAACTGGAACTCTTGAGATGGTTTAATTAAATAGATTTAAATTAACACAAAATCCCTTTAAATAGAATGACTGAGCTAGACCACTGATCACTTTACACAATATATATTTTACCGCTTTGCACAGAATTAGAAATCACTGCAAATATATATAAAATCCAGGGGAAAATCTATAACAAGATTTCAATAAAGCTAGTGCTTCTGTAAAGGTCTGGCCAGCGAGTGATAACGTGTCTAGTTCTACATGGTCTATTTAGCTAAAATGAAATGTAAGTTGAGTGGGACATGATAAACTTGACAACTTATTTGATCTCACGAACTTTTGGGGATCTGACCGCCAAATCAAGAGAAAAAGCCGCCCCCTGGTCTTCGTATCTCCGTTCGCTGCTGCCCGTTTCGCTTTCCCCCGTTCGCTCGGTTTCGATTGACACCGAGACGCGAAATTAGCGGCAAGCAACTGCGTCTCGTATCAGGGAAAACTACTGTCTTTGATAGCGCCGATAGTCTCCCCTAAGATCCCTCGGTCTGTCTCTTTGATCTCGTCGCTGTATCCTACATGAGTCCCGGTGGAATGCGTTCTGGCAAACGAAAAGTTACAACAAATGTTCAGGGGTTCTAATGTTATGAAAAGCTAAAGGTCCCTTTAAATCATCCATCATATCAGGGAAAATTCACTAGTCAAACTAGACGTACGTCACAATCGTCCCCACTTTTAGACATGAAACCATTTTTCATGTTTTCATTTTTGACAATGGAGGTGACCTGATTGGTGATTTTAGGATGAGTGGTATCTTCAGTTTGCTCTTCTTCCTCTGTAGACCAGTTTCTACTCAGAAAATCAGCCCCGACATTCTGTCTTCCCGGAATATATTCCACTTTGAAAGAATAAACGCTTAAAAGAAGCGCCCAACGCATGATCCTTGCGTTAAATTCTTTATTGGCACCAAGAAATGCTAACGGAGCGTGGTCTGTTTGCACCGTGAACGATGTACCATAAAGAAACTCATGATGGCGTCTGATACCGTCAATCAGAGCAAGACATTCCCTTTCAACTACGCTGTAGTTCCGTTCCGCTTTATTTAATTTCCGACTGCCATAGGCAACTGGAAATAGCATGTTCAGGTCACTGTCATCGGCTTGAAGCAGTGTTGACCCGATGCCCTGACCTGACGCGTCGACTCTCAGTACAAAAGGTTTCTTGAGGTCAGGCAACCTCAAAATGGGGTATGCAGACAACTGTCCTTTCAAAGTGCTATACGCGTGTTCGCACTTTTGATCCCATATGACCTTATCAGGACAACCTTTCTTTGTGAGGTCAGTCAGAGGTGCCGTCAGTCCGTTGAAGTTCTGGATGTACTTCTGATAGTATGCACATAGCGATATGAAGGAACGTACGTCTTTCTTCGTTCGGGGTCTTTTTGCTGCCACTATTTTCCCCACGTTCTTCTTAATAGGCCAACTGCATCCGTGAGAAATAGTGTGCCCCAGGAAGTCTAACTGTTCAAACCCGATGAGACATTTGCTAGGTCTGGCTGTGAGACCCGTTTCCTGTAGTCTCCTGAGGAGCATAGCAACCGTAGCAATATGTTCTTCATAGGTTTCCGATGCAATTAAGATGTCATCCATGAAATTATGGATATGGGGACTTTGCAAAGGTTGTAGAAGCTTCCTCATCATCCTGGTGAACACTCCTGGTGCGTTATGCAAACCGAACGGCATCACGTTAAATGTGTAATGTCCTTCACTAGTGCTGAAAGCTAACAAAGGTTTAATTTCCTCCTTGACTGGTATTTGATAATAACCTTTACTGAGGTCAATCTTGGAGAAGATCTTAGCTTTGCTGAGCTTGGTGAACAACTCAGAAACAGTTTGGAGAGGTTCGGGCTGGAATTCCGTTACAGCGTTTAGCAACCTGTAATCAATGCACAGCCGAACTTCCTTATTGGGCTTCTGCAACAGCACTACACTCGAGCTGTAAGGAGATGTAGACTCACTGATAATTCCTGCCTGACGCAGCTTGTCTATTTCTCCGCGAAGTGCATCAGCTTTAGCGTACGGGATGGGGTAAACTCTGGTTTGAACAGGGGTCTCGTTTGTTAATTTCATATCAAATTCAATGAGATTTGTTCGACCAGGTACATCCGTTAAAAACTGCACTGTACTGTTTTAGTAGAGCCCTGGTTTCTGTTTGTTGTTCTGGTGAGAGATTGTCGCCGAACTTGACATCTTTAAAGGATTCTGTGGGTTGCAATGGATACTCCATGCAACCATCATCATCTTCCTCGTCTTCCGTTGCTATGGCGACAGCCAGGAGATGCTCGGAGGATGGCACCGGTCTTTCCAAATATTTCTTTAGCAGATTTATGTGGAAGACCTTCTCCTTTCCTTTGATGGAGATCTTGTAGTTGGTACGTGAGATCTTTTTAAGGACGGTAAACGGTCCTTGCCATCCGATGCGAAGTTTATTGCTTCCGGTTGGAAGTAGCAATAGGACTTTCTCCCCTGGTTGTAGTTCTCTCTCTTTTGCAGCTTTGTTGTATCTTTTAGTAATTTTAGCGCGGGCTTTCTTAAGGTTGGTAGTAGCTAGATCCCATCCTAGCTTTAGCCTTTCCTTAAGCTCAGATACATACTTGCTTGCAGAGACGACTGTCTCGTCAGCCTTCTGGTCTGTCAGGGACCGAAGTAAGGCTTCTAGTGGCCCCTTAATAGGTCTGCCAAATAAAAGTGTAGCTGGCGCAAAACCCGTAGACGCTTGGGGTACCTCTCGGTAGGCGAATAAGGCAGCCGATATATATTGGTCCCAGTCTTCCGGTTTCTCCTGACCCAGCTTACGTAACATCATGGTGAGGGTACCGTTAAAACGTTCCACGAGCCCATTTCCGGCCGGATGGTAGGGACTTGTGTGGATATGTTTGGCCCTCAAGATCTTAAAGATCTCCTCCATTAACAGGCTACGGAATTGGGATCCATTGTCCGTCAAAACTTGTTGAGGGAATCCCAACCGTGTAAAAATTTGCACAAGGGCTTCTGCGACATGCTTGGAATTAGTGCATGGTAGCGGTACGGCTTCGGCCCACATAGTGCAAGTGTCAACTAAGGTCAGGATGAACCTGTTCCTTCTTTTGGTCTTTTCCAGAGGACCAATAATGTCGACAGCAACCCGTTCAAATGGAGTCCCTACTATTGGCATTTGCCCCATAGGTACTGGGGGTGTCAAGTGCTTGGGTGCTACCCGTTGGCACTGGGCGCAGGATTTCACGTACCTGACAATGTCAGAGTTCATTCCTGGCCACCAATAGTGGTTTTTTTATTCGCTGAATAGTGGCGTTTTGTCCCATGTGTCCGCTAAAGGGAAGAGAGTGCCCCATTTCTAAGATCTGGTTTCTGTACTGCGTCGGTACTAGGAGCTGGTTATTCCCCGTGTCCGGGTTGCCCGTTCTACGATACAATACACCATCCTTAGAAAAGATGTCTCCGTTGTGTCTGGGGTCCTTAGCCATGGGCAGTTTTTTAAAGCAGGGCGCCAGAGTAGGGTCCTTTTGTTGCGCCTCCTTCAGTTCATTCGGCAACAAGTTTGGCGCAGGCTCCCTCTCCTTCTTGGCTTGCCCTCTTGTGGTTACCGCTGCCACAATCGGCTCCTTAGGTCTCCCAATGAACACATATCTACATCCCAGGATAACTGGGTAGATCGGATCATCCATTATGGCCGCTTTAATAACTCCTCTGACAAAGTCAGAGTGTATTTCTACCAGTGCGATAGGAAGCGTCCTGGGTGCATCACTCCTGAAAACTCCACTAAGTTTGACGGTTTCCTCTGTCTCCTGACCGGGTTTGACTAGGTGCCTAGCGACAATACAATCAAAACTTAATCCAGTGTCAAAAAGACAAGTAGTGGAGGTACCGTTCAAAATTACAGTTCCTCGAGTTGAGGGTCGGTCCCCCTCAGGTTGAGAATCACTGACATTGACTCTACCTTTCGAGGCTGTATGCAAACATCCAATGCGGTTTGCACCGGTTTGTTTGCCCTGATCAGACGTTCCTGGTGTAGGGGTCTTCCCTTTTCCTTGACCTTGGTGGCCGCGCTGCCACGTAGGCTTGTTGGGTTGATCAGAATTTTTGTTGGGGGGGGGTATCGGGTTTTGTAGAATTTCGATTTTTCCTGGGGAGGTTTCTGGGTATTGTTATCTCGTTGGTTATAATGTTGAGAGGAAGTGGAAGAATAGGATGCCTGCTCTAGATTCTGTTTCGAGATGGCTCATCGGTGGGTTTACGTTTAGTGCTGGGAAGTTCGGCCATTGCATTGCTATAGCGTTCGGCTTTATTGAGTATGTCTTCAAGCCTGACTGCCCCCTGTTCAGCCAAAAATCTACGTGTTTCATTCGACAAAGTGGATTTTATCTGCTCCACAAGAACAAGTTCGAGGAGTCCCTCATATGAAAGAGGTAGGTCAGATAATTCAATGCACTTTGTCAGATAACCCGTGAGACGTGAAGAGAACTGGGGAAATGTTTCCGTGCTCTCTTTTCGGCTGTTTCTGAACAACTGCAGAAACTTTCGGGCAGTCATCTCAAACTGCTGTAGTAAGGCCTTTTTCAACATGTCGTAATCATGTTGATTCGGTCCCAGCTTTGTGTACACGTCATAAGCATTGCCTTTCAGTGACGTTGAAAGTTTGAGCGCCCAGCGGGTACTCTCTAACCCATAAAGATTCGCGAGTCTCTCGAATTTTTCTAGGTAGCTGTCAATTTTTTCGTTAGGGCTAGGAAAAGATTCTAAAGAAAACGACATAGCAGTTAATTGGGCAGATTGAGTACTGGAGAGGTCCATTGATTGAGACTGGGGCGAAGACGGCTCTCCGTTAGTCGAAGTAGAGGCGCCCCGACTCTCTAGAGCCTTAAGCGCCAGTTGATGCTGTCTTTCCTTGTCTCTCTCTCTCTCTCTGCGAGTTTCCATCTCTGCTTCAATTTTCTTCTGTTCCAAAAGACGTTCTTCCGCTTCTTTCTTATCTGCCCTCTCCTGGGCTTCTCTCCTCTCTGTTCTTTCTTTCTCTTCCTTCCTCTCAGCTTCTGCTCTCTGTTGCTCCGCCTTCCTCTCAGCTTCGGCTCTCTGTTGCTCCGCGTCATATATTTCCAATTCCTGGTTAATAAACGCGTTTGCAGCTTCTGCATCTAATCCTGCCTCTTTCGCTTCCAGCCTCAAGATGGACCTCATCTTTATCCTCTCTGCCATTGTTAAAGAATAAGATGAAGTATGCTTAGAGAACTAGTAAGAAGAAACGCGAAAGGGAGGAACTCTGAACCGCTACGAGAAAAAAAAACACAAGTATAAATTTACCTGTGTTACCTCCTACCTGTACTGTGCAAACTTATCGCTGCTATTATCTGGCAATTAAGGCTCTAAACGCAAGCGACTATGCCACTAAATGGTAAGTTACACTGGAAAAGAATCTACTTTTACTAACAGTAGAGAAAAATTTATATTAAAACAATTTAAAAGGAAAAAAAAATTTTCCCCTAAATTTTAAATCTCTGACAACAAACTCCGTCCCTAAAGTCAATTATTGAGATGAGACGTTGTTAACTTAATTTTTAAAAATCAGAACAATCCGTCTTTAGCTAAGCTCAACTCTTTTTGACTTCAAAAACCTTTGTGACTGTAAAACAATCACGCAATCCCAGCAACTTTTATAAAGAAAGCAATATAATTATCTCCGCCAGAGGATAATTAAAATAGCAAATATATTTGTTTATCTGTACTTTCTACTGCTGTGGAGAGAAAACAACCTGTAAATATGCTGTGTGGACAACCCAAATACTTAAAGAACGTTTGTCTAGGGGGTGTAATTATTATTTATTTATTTCCCTAATTCACAAAGACAAATCATTCACACTCTACCTAGTTAGACCCAAACTAAATCAGACTCAAAATATCTTTAACCCGGCTATGCGATTGCCTCAAATGTAGCTCAAGATCCCAGAACCAGCCCACAAATATGTGTGCATCAAATGTATCTCAAAATTATCCCAGACGAGCCGGCCAAATATTGTCGTAAATTTTTTTTGAGAGAAAAGAGTCGTAGAAATAGTGGTCCGGTTTAGAGTGGAAAATGATGATGGAAAGCTCAGTGATAGAAAATGTAGAGATTTAATAGTTACTTCACAGCGTGCTGGAGGAGAGTAAAGACAGACTTATTTACGACAAATCGTGTCTCTCAATCTTCTCTTTCACTCTCCTGGTCAAACAATTATTTGCCAGTTTTCCAGACTCGCATCTGCGCGCACACCGATTCGGTGTTTTCAAACACACACACACGACGTTGATACAAACTATATTAAACGAATAGGGGAAATGTTGGGCTTTGGGTATATCCAACACACAGAACTAAATGAGTTTTAGGTGATTTTATTCACTTTAAACATCAATCACTAAAAATATCAGATATTACATAAATTATCATAAGTACACAAATGCAAATAACAAGTTTGGGAGGGGGTGAAGAAGATTGGTATCGACTAAGCCCTTCCCGCTCATTAGACAAAGACAAACCCAGTCCAGAGATAGATAATATCAGGAACACGGGTACGTTAACCTAACAGTAAAGTTAATTACTCTGAAAGAGGTGTTACCAAGTTAGGTATAAGTGATAAAAAAAAAAACCTGTTCTTCCCAGCTGTTCTTCCCTTTACTAAGCAAATGGAAAGGAGGTGGGTTTTAAACAGAGTTAACAAATTATCAACTATCCCACTTAAAGGAACAATGTAGGGTATACAGAAAAGATATATGTTACCAGGTAAGCAAGTTAACAAAATGGTCACACAAAAGAATTAATTTCCTGTCATTCATACACGCGCTAGCAAAGGCCTTCACTCATCTTGCTCTCACTTACCGATTGTGAAAAAATCTTGCACTCCATAGAATAACACAACAGCAGTTACACCTCAACTAAATGTATGAGTGTTTGTTCAAGTTCTAGCCCCAGATTATCGGGTAGGCGGTCAGCACATAAAAGGATCCCGTAATCGCTGGAAAATGAATCTGTAGTTGTGTCTCTTTTCTTAATAACAGTTTCTATGGGAGGGCACGGTCTCTGATACCGGGGTGAGGATGGTGTGGTCTATTTGACTATGCCGCTGATAATAAAATTCTTACGCGTGCTGGTACACTTTATCCGTGAGGTATGGTTTAAGTCCAGTGAGAAAACTAGTCACATCACTGTTCAGGAAATTATGAATTATCTCTCTGTGTCAGTAAACTAACAAAGCTCGGGCCAGTGTTCTTCTTCCCGTTACGACTTAAGTTGTTTGATGGTGCGTTAAATTTGTCTTTGGGTGTGCTTTCTTTGCTATAAGTTAGATAGCGGAATTCCAAACATAGAATCGCCTCAAAGATTAAAAATTTACACAGTCTCAACAAGTTCTGCGTCAGGGGAACTCTACACACTGTTTATGCTTTGCTTTGCTTAGATTGATTTCTTTATTGCTTTCTTAATGCTGGGATCGCACAGGTTACGATCACTCTGTATGAAAGAAAAAAAAGACATGTAATATACCGAAAACAAATAACCTTCTAAAGCGCGATGAATTTCCCGTTAAGCCTATAATACACTCGCGTATTTAATTATGTATTTAATAAACACTGCGCGAATTCTAGTGGTTAAAAACCCACATCTATAAAACTAGGACTTAACTGAATTTATTAATTATAAATTCCTTCGCGACTTTAAAAGTTAATTTAAGCATCTATTATCTTTTGAAATAATATAATAGATAGATCATTATATTTAAAACTGGAACTCTTGAGATGGTTTAATTAAATAGATTTAAATTAACACAGAATCCCTTTAAATAGAATGACTGAGCTAGACCACTGATCACTTTACACAATATATATTTTACCGCTTTGCACAGAATTAGAAATCACTGCAAATATATATAAAATCCAGGGGAAAATCTATAACAAGATTTCAATAAAGCTAGTGCTTCTGTAAAGATCTGGCCAGCGAGTGATAACGTGTCTAGTTCTACATGGTCTATTTAGCTAAAATGAAATGTAAGTTGAGTGGGACATGATAAACTTGACAACTTATTTGATCTCACGAACTTTTGGGGATCTGACCGCCAAATCAAGAGAAGAAGCCGCCCCCTGGTCTTCGTATCTCCGTTCGCTGCTGCCCGTTTCGCTTTCCCCCGTTCGCTCGGTTTCGATTGACACCGAGACGCGAAATTAGCGGCAAGCAACTGCGTCTCGTATCAGGGAAAACTACTGTCTTTGATAGCGCCGATAGTCTCCCCTAAGATCCCTCGGTCTGTCTCTTTGATCTCGTCGCTGTATCCTACATGAGTCCCGGTGGAATGCGTTCTGGCAAACGAAAAGTTACAACAAATGTCCAGGGGTTCTAATGTTATGAAAAGCTAAAGGTCCCTTTAAATCATCCATCATATCAGGGAAAATTCACTAGTCAAACTAGACGTACATCACAGTCTTGTAGGGCAGCAACACATTGATTCCACTTTGCTCGGTCGGCGGCCATCCTTCGTACAGTGCCCCAACTCTGGTTCATTCCTTGCATCTCAGATTCCACAGTTCTCCACCAAGTTGTTTTTGTTCGGCCTCTCTTTCGCTTTCCCTCGGGGGTTCACAGCATAGCTGTTCTTGTGATGGTATCGGGGTCCCTTCTGAGGACGTGGCCAACCCAACTCCAGCGTGATCATTGACGTGATCATTGACGTATGCTGTGAAGGGAGACAAGTACTTTTATTGATTGACTAAAAACCGGAACTCGTTGTTGGCGAGCAATCAAGAGTGCACATTTTAAAAAAAAATTCCTTCTTTTGTTATACTGTTCTCACGTCTTTGCTTCAAAGAGATTCTACTCACGTAGTAAGGCACACACCTGACTTATACATGCATGGATACACACACAAATATTAATATATCTATGGAAGTGTTTCCCAAAAGTGTAGTATGCATACCCCGCAATGATACGATTGGAGGATACACACACAAATATTAATATATCTATGGAAGTGTTTCCCAAAAGTGTAGTATGCATACCTCACAATGATACGAATGGAGGATACACTAAAAGAGTTCAAGAATAATTTTTTTAACTTTTCATACTCTTTTTGTTTATTTTAAGGTGCAGACGACAATTGATTAAAGTTTAATAAATAAAAATGATGTACTGAAAAGGTGGGTGACACACTTCACAGCTTCATTGCGTTTGAATGTGTATTTCCATTTCGTTACGTGACATGTCAATTTGGTATTCAATAAATGCCGTTTTGACTGATACCAATTACGTTTATATCAGATTTGTTTTATGGTTTCAACCAAGGTTTTTCTAAGTGGCCCTTGACTTTGCACAAGATGACATGTTTATTTACAATGTCAGTTACAAAATACAGTAGTAAGGTTAAAACTTTAAATTCCGACGTTTACGAATCTACCCAATTTACATGTGTATATATATATATATATATATATATATATATATATATATATATATATATGTATATATATATATATATATATATATATATATATATATATATATATATATATATATATATATATATATATATATATATATATATATATATATATATATATATATATATATATATATACTGGCAACAGCTGGACCTCTTTAGCAAAGCGCCCAACCTCGCGTCGTCCGAGACATTGTCTTTGGGGCGCGTTATTATGGTCAGTGATGACTGACATGGATACACACAACATTTATTAGAGAAGAGAACTGGACACAGACATAAAAGAGATACTAAATACAGGGAAGACTTTGAACTGGTGACATAGGACACGAAGGTATGGCATGGTTGTGTTGAGGACATGTGCATCCAAGGGAGCAGACAAGTATTGAATTGACCTGTGCCACATAATCGTAGATGCTCCTGTGCTTTATACCTAACATGTGTAGAAGCAGCCTTTGATTAATTCTTATATATCTAATAGCATTTCACAGTGACACGTTCTGGCAATACATGACACAACCGCAACTTAATCTGCCAAATATAAATTGAACACTTCATGACATTTTGACAACCACGTCAACAGGCTGGTGCTTGACCATCGACCAATGATGCCATTTACAGTCTGGAATATGAATATTGAAACATAGATGTCACAATTCTATAGAAGTGAATTTGTCTATAATTAGTCTTGGTCGTTTCCCAGTATTGTATTCAATAGTTTTTAAAGTGGTCGTGACAATGACCACTGTCCAAGGAACACTATTTGTTGTGTGCCCTGAGTCGTCAGTGTGGTTTGTCACGAGTTACTCCCGTTCCGAGGCAATGCTCCCACTCGAATGCTCTTGGGCTCGACTTCCCGTTAAGCTTATCACTTCTATTTATTTTTTGTAGTCTAGTTTTCTTGTCATCTCCCACAAGTGTCTACGCCATAACATGTATGTTTATTATTTACAGAACATGAATAGTCTGTTCAATGAATTGTGAGATATCTTTCTTTGTTTTTCAGACGATCCAACCGAGCAGAATAACCTGTACGACCAGTTACCGGATGTGGTTCAAGATCTCCAAGACAGACTAGTAGAACATAAGAAGAGATACGTACCTCCTAACTTTCCAGCTGACAGTCCACTAGCTGACCCTGGTAATTATGGAGGAATTTGGTCGCCAGGGTGGTGCTGAAAAGGGACACCGTTATAAACTTGGATTTTATGGAGAATATAAATCTTTGTGTTTTTATTTTTTTTTTATTTTTGTGTTCAAGTTACTGTTGTTTCATTTCGTTAAATTTTATAGAATTTCTTCCATTTTTCCACTCTGTACAATCCTGTTTTATCTCAGTTCTACAATTCATTCTCGTTTCCATTCTATAATGGTCTTTCAGCTGTTCTACAATCCTATCTAATTTCCACACTCAAAATCACGGCGTATATCACTACAACAATCGAATCTTATTGTCACTCTGTACAGTCTAAGCCTATCTCAGTCCTAGATCTTAATCTCATATTCACTGATTACAATCACCGCATATCTCAGTTTTATAATCTAATTTCATTTTCGCTTATTACGATCTCCGCATATCTCAGTTCTATAATGTAATCTCATTTTCACTTATTACAATCACCGCATATCTCAGTTATATAATCTAATCTCACTTTCACTCTGTACACTGGTGGCTCTGAATAACTTTGTGCTGATCGCATAGCCTCACGTGACAGGATGCATCTTTCAGATGTCTGCTCTATCAAATGTCGATGACAACTTACCCGCTCCCGGCATGTGGAGGCAGTGAAAAAAAAATAAGAATACGGGACTCTTTCTAGGCCCCGCAGTTGGAACGAGTGCTCCAGTTGGAGCTCATTGTCTAACGACATGACGTATAGCATACAAATGGACATGATATATTGCATACAAAGAGACATGAGGTATTGAAAATATATTTGTTTTGGTGCTAGACTGTACCGGCTAGGCCGTTCCTCTGAATTCACCAGGTTCACGGGTCTTACTGTATAGTGTACAGCTTGACTTTTTTACCTAAGCGCCCAGCCTCGCTTCTGCCGAGACATGTCTTGGAGGCGTTCTTATGGTCAGTAATGACTGAAATAGATACTCATACACTCTGTGCAATCACCGCATCTCTCAGTTCTACTATCGAATCTCATTTCCACACGTTATTGTACAGTATCCTCTTTTTTCTTGTTTCTGTGTGATAAAATATGTTCGCTCTCTTTTTTCTGATCTTCACTCCTCTCCGGTAGTATTACTCTACCATTCCTTCTATTTGCTAATTCGCCCCTTGTTTACTGTTTACGATTTCATCGTTCACGGTTATCTTATCATATCTCGTCCTACTTCGTCACTCACCATCCCGGTTTTACCTGACAGCTCGACGTGTTTGTTAGTTTACGGTGACATTCGTATTGTCAACAATAGATGGAGTAGTGAAAGCTGGGATTGACTCTGCACAAGATGACAAAGGGCGGAAACCCAGATGTTGTCGGTGAAGGTAGATAACAACCTTTGATACGGGGACATGGGTTGCAGATAATTGCCACTAACCATGTTCTCTCAGTTGTCCAATATGGTTAACAGATGGTATTTGGAGAAAGGTGTCAGTTCGCAAACATAATGTGCCCAAATACACAGCCGATTTCACTACGATGTCGGAAGATATCAACCGTGTCAAATATTAAGACACGGAAAATGATGTCACACTTCTGGCAGCTTGACTTTGCCGTAATAATTAACTACTGAAAAGTAACATCTTGGAAGAGATTATCAGCAAAAGATCAGTGATGTAGTGAGTTGGTAAACACGACAGGCAGCAAGGGAAGTTGCAAGACCTAATATGGTCGTGGAATTTGAAAATGTTATGTAAAGGGCAATATCTTATGTTGTCATGTAGTAATGTTCTTCATGAGGTTACTGGGAGGAGTGGACCCCTTACCAAAATCAGACATCTATATTCTATTGGTTTTGGCATTTGAAACGCTAGAATAGATTGCTCCAGATTGGATTTCTCCGCAACCAAGCAACATGGGTGTGTGGGTGACAATTTTGCTTATAACATACTGCTTTTTAAGACCACATCAATGTCTTCAAATTTCATCAAGGAGAAATCATAGACATCCAGGAACACGGAATATTAGGACCCCAATATAAGACAACCAACGGGCTGATCACCCGTTTGCCAGTCACTTCGATTACGGAAACAACAGCAAATGGATTGATTTGCCGTTGCCCTAAAGACGCCAATAGGCGTGATGGGAAACAATGGCAAAGAAAACCTATCTGCTGTTGCCCTAAGACGCCACTAGGCGTAATGGCCACTGACTGCTTTGACGGTCGGTGGCTAAGGACGGAAGAAGAAGAATATAAGACAGGCCAGAGGACTGAAAGTGAATTCTAAGGTTAGAAGAGATTAATTCCAGAGTCGCCACCTTGAGCTTCAAATTCTAGGATCCTACTTCTAACCCAGTTAGACACCTAACACACCAGACAGTTACGGCATCTTAAACAGTTGCCTAACAACATTCGGACGTTTCCTGTGTTCGCCCGATATCGAAGTAAGTTTTAATACGTACATTTTTATCATTTTATATTTGCATTTTGACATGTATAATTTGCTTGTTGATGTACAGCTGCATATAAGGCTGGCACTCTCATCACTGCAAATATCGTAACAAATGAAGCACCACTCCAAGACATGGTGACTGCTTTGTGCGGGTTTCCTCACAAGGAACCCACAGCAGATGTGACCCCGACTCCATTGAGAGGAGGGAGTGGATGATGATACGATGGTTTATATATTTATTATATTAACACTTTAGTAATTTTATAGATATGTATATGTAAAGCATGAAGCTAGACGTAGCCTTTCTTAAACCAGATAAGGAAATGAGTGAAAGATACACCATTACAATACAGAATAGGCTCAATGCAATAGAAAAAATGCAGATTATAGATGAACAGTGGGAAATGCTAAAGGAATCAGTACATGAAACATCAAGAGAAATCATACCAGAAGTAAAGAGGACTGCAAAGAAGAAGTGGATGACAGATGAAATGATACAACTGATGGATGCAAGAAGGAAGAAGAAACAAGACAACGAAGAATGTGACAGGCTAAATAAGGAAATAGTAAACAAATGTCAAACAGCAAAAGAAGCATGGCTAAAGCAGAAGTGCAGAGAGCTTGAAGTGCAGAACCGAAAGACACAAGATCTATGTACAAGCAAATAAATGAGTTAACAGGAAGAAGGAAACTATTAGTCACTGGCTATCTGAAATCAAAAGAAAAACCATTGTTAATGGGTCAAGAGAACATGATAGAAAGGAGGCCAGAACTCATCAAGGAGCTGTACGATGATGAAAGACCAGATTTGAACGACCAGGACAGTTGTGAAGGACCACCGATACATATGGCAGAGGTAGTGGTTGACATGTGCCGCATGAAAAAAAGCAAAGTGCCTGGACAAGATAATATAACAGTAGATGAAATGGAAGCTTTGGGAGAATTTGGAGTAGAAGCGATAACAAAATTCTTAAATGACATCTACAGCAGTGGTTAAATGCCCGATAAACTGCTAAAATCCATACTGATCGTTTTGCCAAAGAAACCTGGGACCATGGAATGTGAAGAACATCGCACCATTAGTCTTATGAGTCATATGACCAAAATATTGTTAAGAATTATCATGAGAAGAATGAAAGATAAAATTAAACCAGTAATGGGTGATGAATAGTGGATATTTATAGAAGGTACAGGCACAAACAATAATATATATTATAAAACATTAAGAGAAAGAACCATAGAAGTAACAACATATCTGTACTTATGCTTTATAGACTGCACTAAGGAATTTGACAATGTGAAACATGAGGAAATTATGGAAATGTTAGACAGCTTCAACACTGATGGTAAAGACTTGAGGATAATAGCGGATTTGTTCTTGCAAAAACAAAAACAGCAGCTGTAAGAATTATCAGCCAGATAGGAAGTTTTAAGCAAGTAAAAAAAGGGTGTCAGCCATGGATGTGTGCTATCATTGGATCTGTTCAATCTGTACAGTGAAAATATAATGAGATCCCTAGAGGACATGGCAGGAATATCATTTGGTGGACATAATACAAAGAACTTGAGATACGCTGAGGATACAGTTTTAATAGCAAACAAAAAAGTGAAAAGGAGCTGCAGGAAATGGTTGATACAAGAGTGACAGAAAGTGAAAATAAAAACACAAGACAATAATAGCAAAAAGACAGAAATAATGATCTTCTCAAAGAAAATAGCTCCCCAGAATGTACTTTCAAATTAAATGGAATAGTTTTAAAACAGGTCATTAGATTCATGTACCTCGGCACATTAATAAGGACGGATGGAAGATGCATCTCGGAAGTGAAGAGCAGAATAGCTCAGGCAAAAAAAAAAAAGCATTCTATAAAATGAAGAGTACTTTATGCAACGTTCTTTTTGTCAATGGTTGTATGAAAGCGAGTATGGCAGTGAGTTATGGACAGTTAGTAAACAAGTAGGAAAAATACTAGAGGCCACAGAGATGTGGTTTTACAGAAGAATGTTAAAAATACCATGGACAGCCAAAAAGAGTAATGGGGATGTCCTGAAAAAAGGAACTTGTTCACAAGTTAAAAAGAAGCAATCCACTTTTATTTGGGCATGTTATGAGAAGAGGAAAGCTAGTATATATAGTAACAACAGGTAAGATTGAAGGAAAAAGAGATAGAGTGTCACGGTTTGTCTTCCCTTGCTCTGCAGTAGTGATCCAACAGTGGCCAAAATCTAGAGTATCTAATGTGGGTCTTCAAACATGTCTACCTTCGCACAAGATTACTCTTAGCAGAGTTGTAGATAGATGTGGTTAAGTACATTGATGCAACGATAAAATCATAAATTATATATATTAAAGTCAAAATAACAGCAGTAGAAATAGAATTAGTAAAGTTGTAACGCGTCTTCTTTCCTGCGCCAGAAAACGCATTGATTTAAGCAGGACAGAATATAGTGAGAAATCTTATCGCCGCATTTGGTAGTATTGACCTTTAAAACTCGACGTCAAGGGTTAACGATAAAAAAATTGAAAAATTCTACTAGCGTAGGGTTCCAGGAAAGATAGAAAGAATAAAACACACGAACGCATAAGATTGAGAGAGCGGACACCTGCTGCAGGCTTGTCAAGTGTATGAGGTTTGAATTAGCTACTCGGGCCAACAGTGCGAGACGATGCCGTTAGCTTGTGTCGAAAACGATGTCGCAAGTTTGAAAATTTAAAAATACCCCGCTAGCCCAATACATTTCTAACCACAGACACTGTGGAAAAATATATATATACACACACGCATAATTACTTCCTATCGGGAAAAAGGAAGATCTGAGGCGATTTTTATAACATTCAAGTTGTTGAAACATAGAAAAACAACGAACACGAAAATGGAAAATATATTGAATTTTTTATTACTAGGTTTATGATCATAAAAGTTGGCTTGTCTAAGAGCTGGTCTTGTCCTGATGGGTAATATGCTTTCGAACAAAAAATCCGACAGATAGAAATAAAGTTATGGACAAAAGACTGTATTTGTTCGTACAGACAGACCAACACATGATCGGTTTTACTTTCACTAACGTTGACATTTTGACGCGTCCTTGAAAAAGGCAGGAAAAGGTTACATGTAGTCTGTTGTAGAAAGGGGCAGAAAAGGGGGAGAAAAATTATGGGATGGCTTAACACCAAATATATTTAGCAGTAGAAATCTAAGAATGAGAGAGGAAAAAAACATGGTAGTGTCCAAAAATCAAGTATGTTTTTGCTTTTAATTTCAAAATTGTCGTTCGTTCATTGGCCAAAGCCTTTCATATTATTGAGAAAATTCAAAGGCTTGACGCCATTTGTAGAAGATAGTCCCGAGAGCAGGACGTTGTGTATTTCTGAAGAAAAGTGATTAGCCTTATTAAAGCAAATATATATGAAAGTATAGGCATCACAGTTCAGCCAGCAGTATATCTGGAATCTGCTATTCAACGTACCTGTGTTTTTTTCATTGAATTTCTGGTAAGACCGACATTATTCATATATCTTTTGTTTAAGAATGTGAGTGAGAGATGCTGCCGTCACGACTGTAAGTAATCAGGTCCCAAGCTGATTTGTGCAGGGCCTGAAGGAGAATTAAGATAAAACACATTGCCAGTTTTGTAAATGCACATGTTTTGTGAAATAAAATGTTTTGTTAGGTGACCAGAGAGACACAGCTCACCTATCCCATTGTATGGTAGAAAAGAAAGATTAATAATATTATTGCAGTGCCGCCTTTGTAGGAGAGACATGTGAACAACACTGGTACACTGTGGAATGGATGTGCCGGATTGGTCCATTGGATATGACCCAGCTCTTTATTTCTTATGTATGCTCTTTTGTATATAACACACAGTCTAAATAAGATATCAACCAGGAGACATTGTTTCATTATTACAGGGTCTTATCTGGCACTAGTCTGGTGCCAGAGTTCTATGGGAAAGCCGTTGAGGAGTTTTGGAGTCCAGTAGTGATAGGGGTCGCCAGTATCCCCCCTATTACTTTTGGAGCAGTGGTCATTCGGCAGAAAGAATTCAGACAGTTCCAGTGGGCCAGATAAGTGAAATATCTGGTACCCTAACAGTACATCAGCTATAAGAACAGCATACCCCTGTATTCAAGAAATAAAATATTTCCCTAGTGAAATTAACAGTGACAGTGTATTTTAAAGAGACTGGGAGTGATTATAAGAATCCCAAACAGCCATCCAGTGTTAGAAACCAGTAATAGACAGATTTTAGTAACACTATTAGTTTAATTTAACAGTATTTGTTTGGACACTTGTCCCTGTAGGTCTAAAATTTACATTTTGTATATATCTTGAATTCTTTTCATTTTTAAAGTCCTGACCAGAAGAATACTAGGTTCAGGACCAAATAAATCATACAGAAAATTATTAATTGTACAAATATATCCCAGGTGTTATTTCCTTTAATCATAGCCTTTAATACTTGTTTGTGTAGAGGTGTATTATTGTTAAAGTACCATCACACCACACTTGCATATCCCTAGACATTAGACGTAGCTATCATTCATACTAGTCAAGAATAAGTCTGCTTGAGGCCATAAGGTGGTAGCAGAAAGGTATCCTGATAACTCAACCCTAAATTTGTTAGAATCAGGGACCTTCACAGCTGGCCTCATTCAGTACAATAAGGAAACATATCAACAACATTTCATAACATCAAAACCAACCACGATAATAGAATAATAATGATGCGCGTATATACTGTATTCTTATTCGGATGTACGTGTGACCGCGCCATGGCTGCATGATCCATCTGCAGCATTGCTTTCAAATAAACTATAGCTTAATATAATAAAACATAAAGATAAAGATAACTTCTAACGGGCAATTTAAGACATGCAGTATTATTTCTCACATTTAATTGTTACAAACTAAAGTTCGGTTCACAATTAGTGACCCGGAGGACCAGAGCTGACAATCAAAATGACGCTTAAACAAAACAAGAAGGCATCGCTCGGGTTGTTGGTAGAATCACGTGCAGATCACTGTGTACTGCACATCTGAGCATGGTATGATACGGGCATACTTTGAGTGACAGCTGTTTTAAGTTTAATACGATGGTTCTCACACTCTTTAGAGACCACCATAAATTAACACCAAAAACATAATCAAAACAACGTAATTTTTGAGTGACATCTTGGTGGATTTAAAGGAAAAGGAATGTAGATATAACTATAAACAGTGGACATCTCTCCACGACAACACCATCATTGGTCGTTTAACTAGCACGTGAGAACGACAAATATTCGCAACAGTTAGATTTTACTTTAAACAAAGGCATGCTGTGCAGATCACTGTTTCATGTCATGTGTCAATTGGATGTGAAATGATATAGAAAGGTTTTCACACCTGAAGGTCGTTTTATGACAAATACAAATTTAATAAAAGAAAGGAATGTAATGTTGATTGACGTTAATAACATTTAGGACAATGAATTTGGTTGAAACTATAAACAATTGGACATTTGTCCACGAGAACACCTGCGCTGGTACAATTGAGTCGCTAAATTAGGACCTGAGAAAGACAAGATACGTGTTGAAATTAGCATTTTACACTGTTGTCAGGTTTACAGAAATCAAGGACTCCTGACACTTTCCCAGAAAACAACAGAGAAAACAGGTGCCGGTTGCAAAAATGACGAGGTATAAATACTGTTGTTAGCAGGGTCAAAGAGAGCACAACTAGAGACCGACAGATTATATTTTATGGAGATTTAGATTTAGAAAGACTTTTAGAGAAGAGAACTAAAAATGTAGGAAGTTTGTTATAGGTCCACGGGCTAGACTAGCTAGTGCGTGGACAAATGATACAGTAGGAAAGATGTGTAGATTTGAATAGATAGTTTTTATAGTGAAAAGCTAATAAGAGTCAAGAAGAGCATGTCTAGCCAATTTTAGCTAGTGTTAGAATAACTTGTCTTTTAATTACATAATCCTGGAGAGAGTATTTTTACAGAGCTTTACAGTTTTGGCTGACTCTGTAGTGCTCTGATATACTTTGTGGTTGGTTTTAGTAGAGCGGATAATTTTTTGAGTAGTAGAGTTTTGAAACCAAAGAACAGCCCAGAATATAAAACAATAGACAACGACATACGTTCTATGTGTAGACAAGCAAAAGAAAGGTGGATAGAGGCAAAATGCAAGGAAATAGAAGACTTGGAAGCAAAGCACATGACAAAAGATATGCATGAAGAAATAAAGAAATTATCAAATAGGTCGCGGTTTGCCCAAGGAGAAGACCGTATCAAGAACACAAATGGTGTAATCTTACTTGATGAGAAAGACATATCAAACAGATGGGCAGAGTAAGTAAAAGAACTATTCGAGGACAACAGCGGTAAAAAAGCATCACCAGATTCCAATGAAGGCTCTAACATTCTCAGATCAGAAGTAGAGAATGCAATACATATGTTACAAAAAGGAAAATCAGCAGGCTTGGACAACATAAAAATTGAAATGATAGAAGTCCTGAGATCTTTGGTATAGATACAATCACAGATCTAGGCAACGATATATACAATACAGGATATATACCGCACGACATGAAGACATCAGTCTTTATAACATTGCCCAAGAAACATAACGCAACAGAATGTTCAGACTTCAGAACAATCAGCCTGATGAGTCATGCAATTAAGATACTGCTCAAAATCATCATACAGGAAAGAATAAAAAGTAAGGTAGACAGCGAAATCCAAGAAGAACAGTTTGGTTTAAGACGGAACAAGCGAGGCAATATTTTGCCAAAGAATATTCATCATAACCCTCCACTCCCAAAGGAGCATAGGCCTTCAACAAACACATGCCAAGTCCTCCTGTCACGTGCCATCATCTCAAGTTCTTTCCATGTTCTCCTCATCATTTTCACCTCTGTTTCCAGCTCCCTTCTCCATGTGCTTCTTGGTCTACCTCTGCCTTTCTTGCCCTGGGGATTCCAGAACAAGGACTGCCTTGTAATGCTATCAACAGGTTTCCTCAGCGTATGTCCTATCTATCGCCATCGTCGTCTTCTCATCTCTTGTTCCACTGGCACTTGTCTAGTTCTTGTCATCAGTTCCACGTTGGTAACCTTGTCATACCATTTTAATCCCTCTATTCCACGCTAGCACCCATTTATGAACGTCTGTAGCTTTCTGGTTGTTGTCTTTGTTGTTCTCTATGTCTCAGAGCCATACAATAGGACTGACTTCACATTTGAGTTGAAGATTCTTATTTTCGTGTTGGATCCGATTTCTCTTGATCTCCATTCTTTTGCTACAACTAAGAGTAAAACTTCACAAACTGTGTCAGCAAGTCAAAAGATCTGTGATACGGTGGATCCTTTCTCACTGCAACATGCTCAGAAATAAAGAGTCTGACAAATTGGTAAAGAACGGGGGGAAAGCTGCCTCAACCTGACACAAGCATAACTTATGAAGAGACCAAGAGTTTTATCGAAAGCAGATACAGGAGCAAATGGGAAGCAGAACAT